>SSNS01000007.1:4963809-5113809 GCA_006937985.1 Aphyosemion australe | reverse complement strand
GATATTTGTCCTAGGGATGCACTGATCCGATCTTAGTATCTGTATCGGTACAGATATAGAAGAAAATTCTAGATCGGGTATCGGAGACTACGGGCCCGATCCATAAGAATTGATCTATTCAGTATATTTCTATGTGCTGTGAGTGACGATCAGCAGGTGATTAACAGGATTCTGAAGAGCCTGATGAGCCGCTGAACAGGTGAATCAACTGTGTTGAAGCAGGGAAACCTCTAAAACATGCTGGATAGCGGCTCTCCAGGACCATGGTTCCCTACCCCTGCTGTATAAAAGTATACCAGTTTACTAATGTGTAGCATTAAGCTCAGTAAGTGCACTATAGTTCTAGTGATTTAATATATTTATAAACACAAGTGAACCAATTTTAGGACTTATTCCGCACTGGGACCCTGAGATCTACTCCTAGAGAAAATCACATCTTTTGTGCTGTTATTTTTTATGCCTCCATGCTTAAAACATGCCCCTCACCCTCCTAAAACAGCGCCACACAAAAGGAGATGTGTGGAGAATGTGGAAACCCATAATGAGAACTCCAACCTTCAAAAAGAACAACCTGCCTCAGCTCGAGGGGTGGCTGAACCCTGGCTTGTCGCATTTCATGCCACCGCATCACTGAGGGCCCCTTCGGTGCCCTCGGCTCATTTAAAACTCCGGCAACTCCCTCCGAGGCCCAAAAGGTGCCTGCTGGCCCCCACCATCCACTTTGTGAAGAGGATTTGAACCAGCGAAAGCCAAAACAATGTACAATGGGCCCTCGTCTACCACCCATGAACCAGTTATGAAGGGAGAGGAATATGGGGGAGGAAAAGGGGGTGGATGTGCAGGCATTTACTTTGCAGAAAGTGGGGTGGCAGCCTTAAGGTGTGGGATGCATGCTAATCACATTCTCCTATTTTCTGCTGCCGGAGTGTGAGATAGATTGGCAGAGACCCAGCAGATGAACCAATCTGGCCTCCAGTCACCCCAGAAGAAATTTGCTGCTATGAAAACGACATTCTTCCTCACAAAGACCCAGTGTTCTCGCGGCTGCATGTTCGACGGAGACACTCTATGTCACTCTGCTGTACTCCGTCTCACACTCTTGCCCACGCTCAGTTGTTCTGCTGTCTTCACTTGATCACTGAGCTCATTTTTCTCTCTGTGTACCCATTCTTTCTCCATGCCTCCGTGTTTGCGCCTAGCAGAATATTTGCATACCTTCCATCCGTGCTCACTCATATTTGTCACTGAGTTTTGGGAAATGTGGAGCCCACACCAACCGCTTCACATTGACAGCCAATGTTCTCCGCTCATCCCGTGTCAAAGACCTCGGCTGTGTCGTTATTTCTTTCATTCATGCTTTATATTTTATTGGAAGAACTAAAACTCCCAGAACTTTGGGTTTTGTGCAACAGTGATGTTCTAATCGTGATAGTTGGATAGGTGATTTAAAAAAAGTTTATGAAGTAAAAAAATTTATTTATGTAGCACCTATCAGATAAAATCACAGATATCATAATTAACACATGATTAAAAGACAGAAAAACAAGAGAATAAATGATCTTTAAAAACAAAAAACATCATAAAACAAACAAAAATTTTAGCAATTTGAAATAACAAGGTCTTTAGCTGCTATTACAGGTGTCCAGACTGTCAATGCAACATAAGAATAATTATTTGGGGCAATAAAGTAACGTAAGGTTATCATGTTTTAATCTTTCTAATGTATTTAGTTAATTATTTAATTAATATTTTAAGTGCATGCTTCAATAATATGTACATATTTGTTTTAAAATTAGTAATAACCAGAATGTCAAAAAATATTGGTGGTTTCGTAACATATAACCATAAAAAAATCAGGTCTAAAATACATAGGGCACGGGTCTAGGTCTCTGTGGGACGTCATATTAGATGTTTCCTTCTACGTGAGCCGGCTCGAGGTCCTGCGCCTGCTGATGACATCACACTAGATGATTGGCTGGATGTACGACTTACGTAAGTTACGTTACCACGTTCAAAAACATTTAAATGATAAGAAACATGAATTTAATAACAGAACTGCTAAACTCTTTCCAAAACCTATGTGAAAGAACAGAATCGAAAAAGAGATGTACTATATTTTGGCCGAGTGGTATTGCTGTAATTTGACGTCATCGGCAGACGTAGAACCCCGAGCAGATCTGGAACCTGCACCACCAGAAAACTAGCATCGGCTTTGCATTCTCTCAATGGAATTAACTGAAGGACTATCAAAGTCACGCCGAGGTCGCATGCTTTCTGCTCGACAGCTAACATTTACTGTAATGTTTTTTTAAGCTAGCGACAGTCACTGCAATATGGTGTAAACTACACCAGGAAACTACACACTGTCTCTTTAAGTGATGATAATAGTTTTTTAATTAGATCTCTGAATTCTCTCGCTCTGCAGGGTCAAGTGAAGTTCATGTCGTTAACAAATTTACAATTTTGTCCAATTAAAACAAACATTAGTTACTGGCTGATTTTCTAAAGGCATGTGCATTTAATATTTCAAATAAGAAAACAATTCAACAAATATATGTGACATAAATGTGTTTTCATTCAGAATTCTAACATATTATTGTTTTCAGTGCACCGTTCAGCACAAATCAGAACAAGCTGTTGCAGAAATAAAATTAGGACAGCTTTTATGCCTGAACATGACTGTTACTCACAACAGCTTGTTTAGTCTAAACTGCGCTCAGCGGGGAAGAATAATCTTAAAATGCACTCTAAATTTTTTTAATTTGTTTATGTTTTTTTGCAGTGTGCAGACTCACAACTTAAAATTACTCCCAAAATAACGTCCACATCTCATTAGGAGCTCTGCTGAAGGTTTGCTGACACCAGAGCAATGACTGTAAATCTAATTGTATGCTGTGCTTAACGTCATTTTTGACATTTTCTTAAACAAACTGAAGGGTTTTAAAGTGACGCCCCTCCTTCACGCAGCCACTTCTCTCTGTGTAGTTTGCCACAGTTTGAAAATAAACTCTCTTTGTTGATGTTCCAGCCTTGACGTTTGCAGAAGTTCTCTTTGTTTAGAAGCCAAGCTGCTCATTGTTAAACGCTCATTTAAAACATCCATAAGAAGTTTTCTTTTAATGTTTTACTTTTTAAGGATAAAATGCCACATATTTAGCATTTTTCTAGTCTGAGAACACGATTATTTATTCTGTTAAAAATACATAATCAGTGTTTTGGCTTAAAAACATACAAACAGATAAAGTTGTATGAGAATTTTGGATGCAGTTATCATTAAAAATCCAGTGACGAAAGATAATTATGTTCAAAAACAAAACAGAAGAGTTAAGAAAAAGTGTCCAAATTTGAAATTAGAGCTAAAAACAACATATTATCATTAGTTTAGGCAAAACTGTTGGTATTCTTTCATTAAAGAATGAAAAAACCCATAATGGTCACAAATTACTCAAAAACTGACATAAATAACAATAAATAAATTTTTTTGAAAATGCATCTAACTAAAATCATCCATTCCCTTTGAATTTTGCTTCAACAGATAAATAAAAACTAAACTAAAGAAATCTGCTTCGACATAAATAATTTGACCATAGAAATATATTAAACTAATGTTTGTCCTGAAATGTGCATCACAAGAGTCTTATATCATGTAATCCATCAGAAAGGTAGTCACAGTGCTGTTCCCTATCAGGGTGTTTACCACATTGAACATGGACGACATTAAAGGAGGAGAAAGATGCCTTAGGACATTAGGAAGACATTTATTGACCATCATGTTAAAGGTAAAGGCTAGAAGACCATCTCCAAGCAGCTGTATCTACAGTTGGACATATTGAGAAGTTTAAGGGTCACAGAACTGTGGAAACCTCCCTGGATGTGGCTGCAAGAGGGTATTTGATGACATTTTGAAGATCTAGCTAACCTAGAGTGTAACCAAAGAGCCCAGAGATTTGAGGTGGATTTCAACATCTACTGGTGAAAGAAAAGCAACAAAGCTTTTAAGAGAATGTTCTTTGGGCAGATGAGAGTAAACCGGAGCTTTTTAACAAATCAAATTAGTTGTGTTCTCAAATTCAAAAATGAAGCAAAAATGAAACATGGAGGAGGCTTAGTTCTGTTCTTCAGGGTTCAATAAGATCTCAAGACTAGATGTTCTGGTGCAAACTGTGCTGCTCAGGGCCAGAAAGCATGGTCACGGGGTCTGCAACTGGAAAATGAGCCAAAAAGGAGGAATTATTTTAGGAAGGTGCCTTCCGTGAGCTCAGATGCACGTCCTGTTGAATATCTGACGAAGGAGCTGAAACAAGCAGCCTGGAGAAGATACCCTTCAAAGCTGACACATAAGAGTTGACCCAAATACCTGTGGACAGGTGCAGAAGTCCCACTGGGTTACAGGAAACACTTTAATGTCTCAAAAAGTCGTGTAGGAAAACGTTAAATTAAAGCTGCAATAGCAAATCTGCAGAACAAGCTAGCTTAAAACACTTTTCTTATGCTTCCTAATAACATAGCATAGTATAGATATAAATATTTTGTGGAGATAAAAAAGATGCAGATTTTACAATAAAATGCTGAGGTTGCAGAAATTCCTCCATAAAATGATTTAACAGTAAACGATTCTTCTGAATTGAAACTAAATTTCAGTTTCAGTGGCCCTTTTCTCTACCAGCAATGGAATCCACATCTGTATTGTTTACTACATGAATGCCTGGTGTGGGACTGCCTTGGTTTCTTTATACTGTACAGATGTGACCTGTGCAGCAGCGTGCGCAGAGAAAGTGTCTCAATATGAGTTCAGGTGCAGTGGTGAAGGGGTGAAAGGGGTCGTGGGGTAAAACGAGGAGCTCCTGGGGGAAGGGTGGACGTTTGTGCACATGTGTATGTTTGGAGAGCTGGTGTTGACACGGACACAGCCGCTCCATTGTCCTCCTCAATCTGCAGTCAGGATGTTTGAGGGACGCCTCATCGCTTGGCTCCCTCTAATCTCTGCTGGAACCAGAGAACCCTGCGGCTGGAAGGGCCTCGGCCCTCCGACAACGCCGTCAGCGCCGGGGCAGGAAAGAAAAGCCGGGAAGGTTGCACCGCTGAAAATGATGGAGCAGTCAATTACAGATTACTCATGAGCTGTTTTAAACTTGCAGGCAGGGAAATAACCCGAGGGATTACCCCAAATCCACCAAGTAATCCTTTGATTTTTAATAGCTTGTGATTTAGTTTTGTCTTTTAAAACATTGAGCTTGAATTTTTAAATAAACACATCAGAGGAGCCAGATAAATGACTTCTCAGTGCCTTAAAGTCGTTTCATTTATCTCGGTTTTAAATCTTTAATGCTTTCTTCTGCATTTTCCTTCTTAAAAGCAGCTTATTTAATTTTTAAAATGTTTACTATCAACTTTATTATGTTCTGCTAAATTAGTTATTTGAACATTTTTCACAGAAATTCAGTCCGGAACATATTTGATATTTATTTCATATTTGATGAGTTATTTTTTATGTATTTTTGACTTCTCTTTAATATGAATGAGGACATTTCTCTGAGAGTACAGTTGACTGGATTTTATCAAAAGTGATAGATTCACTTGGAGGTGGCTGCTGCTCCAAAGACGTTTTTATTAGGTTTAGTTAATGAGCGAGAGGCGGGCGGGCTGTCTGGAGCAGGTTGGGGAGCTGGAACGTAATTAAGCCCAGAGTCTGACGATGCCACTGTTACCCACTTTGATTAAAAACACGCTCAGCAACTAATCTCCCCCAAATGAAAGTGCCTACATCAGTTTGCATGGCCACCTTTGGTTCTTTTACCCAAAATGAGATAAATCCGTCTTTCTTTCTCCTCCTCACCTCCACGTCTGCACCCCGACCGCATGCTGCCGTGGCCCTCTGAGATCTGGCTAACCTTTGTGGAGGTTTATAACTTCCATATGCCCTGCTGGGTCTTTTATGGCCGGACTGCGTAATACAGGAGAAGCTTTTATATTTCCAGGCCAGTACACATATGTTTTCCTGTCTAAGCAATAATGAGTGTTAGTATAGATTTCCTGGGGCTCCAACAGTAGACTTAATTGACCTGAACAGCTCTGAGTGACTTGGCACCTCCCGTCTCAACCCCCCTCCCCAGCATCAGGACCTTTCTCTGGGACAAAGAGGCTTTTATCCCCTGGCCTGCGCCGCGGCGCTCTGGAGCTTTGTTGACTGTTTCTGTCTGACAGAGCAAATAGCTCTGGCCTCCTTTTGTTTATTGTAATTTTTTTGAAGTTTGAACAAAGTTTACACAAAGCCCCATTTTCCGATGTTGTTTGGTGGCTGCCTGCGGGGGGAAAGGGGGAAGGAGGAGTTTTTTGTTTGTTTAGAGTTTTGACTGTCTGACCTCATATCGCCTCATCTGTTTTTTTTTTCTATCTCTTCATCGCCGACAGGGATCACATTTACACGGTGGACACGGAGACAGCCAACGGGGATGAGATTTTTTTCAGCAAGGTGAGTGAGACTCTTCCAGGACTCTTTGTTGCGCCCGTCGCGCCGTGATTGACAGACTAACCCTGACGAACTCGCTCCGTGAGTTTGCGCGTGCACGTGGGTGTGTCTATGTTTGTGCCTGTCAGCACTCTCACACACCCACCTGCTCACCGACGGGAGCCACGATGACCTCACTAAGCAGATTATCCAATCAGTCACTTAGCAAACTGCGTCTGCGTCACCCAGTGGGATGGGTTCACCATGACAGAATCTGGGAAACAGGAAGGAAATTTCATAAAAATTGGGAATTTTATGGTACTTTTACTTAAAGATTGTGGCTATAGAACCACTTTCTCCTCCATTCTACCCACTTCTGTCTGGTATCACTTGTCCCCAACATAATGGATGCCAACCAAACTCAAACAAGGCCATTCTCTTGTATACAACCACCCTCCGTCCCTCCACCTCATCCACTTCAATGTCAAAGCCCGGCGAGTGGTTCCTAATGAGAGCAGGCTGCAGATGAAAGGCGGGTAGGAGAGGCGACGATTGATTGATGACTGAGGGTCTTTAATCAGCGGCTGAGCTCCAAACATGTTTAACAACAGCGGCGGGTTCGCGGCGGTCTGAACCTGTGGCTCAGCGCTGACCCTCAGGCCACATGGCGAAGGAGTCAGAGCAGTGTGTGTGTGTGTGCGTGTGTTTTTGTGACGTAGCAGTGATTGATAATCATGTGTAAGAAAAGGAGGGATTTGTACTTACACAGAATCAGTCAAGATCCAGGGTCTGTGTTTCATTTCTTCACCTAGCAAAGAAAAGATGGTCGTTTAGAACAGGTTTAGTGAGGGTGGTGATCGAAATCGGCCAATTTTTAGCACAAATAATCAGTGATCAGCCAATCTGAAACCCAACAAACATGCCTATACTTAGATGTCTACTACTTGGACAGTAAATAATAGTTGTAGTACCAAAATGGCTGATATTTACTATTACTTGTACATTTTTTCACAATCCTAAACAATAATGCATTATGTGTGCTTGAAACTACTCTTGTTTAAAGTGTCTTATCATACTATCTTGTATTATTGGTTGCTCTTGTACTCTTTGCTATCTGTCCTGAGATGTGGTAAAGCACAAATGTGGATCAATAAAGTTTTATCTTATCTTAACAATCAGATTTTTCAGGTTTCTAAATGCATGAGAGCCAATCAGCAATGCAAAATCTTTTTGTCATCAGTCAGTTTGCTATCGCTAAGTGCTAATTCACGCTAGCAATACCAGCTCTTCCATGTGGAAGTTTTATTTCTAGAATAATTATTTTAAAGCTAATCAGAAAAACGTTTTGGTTGATTGTAGCTCTTTGAGATGAATTAAAAACAGAATTAAATCCTTTTGAAGGCTAACAAACACCTTTGAATTTTTTTATTTGAGAACATTAGGGGGTAAAGTAAGGTAGAAAAATAACAAAAAGAAAGAAAAAGTAACAAGATAATTCTAACGTTTGACTATAATGTTTAGTGTTTACTCAAACAGCTCCATATTTCTTAATTTCATCAGTTTTTTCCAGTTAAATTCAGTAAATTCTTGAGGGAATAGAGTATAGGTGGAACTGGTAAAATGAGAATATTTATTTCAGTAATTCAACTTAAATGATGAAACTAATATATGCGATAGACTCATTACACGCAAAGCCAGATATTTCACACCTTTATGTGTTATAATTGTGATGATTATGGCTACAGCTGATGAAAACCACAAATTCAAAATCAGACAATCAGAATATTGTGAAAAAGTTCAATATTCTAGACTCAAAGTGTCACACTCTAATCAGCTAATTAATCCGAAACACCTGCAAAGGCTTCCTGGGCCTTTAGATGGTCTCTCAGTCTAAGCTGAATTAATGAAATGATTGCAGTTTTGCACCATATTCTCATTTTCCTCTTGTATGCTCTAGAAATGATTAATGAGAACGTCAGACGGTTAATTTTAATCAAACTTCTTGCAAAATGAGATTGATATAAACATAGAGAATCCCAGAAATTAAAGGAAAAATAGTATTTTCTTAATAACAGATCTTTGATATTAATCCAAATTGGTTAAAAAAAAGAAAAAAAAAATATATATATATATATATTGGTTGGCCTTTGAAAGCAGAATCGGTGCATCCATAAACTTATATAATCATTTGTTGGAACGAGTTTTTGAGCTACCTTTCTATTTTCTCCTCAATGTTTATTTTTTTCTGCTTCTATTTGAAATATTTTCATCTTTTCTTCAGAAAATGACGTGGAAGTCCAGACAGGGAGACGTCGACACCTGCAGAATGAAAGGAAAGCACAAGGTAAGAAAATCTGCACCCTCACATCATTTATAGAACAAACGTCACCTTATTCTTATTCTAAACGCTCCCAGAGTCAGTCACATGTTGCACGAGTTCACATCGGATGTAATAACTCACAGTCTCTCACTCTTTTTCTCACACACACACACACATACACACGCGCACGCACACACACACACACACACACACACACACACACACACACACACACACACACACACACACACACACACACACACACACACACACACACACACACACACACACACACACACCAGTGTAAGAGCCTGAATCTGCAATAACACATTATTTATAGTTTATTTGAGCTTCTGCTCTCTTATTTCATAGATCACATCAATGGGACTCTATATTTCTTAGCTGTGTTATTGTTTTTTTTTATTATAATAAAAGAAAAGATTTATTATTTTAATATTGCTCGAGGAAACTATTAAATAGTGCATTAAAACATGCTGTAAACACGTCCCGTGATGAAAAGTCACAGTGTTTGTTGCAGACGCAGCACACTGGTGTTGTGCTTCAAAATCAAAGACGAGGAAAAAAATTTATTTTTGTGAAAGTATAAAGACAAAAATGTCACTGTGGACTTCCTGTCTTTGTTCTTCATCCTGACCTGCGTTCCCCGAAGGACGAGTGTCACAATTTCATCAAAGTCCTCCTGCAGCAAAACGACGACACCTTGTTTGTTTGTGGAACAAACGCCTTCAATCCCTCCTGTCGCACCTACAAGGTAAGACTCCAAATAAATCTATAGAAATTTACCTCGGTGACATCACGTCTAAAAGAAACCCCTCCACCTCTTTGTTCTCCTGTTGCACACAAACAAAGCAAACTTTCAGGTGTTTTTTGTTTTTGCTGCATTATGAATGTAGTTAGATGACTTTCACAAGTCAGCAGGTTCCCTCAAGTCTTTATCTCCAGGTTGACACGCTCGATTTAGAAGCACAGAAACCTATCAACCCGCATTTTTCACACACACATACACACACAGTGTGAAACGCAGGTGATGACACAGTCCTGAAATCCAATTCAACCATCTCCCGTAAACCTCTGCAGGGCCGCGTCCATGCATGCATGTCTGCAAAACTTTCACCAGAAGGAAAATCAGGTTTTTTTCTCTTTTCACATCAGATTAAAAATGATTTCAGGTAGAAATAAAGATGGACTTTGAGGAGAGGAATAAAGCTGCCAATAAAAAGACAAGGGAGGAAGGGAAGCAGATGGACAGACATGAAAAGCAGATGGGCTGAGAAGATTCATTTCTTCCTTGGCAATGTAAAATCCACAGTTTTTAATGTTTTAGTGTAAAAAAGGGATTGTGGAATCGTCAAAACAACTTTTTTTAATAAACATTTTATATCGTTGAAGATGACACGAGCATAAACAGGAAGTAATGTGATGGTTTTGTAGCTGTGGAGGATATTATGAAGTGAAAACAGCTTGGGGGCACGTCTGAGTGGATTTGTTGTTTGAAATTATCATAAAGTGGAATTATTTCTCAGTGTTAATATCAATTTTATTTCCACAGCAATAATAAACAACAAAGCCCAATAAAGAGTAAAAACAACAGCAAAAATGTGATGTTAGGCTCTGGTTTAGCTGAAAACCAGTGGTTATGGATAGGACGGGTCCTCCAGACTAGAGATTTACCGATGTGGCTTTTTCTGTTGCCGATACTGATATGTAGAGGTCACGGTCAGCCGATGGCCGGTATGTGCTACCGATTTTTTGGGCTGGGTTTCATGGCCGATATCTAGACCTTTCCCACCTTACTTATGTGCATTTCAGCCAGCCAATCAGTCCGTAGTGTCACCTCGGTCCCAGCCGGACCCCTGAGGGAAGAGGACTGACAAAAACAGTCAATTTACTTAACCAAGTTAAGTAAACTGGACCCACTAAACCTAGTTGGTTAAATGTATATTAATACATCTAAGCAACATGGTCTGAATTATAATTTTAGTACAGAAATTCTGTTTTTAACGTGTTTCCTGGGAGTCAGTGTTCCTCTGTGTGCGTTTTCACCAGAGCTCCACCTTTCAGTCCTGTGGCATCTTCAGAGCTTGAGCGTTTTCTCTGTCAAAGACAAAAAAAAACTCGTAGAAGGAAAAGAAGAAGATTAGAGTTGACCCAGCTCGGGGTTTTCTTCGTTTTTTTCCCCGAGACAAAAAGATGTACAAGCTGTCACGGAGCTCCGAGTTCAGTTTCACTTTTTTTGTGAGAACCTTTCAGAATAAGATTCTGCAGCTCATTTATTTTAGATGTTTCAAGAAGATTTTGAGATAAAAACATAAAACCATTAATTACAATTTTTTTTCCAAAACAAGCTTGAGGCTTCTTGTGTTTATTGAATTCAATTGAAGCTCTCCAATTGGATCCAGCACTGCTACTGTTCTCTATCAGAGATTAGTGCTGCCGTCTTTCCATTCAACCATCAGATTCCTGAGAAATGAGTGGAAACGTATAGTCCACGAAACAAAGATGTCCTGGGAGGGTCAGACAGATGAGCAGACAGACAGCAGGACAGCGAGACTCTGTGGTTTTGTTCTGACGAGTGTTATTGTTTTCTTTGTTGGGATGCGAGGCGACGGCCGCGGCGCTCGCTGATGTTATCTGTGTCGCCTGTGGGGAACTCTCTTCTGCTTTGGTCCACTAGATCTGTTTATCATAAAAGCGAGGCACTTCTGCTCCGTTGCTTTTGTGGTTCAGCATGCTAAGCACACAGAATGAGTGCCTTTCAATTCACCGACTCCTCCTGCAGGGGAAAGTGGAGTTTATGTCTTTGCATTTATCAGGGGTGGTTAGCTTTTATAGCGCCTCTGGTTATGGTTTCAAGGTTGGTTTTAGCTGCTAGTCTGCAGGAGTTAATGTGAATTGTGGAGAGGTGCTGGGAAACGGGGCGAAGTTTGATAAAACGGCCTTGCGCGGGGATAAAAACACACTTTTCTGCAACACATAAATCACATTTCTTCATTTATTGATTGATTTATGTCTTTATTTCATATAAACTCAAAGTAAACAATATTCATGAGTGTTTTTGATGATGCTTTTATGAATAAATGATCAACTTTAGCTGTAAAATCAGGGTGACAATTCAAAAGGAATGCTTTAAAACACTTAAAAGGAGTGATTTTTATTTTTGTACTCACCGTAAAGTCTGGACACATGCACAGAAAATAAGTGTGCACAGAGATCAAACAAATGGTGCAACCTTTGCAAACACGCCACCTTACGACACATGAGTTTTTCAAAAAGCATCACAAACACACCGCTCTGCTGGCAGGCTGGCAGGCTCTCTGGGCAGATACCAGGCCTTTGATGGCCTGCTGGGCTCATCCCGGCTGCTTGGTCAAAAGTGTGTGTGTGTGTGTGTGTGTATGTGTGTGTGTGTGTGGTTAAGTCCACCTTGGCCACAGTTTGGCTCTCCATCTCCCCAGTGTGACAGCACTGAAAAGAGCTTCTGTTTTGGGGCCAGCTTCATCCCACATTAATCAACAATGCTGCAAGGGCGAGCAGGAGGGAACGGGAGGCATGGAAGTGGAGTAACGGGTGGAGAGAATCAAAAGGAGGAGAAAAAAGAGGGCAAAGAGGGCCCAAACCAACTACAGCCCACCTTGTTGTCTGTTTCCTGACACTTCCCCTGCCAGAATAGCTCTATTTTTTACCCCTCGCTCTTTTTCTTTTTTGTTTTTCAAATCAGTTGCTCTCTTTATTAGCTTCTTCTCATTTGCCGCTCAGCAAATTGTGACCCACAAATCAGATAAAAACACCAACAGACACATTGGCAGCATGACACAGCCCTCTCTCTCTCTCACCCTTTCCATCTCTCCATCTCTTCCTTCTTCTCCCTTCTTCTTCTGCCAGTTTTAATATCTCTTTCCCTCCGTTGCCGCCACCACTTCTCCATCTCTCCCCCTGTTGCTTTCTCCCTCTGTCACTCTCTTGCTGTGTTGTAATAATAAACACCCCATCCAGCTGGGCTGAATGGAGTCAGTTTCATCGCCTGTTGCCGGGTGAAGTGTGTGTGTGTGTGTGTGTGTGCCAGTAGGGGGTCATCAAGGCTCTGCGTCTCAGGTGATCATGTACTCATTAGGATTTATACAATCAAAAATGTCTGTTGTATTTGCTGAACAATGAGATGTTGCTGCTCCAGAAGCTGTTTGATGCAACAAGAGAAGATTTGATGATTTTTATAAAAAAGGCAGCAAGGATTCCGGTTTCCAGCTCGAGTGTAAAAAGTGATCACGAAAAGCTTTCATCCCTCCAGGTTTTAGAAAGGCTGCAGAGGAATGAGCCGTGACTATTAATCTCTCAGGGAGACATGTCCTGTTTTATTTTTTTTTAGGCTTTCACAACCAGCTCTGGACCAGGTGTGAACTTGTGCACTTGACCTTTATGGATGAAGAGAGTTGTCTCAGGTGAAAATATGGGTTGCATAGTCACATGTGTGCTCAATCCAGCTGCAGACTCTTATGTTACCCATCTGAACATTTATCTGCAGGGTTGAACCACGAGCTGTCCTGCTGGACAACTGGGTCAAAAGTACCGACTACTCAAACAAACATTTTGTTAAAAGATATTTTGCTGTTATACACAAATTCAAAATGAGAATTAGGATCAGATTGAGATACATGCAAAAACAACAACACAGAATAGGAAAGTTGAATGAACATTTTTAAAAGAAAATACACCAATATAGCTCATGTTGATCTGCAATTTTAACCCTGGTTGTTTTAATTAGTTTGGGTCAACATATATTTTAGTAAATATAGCCAAACTTATTAGCCTAGAAATCTAGACTGAGAGTTGCAGAAGCAAAATGATTTTGCTCTGCATGTTGGTCTAGCCACGCCCCATAGGGGCCTCAGCAGGAATACCTGAGCAGTATTGTGTTATGCTAATCACAGCGCTATATTGGTTTGGTGGGCGGGATGATGTCATGGAGCGGAACGAGATGGCCACAACTCGTTTGAAATGGCTTTGGCATCAACTTTGGACTATGTAGACTTGGGCTTTTCTTTGAGTCAAGAGCAGATAGAGGTACTTAAGTTTATTTAGAAGAAGGATGTATTTGCGTCTTCTTCAACAGAGTATGGCGGACTGTCCCGTTGACTGACATCCGTAGCAGTGAGTGCTTCACGTTGTTTGTTGTCCAATAGCACGCAGAGACAGTTTGAAAGACAAAGTAGATTTCGCCCCACGACAGAGCTCTTCCTTTGAGTCGTGGCCAGACTATATATTCACATATATAGGATGGTTTACCAGACTACAGTTGGAAATTTATGAAACTGAATGTTTTTGAAGGCACAAGCAGAGGTGGACTGGCAATCTGTGCATTCTGGAGAATCCCAGATGGTTTCACATCAAGATTGCAACCAAAACATTTTGTTTGTGGACCAGGACATCAAAGGCCCCAACGTTCCTCTGGGCTTGATTTGAAAAGCTTGCATTAATGATTTTTTCACTACAGGTTAAACATTTTTACATTTTCCTGCTTGAGTTGAAAAAGCTGCTAGCCCTGGATGACAAAGAAGTTGAACCTGAACCCAAAAATATCATTGAAGAACAAGAAGAGGAGTGTCCTCGATGACGAATCCCTCAATAGCGATAAACAAAAGTCCTTGAAACACCAGCGACATGAAATCAGAACCTCACAATGAATTCTGACCCAATTATAACATTCCTGATGGGCATGTTTTGGCTCTACATTGGTGTTTGTCTAATTAATTAGCATATAGCCTATGGAAATCACAAATGAGCTGTTGTTGTAATTAATTCATCCAGATACGATGCACCTCAAGCTAAAGTTACTGTACATTCAATCTGCTGGGTCCAGTAGATCCCCAGAGCTGCGAGTGTGTTAAATCAGACCTGACAGCGAGTGACAAGGCTACATTCCTAGCTTTCTTTGTTGGAGTTTGTGGGTTTGACAGCGTAATAATGTTTGTCTGGTAAACAGTGAAAAAAGATCCATCCATCATTGAATTTCCTTGTGTTTAAAAATGTTTGCGGTAAAACGTGGCGAACGGCTTCGAAGTACAGATTATTGCTTTAGACGTGGATAATACCATGGACGGGACCACAAGAGTGTTGTTTCTCCACACATGCCAGCTCAACGGGGGACTGGAGCCTATCTGTGGCGAGCCTGGGAGTGTCTTCCACCGTTCAAACGGCAGGAACAGATTAGTGACAGCCGGCCAGGCCCAGAATCAGAGGTCACCGTCGTGGTGGAAGGAGTGGAAGAATGTGAGCGTTCACGTTTGGTGTTGTGACATAGAGGGAGGATTATTATATCACTGTACGGCTACTTATGAATACACGCTCCTGTCAAATAATATCCCTGCATTATTCTGCTATAATTTCAGAAGAAACAGAAGCAAAATGAAGCCGAGCAATGAACCACAGCTTCTGTTTGTTGTGAAAGGTCACTGATAATTGTCTCTGCCAAATCAGAGTTTTTACACCATTGCACTGTTCAAGCATTTGTGCGTGTATGTGTGTGTGTGTGTGTGTGTGTGTGTGTGTGGCCTTTTTAGTGGGCAGATGATGAGCGTTTCCGTTGAGACAGGAATAGAAAACAAAATGACCTGTTTAGAGAGCAGAAAGGGCGGCATAAGCGGTCTGCAGACATAGTGAGCCGCTCTCGCCTTTGTCAAGAAAAAAAAAAACAAAGAAAGTAAGAATGCATGGTTGAAATGAAGACAAATGGAAACTGATCATAGGAAATAATACTATTTATTAAAAAGCAGGTTCACTGAGAAACCATTTTTTACCATCACTGAGTTTAACATGCAGGCTGAATGTGAAAATAGTCTTCTACCCCTATCTCCTGCATTAGCTTCTGATAGAAAATAGACAGGAAACGCTCTGTTCAGAAAATCCTGACAGATCTACGTCACACTGTCACTGAACATTCATGGACTCACCCATCTTGACTCGTGACGGGGAAGGCTATTGTTGGTTTAGCGTCCAGGAAACAGCAGAGAACGTCTCAGCTAGTAGAAGCTAATCGTTAGCATTAGCAACTCCACCACACAACAGAACTCCTTCAGGCTTGTGGTATTTGTGGAGATAAAACAACGTTACAGAGAAAACAGTCAGTGGTAGAGCTGTTAGCCAATCAGAGGCGAGATGTCCAAAAATCAGGAAATAAGAGTCCTAATCCTGCCATCTGAAGCTACTTTCTTTTCTGGCTGAATTCTACGTCCTGAAACTGGCACTCTAGAGCCTTTTCACCCCCAAAGAATGACTTACAATTCCTACTAAAGACCACTGTAAATGTATGTTTCATCACTTTTGAGTGGTTTTGGGTCAGAAAGGGACATCTGAGTGTTTCTCTGCCGATTACAATCAAGCTAAAATGAGAAAAACTTTAATTTTAATTTAATGGGATCTTCTAACCAGATGGACTTTAAATATTGACTCTAAACCCAGAATAATGGCTACAAGAAGTGAAGTCATTAAGTAACCCTGCAAAATAGGACAAAATGCATTCCTAGTCCTGCAAAAAGTCAACTTTCCTCTCTGAGAATCTGATTAAAAATGTGTATTTTTCTAAAATGAATCCAAAAGCGGTGAGATCGTCTCTCTGTAGGAAAACGTCTCAGCTCAAGGCTCAAGGCTGCAGAAATCTCACTAAAATAATCACTACTATATGATCTACTATTTTTAAACTTCTGTGGTTTAGTAAAAGTTTCTCACATCCCCCGCTCAGGGCTGTGTGCTCACCCGTTTCTCCTTTGCACATGTTTTTTTCGTCTGCACAGCAAAAAAAAAAAAAAAAAAAAAAAAGCTCAGACTTAAGAAATCAGGCCAGGGGAAAAAGATGTGTAATAAATGGGTTGGAGATCTGTCTTGAGGGTTGTTAAAACTCTTCTGCAACATCAGTGCACATGGGGGATAAAAGATCCACCCATTCATGCCGTGACACACATTACTGTGGAAAATGTCTGCTTTTTATCTTTCTTCATGACAGTTTCCCAGATACTCCCACATGTGAAGCTTTGACAGACACCAGTGGGACACCAGTAGCACATCGGAGTTAAACGGACACTCTCCTGGGTTAAATAAGACAACATTTGGATCTATTTTATCACGACACCTACTTTACTACTTCTTTCCTGTTTCACTGTCTTCAAACTGTCATAGTTTTGACAATTGACCAGATTTTCTTGATTTTTTTGCCTTCAACTGGGACCCAACACATTCTAAGTTACATTTTTTCTATGTTTGACTCATAATTTAAAGCCACTCCTGACCTTTCACCTCTTTTCTGACCCTAGATGGATACCATGGAGCCTCTGGGAGAGGAGATCAGTGGAATGGCGCGATGTCCGTATGATGCCAAGCATGCCAACGTTGCCCTTTTTGCTGGTAATTAAATATTACCATAGATACTAGTCATAAAGTTAGTTTATTCCATTTGAATCCTGAGGTAGACAGACTTGATTGGCTGATTATTTAGAACATTTGTTGCCTTTTTTAAAAGAGTTGTCATCTTCTACACTTGTGTAATTAAGCTTGACATGACCCTGGGATGCCTTTCGTGGCAGGTGTGCATTTTTCAATAGACCACCAGCAGTCATCAATGAGAGTTTACCAGAGCATTATGCTAATTTAAGAAAGAATGAAAATAGAATATTTTAATTGGCTTAATTTAATTGCTTATAAGGAGAAAAATTAGTAATTGTATTGTTACGGTCCCCGTGTTTTCTGCCCTCTGCCATCTAACTGGCCTGCTGCTGCTGTGGACTTCTGTCCCTGTCTTCCTGCCCTCCAGCACCAGAGAGCAGCAGGACAGAGAGGTGCTCTCTGTGCTGTTGTCTCCCTGGCGGCAGTTTTTTTTTTAACTTTATAGTCCTTGTAAAGGTTTGTCTCTGGTTTTAAACTTTTGAACCCCTTTTAGTCGTGAAAGCTTGCTTTCTCAGGGGTTGTTAGCAAATTAAAGCCATCACGTGTTCATGGAAGGTTTTTGGTGATGCCTTTTTAGGAGTTTGCGTGGAGTTTTATCAGAGACTTCGTAGCTCCTGTTATTAGTTTGAGTTTCAACCGATTTGTCTTTTGTTCAATTGTGTTTGGCATTTATTTACCGTTTGTTTGTGAATAAACTTTGTTATATTGATTTTAAACACCAGAGCATGCATCCCTTTATTGTTACACCAGGCCCCCAAGATGGCCTGGGTCATAACAAATGGGGGCTCGTCCGGGATCTCTTTTCCCGTTTAGTGAGTCAAGTCCTGATTATGGTGTTTAGTTTATGTGGATTTTTCTGAGTTTGACTGAATGGTGCCATTGTAAAAACTTCGGTGTCTTATAGTGTGGTGACGGGGTTTTGTGGTGTTAAAGATCATTGTAAGATTTGGGTTTGTGAAACTGTGGTACAATTAAAACCAGGTAAGAAAGAATGTACCGCTCCCATTTGGGTCACTGGGGGACATTATTAGAATACACTTGCTTGCTTTTTTGCTGTTTTATAATCTAGTAAAGTAAATTATTATGTAAAAACTCAAATCAGCTTCATAAATGGGTCACTGGTTACCCTGATGTCTAAAAAAGTTACCTATTGCGCTACCCAAATTGGTTAATTTTCTAATTTTTCGTCTTTGTTTGTTTGATTTGCCATTAAAGAAAAGTTTACTTGAGGTAAAAGTTGCTGAAGGGTCTGGTGATTTGTGCTTTTCAAAGGCTGCCATAAGGAAAAGACATTAATCCCATTTTCTGCTATCTGCAGCCACTAAACGCTGGAACAGTTCCTAGTTAGATCGTAAAGCCGAGTGTGTTTGAGTGACTGATTAGAAGTGGTTGTATTTAATTTTGTCCTTAATATCCTGTGGTTGACTCCAATGGCAGGATTCTGACAACATGTCGGAAAGGAAAGCCAGCGTGTGAGACGAGCTCCAGAGCAAGCCCTTTAAAACTTGGGATCACATGTGCTCCATGTCAGGAGCTGGCTTCTTGGAAAAGCATCAGTGTTCCTGTGGAAACAGAGAAACATTTTTCTCTGGCTTTCATTGAACTGTACTTCTTAGTCCTTTTGTTTCTCATTCAGAGTTTTCAGTATGCATGTGATAAAAACACAAGATGAGAATGAGTCAGGCCTTTGTTGGCGGGGTGAGATCCACGGCCTGCTAAAGACATCCAGTTCTGTGAACTGATTTATGGCACTATTGATGAGCTGTCCCGGCCTCTTTAAAGCTCATGACGAAAGTAAATGCCAAGCTTGAGCGGTTGATGTGCAGCGGAGCAGCTTGGAAGGAGCTGGGAGCTCTGAGTAATCAAGAGGGTTCCTCTAACTGCGATCCTTTCAATTATGCCGTTAGAGTTTCCACTGTGGTTAAAGCCGAAGCAGGCTGAGGTCACTCTGGTGCTGCATTGTGTTTGGGGAGCACATGTGTGTCTATGGAAGTGTGTCACTGCGGCTCAGGCCTGGATGTGAGTGCACGGCTTCAGCCTTGGCCAGATTGGGTAATTGCACATGTGCAACATGTTTACGTGTTTGCTGTGCATCAAACAATGCCTTCGGTTTATGTGATTCATTCATTTTCCAGGTCTGGATCGGAAGGATGTTTTTGCATCTAGACTCAAAAATCAAGAATCTCTTAATGTGACTTCTTCATGGCTCTTTCTCTCTCTCTCTCTTTCTTTCTCACTTTTTTCTTCTCCATCTCTTCTTTGTGCGCTCTGTCTCTGCACCCCCTTTCCAGATGGCAAGCTGTACTCAGCCACCGTTACAGACTTCCTAGCAATCGATGCGGTCATCTATCGTAGCCTTGGCGACAGCCCGACTCTTCGCACTGTCAAACATGACTCCAAATGGCTGAAAGGTGAGTTGGGGACGCGCAAACAAAGAACCAAGCTCGTTGGTGAGATGGAAAAGCAAACCAGAGCCTTGACACGCAGGCGTCACAGAGATGTGCAGTACGTTGCACCTAAATGACGATAACGTCGACACATGCAGAACCGCTCATGCTAATGCTACTTGATGCAGATTTTGCTAGTCCATCAAAACTCAATAGATTTCTTTTCTCATGCAAATGATTTTGTTGATGTAAAGATTTTAGATTGATGCTCTCGACATTCACAGTCGCTGATTTTCTGCATAATCTGACAACAGATATTGAGCCTGTTTACTGTGAAAAACGGTGTCAGAACTGATTTGTCATGGCAAAGCATCACTTTGACTCACTTATTTTTTATTTTTTGGCCTTTCAGAACCGTACTTTGTCCAGGCAGTCAATTATGGAGACTTCATCTATTTCTTCTTTCGGGAAATTGCCATGGAGTACAACACAATGGGAAAGGTAAGCACAGGGCCTATTCTTCTGCAGTTGTCTGAACTCTAATCAGAGGTGACTTCCTATTTACTGGGGGGGGGGGGGGATCTGGAAATGCCTGGGGAAGCTAACAGGATATGGGTGTATCACATAATGGGAAGGAGGCTTTCAGGAGCTGCTAAGTGGTCAAAACGTATTTTAGAAACACCAAACAGGATACAGGACTAAAAATAACTCCTACAACAAAATCTGTGGACGTCTGGAGATCCCATTTTAACGTCTAAACACACCCTTTGAATTGCACATCCGCATCCATCCCACAGCGCTCCCGTTTGACCTTTTGTCTCAGTGTTTCCCAGGAGGAATTCCACCCAAGTGTCTCAGAGAAATGACCCGAATCGGAATCAAACAAACACCCTTTCCTGTGGTATTACACCACAGGGACGGGAATTTCTCCCCTAATCTCCTCGGTTCGGTTTTAGATCCTACAATGAGAAAGTTTAATTGGGCAGCAGGTAGGAAGAAAATATGAGATGGAAATGAATATGTACTTTGCAGAATGCATTAAAGAGGAGATGCACGGTGGGGGAATGAATGGTACGAGAACAGAGCCGAGGCAGCGCGGAAACACGAGAAATAATGGATTCGCTGCCAGAAATGACAGCCGTGTGTTATATAGAGCATGAATACAGATCAAGCTTCTCAATCTGCTGGGTGTTTTGAAAGCAGTGTCAGTGTAATTATGCATGTGGTGGGAGAACTGATGGAGCAGAGAGCAATTTAACATTTAGTGAATGATATCTCTTCATTATTTCCCAGCAGAATGGCCTTCCCTGACAACGTAAAGAGTAGCTCGGGTTTATGGCAAACTTATGAATCTACTGTGTGCGATTTGGGTTTTTCTTTCATTTTGAGTTGGGCCTAGCCTAGAAATCTAGAAAAAATGTAGAAAAAAGTTTGCTCTGCAGTTTGGTTTAGCCACGCCCCATTGTAGCCTCGGCTGGTATACTATTGGCTCGGATAGGTTTAGGCCAGGTCAATCACAGCTCTCTATGTTTGTAGAGCTGTTGGGCGGGCTTAGCACCATTACGGTCAAGCTTTTTACTTTTACAATGAAGGAGGAGTTTCGACAGTGCAAAACAACAAAGATGGCGTCAGCTCAGGAACAGAGTTTGTTTGAAACAGCTTCGGCATCATTCTGCGGTTTAGATATGAGCAGAAATAGGTACTTCGTCATCAACGTGTATGGCGGACTGCCCTGTTGACTGATTTCCGTTGCTATGAATTGGCCAAGTTCTCGTTGCTCTGATTGGTCCTGGTGCAACGAATCATCAGGGGTCAGTGATCTGCGCGGATCTCTCTCTACAGTTCAGCATAGTTTAGTTTGTATTTAAGGAGCATCGAGCAGAAAAATGTTGCACTAAATGTACTAAAAAATAAAGATAGAGCAAAGTTATTTGTCTTTTCTTTCTGCTGTTTCAAAAAGTTATCCGAACCGTGAGTTTTTTGATCTGTTGCACCACTACTGAGCTCGGTCTACAGGTCATGATCAGACTGTTTTCACATATAAAAGATGACTTGTGAGGCTAATTTGAACCTGTTAGGAAAAAATGCATCTGAATTAAAATTGTTTTAACTGGTGATTATTGTCCCTATGTGTGTTGAAAATTTACTACTTTTATACAATTTTTATAGCAACCAATTACAAAGGACCTCTGCATGAAAAGCTGGAATAATTTCACCTTCAACTTCACACCCTCACTCGTTCTCCTGAACGCCTTTCTGTAATCAAACCCCAAGCAGGCATGAGAACGCTATATTGAGCTTTTTATAGCTGCTGAATTTTTGATTCATATTTGTTGTGTGTGTAGAAGTGCAGGGCTGAGGGGTGTGTGTGTTTGTGGAGATCTGGTTTAAATGCATGTTTGCTACCCTATTCACACTGTCAATTTCGGGCCATGGCTGGAGTTATAGCTGTTAAGTATAGTGTGACAACAGCTAATTACAACACTGGCTGCAAGATCTAACGGCAGAGTTGTAATTACAGCGAGGCTCGTAGTTGATGCTGTATAGTTGGAACTTTCTGTTGCCAGGTGCTGACTCACAAACAGCATCACAACACAACAATATACTCCTCTGTCTAATTTGCAAAGCTGTGATAAAAGAAAAAAGCTCAGTTGAAACTCTGGTGTGTTCCACAGATTTGGCTTTTATGCATGTTTATTATCAAAATTAAATTTATATGGAGGAAAACCGTTTACTGCAGTGGCCAAAAGTTTTGCTGTTTTAATAATTTTTCTAATCTTACATACATTTCATAAAATTCTGTTAATTTTATTTATGATATATTAAGTTTATGCAAAAAGTGAATATTTGTAGCATTGGCTCAATCTGGTTCTGGGTCAAATTCTGACCGATTGCGGCTCATTTTTTATTATCAAAGCTTGGAGTTTGCCTGACTTTGTGGCTATGTGTTTGTCCACCTGCCTCTTAAAGATCAACCACAAGTTCTCAATGGAAATAAAATCTTAGGATTTACCTGAGCAAGAACCCAATAGATTCTAGGTCCTCTTTAATGTTTTGTTCCCTTTGTGAAAGTTTATATTTGCATTCCAAAATTATTTGCTCTGCAAATCCGTCTAGCCACGTTCCATGGGAGCCTCATCAGGCCTACCATCGGCCTGAGTAGTATGGTGTCATGCCAATCACAGCGCTCTATCTGTTTGGTGGGCGGGATGATGCAAAGAAGCAGAACAACTAAGATGGTGGCAGCTCATTCGAAAAGGCGTTGGCATCAACTTTGGACTATTTAGACTTGGGCTTTTCTTTGAGTCAAGAGCAGATAGAGGTACCTAAGTCTTTTATTTAGAAAAAGGATGTATTTGCGTCTTCTTTGACAAGGTATGGCGGACCGCCCCGTTGACTAACATCCAGTGAGTACGTCACGTTGTTTGTTGTGCAACAGCGTGCAGAGATGGTTTGAAAGACAACCGTAGATTCCGCCCCATGACTGAGCTCTCTCTATGGGTCGTGGCCAGATTATATACTCACATAGGATGGCTTGCCAGGCTAGGATACTGGAGCTTCTCAGCTTACAGCAGCCTGAGTGGGGAAGGGGTGGGTGTGGCCAGCTCCAGCTTGTCATCTTAAAGTGGTAGAACCCAGAAACGGCTCATTCTGGCAGGTACTGAAAATGTCAAGAATAAAACAGCTGAAATCGCTTTATGTGAGAACTTCATAAACATGTTTTGTTAGCGACCATAAAACTATTATAACTTAGAAAAATGTCGTAATTTTTCTCCTTTAACAATAAAAGCTCCAGAATTGAGACGAGTCAGAAGGCATGCAGATTTGATGTACGCTCCATTATTGTTTCTTCTGCACGTCATTTAAAGAAGCTCAACAATGTAAGGTGACAACGTGTGACGGAGCATAATTTGACTTTTAGATCAGCTTTTTCAAAAAAATTGGTTTTGTTAAATTCCTTTCTGGCTCTGAATGTGGAACCCGTCAGTTTTTATATTTGGTGAAAGCTACTATTCATCATCTGTCAGCTCCATTTGAGTCTGGGCCAGAGGAAGAACGTATAAATATCACATCCACTGCACAGCTAAAATAGAGACAAGCTTCACTCACACCTACAGACACGTTGGAACCGCTAGCTGGCCTCTAACATGTGTGTCTTTGGATCCGCTCATATAAAAATACAATCAGCTGCTGTGAGTGATGCTGGTGCATTATTTCCTCTGCAGCATCAATTAGGATGTCTTTTGTGAAACTGTCCATCATGAGTGTGACAGCGCTGCAAGGGGAGCACCGATGCTAAATCCTCTCCTTTCACCGACTGAGACGTGAAAAAAGTGACATCTGAATATTTACGTGTAACTTCCCGAACGACTCTTTCAGGTGGTGTTTCCTCGTGTGGCGAGGGTCTGTAAGAACGACCAGGGCGGCTCGCCCCGCGTCCTGGAGAAGCAGTGGACGTCGTTTCTAAAATCCCGCCTGAACTGCTCCATCCCCGGAGACTCTCACTTCTACTTCAACATCCTTCAGGCTGTGACGGACGTCATCCACATCAATGGGAGGGACGTCGTCATGGCGACTTTCTCCACACCTTACAACAGGTGAACAAAATGCATGATAAGTTTATTTCCCTTATCCTAAATAACTTTTATTACTCAGATTACTCATAGTGGAGGAGTTAAAGTATCTTGGGGTCTTGTTCACGAGTGAGGGAAAGATGGAGCACGAGATCGATAGGCGGGTTGGTGCTGCGACAGCAGTGATACGGGCGTTGTACCGGTCTGTCGTGGTGAAGAGAGAGCTGAGCCGGAAGGCTCTCGATACAAGTTCCTACTAGGGATGTGTATTGGTAAAATTCTGGCGATACGATACGTATCATGACAGGGCAGACGATATATCACGATATATTGCGATACATTCAGCAAGACGATATTAGCGATTTTTTTAGACTGAATATATTGTAGGAAAATTCAATAAACAGTCCAAACTGATGCGTAACATGTTTAACGTGAGGTATCTGAACCATAATAGAGGGATTTACATTTCAATGGTGGAAACAAAACCCATTGCACACTGCTGCCAACTAGCGGTCGGCGTTTGAATTGCACCAAAAGAAAAGAAAATACACAAATGTTTGCAGGTAAATTCTTCCAAAAATTCGATACACGGCTTTTGAATATCGATATAATATCACAGGAAAAAAAATCACGATATATTGCCATATCGATATTTTCTTACATCCATAGTTCCTACCCTCATCTATAGTCATGAGCTTAGGGTCGTGACCGAAAGAAGGCGATCGCGGATACAAGCGGCTGAAATGAGTTTTCTCAGCAGGGTGTCTGGGCTCTCCCTTAGAGATAAGGTGAGAAGCTCGGTCATCTGGGAGGGGCTCGGAGTAGATCTCCTGCTCCTCCATATTGCCTCCTGGACACCTTCCTGGTGAGGTTTTCCGGGCACGTCCAACTGGGAAGAGACCTAAAGGAAGACCCAGGACACGCTGGAGGGACTATGTCTCTCAGCTGGCCAGGGAACTCCTTGGGATTCCCCAGGAAGAGCTGGCCCAAGTGGCTGGGGAGAGGGAAGTCTGGGCCTCTCTGCTTAGGCTGCTGCCCCCGCGACCCGACTCTAGATCAGCGGACAAAAATGGATGGATGGATATTCAGATTATCTCTCAGTTTGAAGCATCACCCTCAAACCATCAGCACAGTTTGACCTTTACGAAGGCCGGTAGCTCCTGACCCCGCTGCACCTCTTGGCGATGTGTAATTTCAGAACCCTACCAGATCAACATTTCCATCTTCTGCCAAAACAAATTTGCTGCCCTTTTGACTCGCAGGTGTTAAATCTTATTTTCTGCTTTCCGTTTGGTATTCTGAACCCTTCTCGAAGGCCGTGGGAGTTTTTTTTTATCTAAATTGAAAATTAGCTCAAAGCCACGGAGCTCGGCTGATAGCTCATACATATTGTAATTTTCTATTTTATGGCGGCTTTTTAGCAGATAAGACAATTACTTGTGACAACGCAATTGAGCATGGTTAATAGACATTAAAACCCAATGAAGCGGTGCCTCTGAAAGTTTCTATAAGCACCCAGTTTGATCCTAGCATTAATTCTCCGTTTCATAGCGAGAGAGGGGAATTAGAGGAGGCACATTTGGATCGCGGACAGTTTGTGACATTTAAGTGTCTGTCTGGGAACTCTGCAGGGTCGCTGCCCAACCGAGCCGCTTGCTATGACCAGCCTCATTCTCCGCGTTTGGCCTTGTTAGCAGCCCGATATAAACAAAAGCATAATTGTCTCACTTTTTGGACATCTCTGCTGCAGACAGTAATTACTGCAATTTAGCAGCTGAGCCAAGAATTAGCAGCTTTCTGACCTTGCTCTTTTTAAAACTGCCCTTGCGTATTCAGGCCTCCCTGATGTCTTCGAGATGAGTTTAACTCATGATGCAACGGCAGGAAAGTCCTGCCAGCAAGGAGAGGCACAAAGAGAAGAATTCCTCTCCCTGTAAACAGCTCTTGGTCTAAAGTTTGGAGGAAGATGCATAAAAAAAAACAGAGACGTGACTCAGTGATCAGCTATGCATTGATTCCACACAAAGAGATCATGTCAGTGACTCTGCTGCTATCACAAGATTGGTATTTTCTCCCACCCCCTTAAGTCAGAGGCAATAATAAAATAATTTGTTGTTCATATTTGGAGCCCGGCAGTGGACTTGTGATGAACTTATTGTGTCATGAGTGTTTTGGGGGGAAACCCGTGGAAGGGAGAGAAAGAATGTCCTTGTGAGGGAGAGCAGCCACAAACTCCTGAAGTTCTGTGTGGAAAAACTACCAGAATATCAACAGGGACATAAACAAACAATGCAATGTGTTTTTTTATATTTTCTTCTAAATAAAAACACACGCAGCTGCTAAATCACACCATTCTGAGGGGATTTACCCGCTCTGAAGGGGGATTGTAAATCCGCGTGTTTATCCCTTGGTGATAGTCCAGAATAGGCAAGGTGTTTCTTTGAAATGTTCATTCAACCAGACTGTCCACACAGTTGTCATTAGGTGTGTTTTTGTGTGTGTTGTGGCAGTATTCCAGGTTCAGCGGTGTGTGCTTATGACATGGCGGAGGTGGCACACACATTTACCGGGCGCTTCAAAGAGCAGAAATCCCCAGACTCCACCTGGACTCCTTTCCCTGAAGAGAAGGTTCCCAAACCGAGGTAGGACCAAGTTTTATTAATAAACACAAACAAGTGCATTAATTCCAAAAGCGTCTCTCTTCCTCTCTTTCTTCTTGGTCAATTGTTCTCTCACACACGTATGTAAACAGACACACGGTTTACGGCCCGCCCCGATCACTAAGGCACAATGTGGTAAACGTTTTAAATCACTGTATTCTCGTAATGACTTTGTCAGAGGCATCCTGTCTCATTGTGCTTCAGCAAAGTAACTTCAAAGGCAATATATTTCATTACAGTAATGGAAACAAAGTATTTGCTGCGTCGTTGATTTCTTCAATTTTTGTTTTTTTGTCACTATTTTGTTTCAGATCAGCAAAAAATATCCAACATCAGACAAAAACAACCTGCAGTTTTTTCAATTATGAAATCAGTTTATTAAAAAGAAGCTATCTAAACCAACCTAGCCCTATCTGATAAAGTAATTACACCCTTGTTAAGTCATGAATTAACTGTAATTAACCACATTTTAAATAAACCTAACACTGTCTTTTAGAAACAGTCAAGCATGGTGGTGGTAGCGTGATGGTTTGGGGCTTGTTGCTGTAACTGATGAATCTGCTCTCTACCAGAAAATCTTAAAGCCATACTATGCAACTTTTTCATATTTTTAAATCATTTTCTCGAGCCAGTTTGTGCTAAAATTACCCTTTACATGGTTAATGAAATGTCAGTCAGACCCCCACCACCCTCTGTGGCCAAAATATCGCACTTGCAACTTCAGAGTGGCGGTCCGGTCTCTGCTGGACTTAGTAAAGTGGAGCTGACATGCCTGGTGTTGCAGTCTGCTTCCAGCATGTTTCCTGCATGTTTTAGATCATGAACACAGCTGATGTGTTTGATTTAGTGATGAACCGCTCCTGTAGACACTAATGAAGGCTGAGGAGACATTTCAGCAGTTAGATTAAGGTGTTAAAAAGATGAACGCACAGCGAGGAGATAAGTTTCACTTTTGCTTTCACTAACAGACACTAGGGGGTGCTAAAAGCAAGCCAATACGGCATAATATCCCTTTAAAGCAGAAATCTGGAGTATTTTCTCAAAGGGCACCGCCTAGAGGCGGATAAAAGGTATTACACCTTTAAGCCTCTCATTCATGAACACGCACAATTATTATTCTCACATTAGGCTGTAAGCAGATGTTGAACGCTGTTGTAAAATTCTGTGAAACTTCCTCCACAAGTTGTTTCCACCAAGGGCGTCACAACCAGGTATTTAGGTTTAGGGGGTCATTTACTTTTTTACATAGAGCCCGGTTGGTTTGGATAGAATTTTTTTAAATATTTAATTGAAATAGTTATTTTGAAAACTGTATTTTGTATCTATTCAGGTTATATATAACTGAGGAAATGTGCAGGAGCCAATCCTTTTTTCACACCCATTATTTCTCCTCTCCTCCATCAGCAGCTGCACAAGCATCAACAAATGATGCATGAGATCATTTTAAGAATGGTTGGCTAATTCCACCAAAGCAGCAGCCTGATCAATCTCTCATCTATCGTTCTCTAATTAGTGCACTAAGAGCTTCTCTCGTGTCCCCACGGAAAAAATAAACAGATTTACTACAAAGATCTGGGCCATGATAACTGTTGATACTGAGTGTTTATTCCCTCACGGAGGGAGAGCGTACTCGTCTCCGAGTGTTGTGTAAATGAGCAGACGTAACTGAGTTTACCTTCTTACCTCAATTAGCTTATGCTGTTTAGTTTCAGTAAGGTCAGAAACCTCAAGGAGCAGATATGCCCACGTTTGTTCACTCTGCAGCCGCTGATGTGATTGATTATGTTTCTCCTCCTTGGTGTGCTCAGACCTTTTTTTTTAAGTCTACAGGCGAACAGATGGAGCGCTGTAACAATGCCACCGAGGTTCGGTCCTGTTGCATGCTGCTCCTCCATGTGCTGCGTTCTCAAGCAAAATCATTTGCAGATTTTCATATTTAAGACATGTCTGTTTCCGTTCTGTCGTCCATATGCGTGCACAAACAACCAGTAGACTCCCAGAAATGACTCAGAGGTTTATATTTTAATACTAGCAGCTGATCTGAACTCATCTAAACTTTATTTCAGACATCGTGAGACCATATTTTAATTATGAAACACCTGAAACTGCTGTTGATATGAGAGGTCGCCGTTGGGTTGAGGCCGAAGCCCATTTCAGCTGTCATCGAGCGAGTCGGGCTGCATTCCTCTGTTAAATTCTTTCCAGTTGTCTGTCGTGATGAAGATGAAAAAGATATGTCGGACTTTAACTAAATTTTCTGCACTCGTGGCTACACCTCGCTGCATCTAATATAAACAGGAATGATCACAAGAAAACCTATTTCTCTGGAGATCAAATGTATGTTTTAGGGATTCATCCTTTCATATTTGTAGCGCCAGGCCAGCTGGCTAATATTTCAAGAGTCTGGTGTATATTATGTGCTGTGAAAAGGTATCAAAGAGCACGCTGTAAAGACGTCTTACAAGCCCTCAGAGGTGACACGCCTGCAAAGAGGATACGCTATCAAAAGCAGCTTCTCTTTTACAAGAAACTCTCCAGCTCCCTGTAAAAAGATCACAAAGATAGAGTGTCTCGGTGTTTTAGCCTGAATTTAGAGAAACGAAGACATGATGTGTCCTCCTGTTTGACCGAAGCCTCTCGGAATAAGAGTTGGGTCATTTATAGCTTCGCTCGTATTGATTTTAGGAAATTAGACTTTCCGCTCTCTGTTGGCCTCTTGTCTTGAAGTGGTTTTTCATTTGTACTTTCTTCTCCATCTGCTTTGCTGTTTTTTTTCCTCCTCTCCCATCATCTCATTACCTTCCTCTTCCTCCTCTCCATTGGCAGACCTGGCAGCTGCGCTGGTTCTCCGTCCATGGAGAGGTACAAGGTATCCAACGAGTTTCCCGACGACACACTCAACTTCATCAAGATGCATCCTCTGATGGACGAGGCCGTGCCCTCCATCGCCAACAGGCCCTGGTTTCTCAAGACCATGGTGCGGTAAGTACTTTGCACTCCGAAAAGACCGTCGTCATCTTCATCATCGGAGGTCTGTGAGCCTCTTCAGCCCAGGACAGTAATTATTTGAAGTGCCGCTCAGAGTCGGGCTCATTAAAAGACAGTAGTCCTTCATCACAAACCAGCAACTGACCTATTTTCCGTGAAGTGAAGGAAACACTAATTCACGCTTTGCTATCTCTCTCCCTGCAGCGATGATATGAAGAACGAGGCTGAATCCCATTTTGTTAAAGTTACTTTTAAATCAGCCTCTAGATTTTAAGTGCGCTCTTGGAGGTGATTTAAAGCCTCGGAGGGTAGTGGTTAGAATAGCTGATAGGTCATTAATGGTTGATGACTTCTTTACATAGAAGAGTTGTGTTTCTGTCAGCGTTCCGTGTTCGTCTAGCTTGTAACAGAGCTTTGAACACTATTTTTCATGATTGTTAAAGGAATATTGACAGTTATACCAAAGAGAAGATGCTAAAAATCGATATTGGATAATTACTGCATGGGTGATTATCTTTCAGCTGGAAACAAGTTGTTTAACCCCAACTGGTGCAATGAGCTGCTTCTCATTTCTTAAACAACCATGTGGAAAGACACATCTGGTGGTCGTGGAAAAGATGTTAGTCTGTTTGAGAAGGGTCACATCATTGGCATGCATCAAGCAGAGAAAACATCTAAGGAGATTGCAGAAACGACTAAAACTGGGTTCAGAACTGTCCAACGCATTATTAAAACTGGTGTGATGAATCCAGATGGACCCTGTTCCAGAGTGATGGGTGCATCAGAGTAAGAAGAGAGGCAGATGAAGTGATGCACCCATCATGCCTAGTGCCTACTGTACAAGCCTGTGGGGGCGGGGCTATGATCTGGGGTTGCTGCAGTTGGTCAGGTCTAGGTTCAGCAACAGGATGCGCTCCAAGAATGAGGTCAGCTGACTACCTGAATCTACTGAACGACCAGGTTATTCCATCTTCCCTGATGGCACGGCCATATTCCAAGATGACAATGCCAGGATTCATGGGGCTCAAATAGTGAAAGAGTGGTTCAGGGAGCATGAGACATCATTTCCACACATGGATTGGCCACCACAGAGTCCAGACCTGAACCCCATTGAGAATCTTTGGGATGTGCTGGAGAAGGCTTTGTGCAGTGGTCAGACTCTACCATCATCAATGCAAGATCTTGGTGACACATTCATGCAACACTGGATGGAAATAAATCTGGTGACATTGCAGAAGCTGATCAAAACAATGCCACAGAGAATGTGTGTCGTAATCAAAGCTAAAGGTGGTCCAATGACATATTAGTGTGTAAAAAGTTTTTTGGGTGGCAACTATTTTTTTGTCCAGTCAGTGTATAATAAGTTGTTGTTTGAACTTAATGTTTTATCAGAAAGAAAAAAGAACAAATATAAGTTTTTAACCCTAACCCTTAGTTATGAGTCTGTCCCTGAAAAGTCTCAGTCTAAGCGGCTACAGCTGGAGTCAAACTCCAGTTAATTCACAAGAAGCTTTCCAAAATGTTTCTAAAACCTTCATGAAGGTTCTTTAAGAGGATCACTGAGAAACATAGGCTGAATGTGAAAACAGCTGAAAGAAAAATAGACAGGGAAATGCTCAGGTCAGAAAAAGCCACATCGATCAGTGTCAGACTGTAAAATTAGCATTCATGGACTCACCCATCTTGGCTCGCGTCTGGGAAAAGCTGTTCAGGAGAGAGCAGAGCGCGTCTCGGCTAGTAGAACCGTTAGTATTAGCAGCTTCACAATACAGCAGAACTCCTTCAGGCTTGTGTTATTTGTGGAGATAAAACATCAACGTTGCAGAGCAAACAGAGTCAGTGGAAGCATCATGTTGCACTACAGTTCCACTCTTGCAGTTACACCATACACCACATGTCACTGGTCAAATAAAAAAAACTTCTTACCAAAGTGTCACGATGTAGAGTGATTCCATCTCATCTTTGAGCAAAAGTAAAGCACCTTTCTTTTTAACGCTTAATGCTGAGTTAAATGAAAACGTGTAAAAACCAGCACAACAAAAATATTTCTCTTCTGACTGTTGGTTTGATCTCATATGGACCTGTTTACCTCCTCTAGAAAATGCCCTGAGATGACTTCTGCTGTGAATCGGCAGCTGTGTAAAGAACCTGGAAGTAATAAAAGCAAAAAAAAATCTCCAAAACAAAATTCAAAGAGATAAAACTGGAGTAGAAACTGTTTTTGTTGAGCGGTCGACTTCACTGCTTCTAAGGCCATGTCCCCAACGCCAGAGCACCCGGCCGTTTGAGCCTAAAGGTCCTTCTGGCTTTTATGAACACCACACACACATTTAAGCTAGGCTCTGGAGAGAAGCAACAACACATCATGTTCTTATCAGCAGGACAAAACTAGCTGAAAGAGCATTTTTAGCTTCCACTGAAAAGAGAAATAAAAATGTAATTTTCTGTCTGGACCTGATCTGACGCTTAGCTGCTCCAAAAACTTGCCCCTTTCACGACGTGTCTTAGTGGAAACGACCTCATTTAAGATGTTTTGGTAGATTTTCTAAATATTCTGAACTAAATCCCATCTCCTTATTGATATTAGATGAACATTCTGTGTTACATTAGAAATGATCTGATTGTTTTGCTCGGGCACAACACTTTAAAAGCATCACGAATGCACGAGAAACCCAAGAGAACATCAGCTTTGATCTGAACTCAGCTGGAAATGAAATCAGTAATAGGATCTGATTCTTGTTGCACCCCAGAGAGGACACCCTAATATCAAGTACAAGCTTTTGACTCAATATGAAAAAGCCTTTTTTTTGTCTCCGGTCTGGCTGCACGTTGGCGGAGGCCTCAGCTGGCTGGACACAATCAATCTCCTTAAGCTGGAGACGCGCTGAAGAGTCTCGCTCTTCTGATTTTTATTGTCTGGATCTAAATAGGAAGGAACGAAATTGTCTCATGTTGAAATGATATTATTTCACAGAATTTTCAATCCCGCTGACACGCTCTTTAAAGCTCCTGTTGGATCAAAACCTAATTAGACCAGCACTTTTTTTGTTGTTAGAGTTGACTGCATGAAGCCAGTGCAGCAGGTCACATCAGTGTGACTTTCTGTTTTAATGGCTTCGTGGTGTAAAATACACTAATATATTCAAAGAATTTTCCTTTTGACAGTAATTGTTTAACTGGAGCGTAACTTTTGACCCATTTTTACATAAAGAACATGCAGTTAATATTAATAGGGGTAGTAGTGGACTTCCTAGATTTCCGGATAAGCTCTCATCTCTAATCTTTAAATCCAATCTGCTTCTATTAACCCTCAAAGCCGTAAGCTGTTTTTTTGGAGCTTCTGTCTTAAAACATCCTCAGATCCAGTTAGTGGAAACTCCGTGACTTTAAAAACAAACAGAGCAACCTCGAGCTTAGAGGCTGAGGATCTACCAGATCTAATACGAGACTCGCTTCTTTTAGTTAAACTCTTTTCTTTGCCACTAGAATATACAAGTAATCATGGCTGATTGTTTTTCTGGCTCCCCCTGGTTGTGTCATGGCACTTACACACTAGCATCGGCTCTACACAGCCTGGATAGGGTACGGAGTGTTCCCATCCGGGTAGCCCGGGAATTTTCCGTGCACAACTGGACGTATTTTCAGCCCTCTTCCCAAGGCGGTCTGCCTCGGGCCGAAACCGGTGCAACACACCCACTGCCGACTGACGGTCGGCTCAAATTCACGCCTACCATTAGGGAAGCCACTGATTGGCGGATAGAATCAGCTAGCGGGGGCTTCCCACATGCACGATTCATCATCATTCTGGATGCTGAGGAGTTAACGAGCCTCTGACTGAAGCCGTCAGGCTGTGAGGAGCACACACACACACACACACACACACACACACACACACACACACACGCACACACACATACACACACACACAGGATGCTATATCAGAGGCAGAGAGTCTCCAAAAGCAACACTGCCCAGGCTGCCTTTGTTTAATAATGGAGACACCGTGGACTTCTCTGCACTCTTTTGCCCTGCCCACGTACTCGGAGATGCGCTCATGACATCACTGATATCTTCGCACCGATTTTGGAGACCGCCCATGTGCTCAACTACGTCCGCATTCCTAAGGCAGTGTGGAAAGAATGCGGCCAGGTTGGGGCCGGCAGAGCGGAGCTGATGTTAGTGTGTAAGTGGCTTTAGTTGAGGGCTTCCAGGGGAGTCCATCACTCTTTTGGGGGAGCCGGGCTCCCCCTAGCTCCCCCGTTATCCAAACCCTGAAAGTGATAAATGACAGCAATGGCAAGTGAATGGAATCTGATGGTCCTCAAAACAAACACAAACCACTGACTGTCGGGGGCCTCATCAAATAACCCGAATTTGAAGTTTTAACCCAAAGGGGTTGATTTAAATAGCACAATCATCGAATGTCAATCAGAAAAATAATTTGCTCTTAAGATACTAAGGTGTTATACATATATTTTCTCTTAGAGCCCTCCTGACGCGTTTTATGCCAATCTGATGAATAAAACAACATTGACTTAATGAGGCTGCGTGAATCCCCTGCAGCTCTGTTGTCTCCTTTAGATACACAGTGAAAAGCACAATTATTGACTGACTGATTGGCTCTGTAATTATCATCTAGACTGAAGTTTCACCACACACACACGTGGATTCCTGCTCTTGTCGTGCATCATTTCATTTGCTGTTCCTCCAAAGAGCTGACGTGCGGACAAATTGACTAATTAATAATCTGATTGGTTTTGTTTGTTGTGCTTCTCTTTTCCAGGTACCGTCTGACGCGCATCGTGGTTGACAACAAGGCGGGCCCCCATAAGAACCACACGGTTGTGTTCTTGGGATCGGAGAAAGGCATCATCCTCAAGTTCTTGGCCAAGATGAACAACGGCTTCCTCAATGACAGCCTGTTCCTGGAAGAGCTGAACGTCTACAACCCTGACAGGTACCAAACTCTGACTGTGTGCAACAGAGATACAGCCATACTTGCCAACCTTGAGACCTCGGAATTAGGGAGACATTCAAAAGGGCCGGGGGGGATATACATATACACTCACAAGTGAAAAAAAATCAAGTTTTTTAATTTGACATAATAATTATAAAACATGGGACACAGTCTTAGCTGACCCAGATTTGGTCCAGGAAAACAATAATCCCCAGACTGCTGTATAATTTTTTTACTTTATAATCACTATACTGTAGATAATTTATTGATGCCCTGTTTAAGCTAAGTTGTAAATGGGGCCCATATAGCATATATATTGATTGTTTCATCTCCTTTGATTCAGTAGATTTTCACAAAAGAATTTTATGATTTTCTTTCCTTAACAGAATGGACACTTAGGGAGCATACAGTCTATTCTACATATTATTTAAATAGAAATACAAGAACATTTTTTTAGCCTATGTGAGTTATCAGACTTCCAACTTAGTATATTTAAATGTATATTTTGGCCAAATCCACCTGTTAAGATGCAGCAATGTTTTTCCACAGACCTGCAGTGTTGTGAGTTTCATGAGCCCACAGAGTTTAAATAACTTAGTTCTGCTCTTGAGTATCAACAGTGATGCTCATAAACCTTTAGATCAGGGGTCCCCAATCCTGGTCCTCAAGGGCCGGTATCCAGCAGGTTTTAGTTGTAACTCTGCTTCAACACACCTGATTTCAATTAGGAAGTGGTTAGCAGGCTTCAGCAGAGCTTGATGAGCTGCTGCACAGGTGATTCAACCACTGAATCAAGTGTGTTTGAGCAGAGAAACCACAAAACCTGCTGGATAGCGGCCCTCCAGGACCAGGATTGGGGACCCCTGCTTTAGATGGACTTAAACTGTTATGCTGTTGGTTTAAAAAGCAGGAATGTGATCCGTTATTAGGAACCAGGCAGCAGAGAACGTAATTGACTTTAAAACATTCGTTTTAACTGTGTTAAAAAACGTCAATTATTTCATTTATCTGCCCAAAGTCGTGGCTTTTTCACTGATAAGAAACTTGTTAATAACGCAAATATATTTTAATTTAGCCTCGGCGCTCTTATTCTAATCATTTACTTCCTTAACGAGCGGCTGAGCGCTGCGCGCTCCCGCTGCAGGACAGTGCAGAGCAGAGCTGAGTGAAGTTAGCTTCCCACCCACAAATGGTTAGTGCTACGTTTGTGCTGGAAGCTGCTGAAGATGGTTTGCTGAGCAGCATGCGCGCTGCCGCTGGAACACAGACAGCAGCAGCGGTTAGGCAGAAATTTGCAGTGTTGTCCGGGTGGAAATTGGGAGAAATTCGGGAGAATAGTGGCGGCGGGAGATTTTCGGGAGGGGGCACTGAAAATCGGGAGTCTCCCGGAAAATTCGGGAGGGTTGGCAAGTATGGATACAGCTGCTACAGTCAAAGAGAGGCCTGCTTTTCCCTGGATGTGTGTTTCTATCATCTATCCGCTCAGCCAACCCGCCAGCTCCATCATTACAAGTCGGTCCCCCCCAACCCGAGCTCTGTAGTGAAGCCAGTCAACCAGATGGCTACTCTATCATTTAAAAAAGTTTTATCAGGTTACACTCTGCCCAACCACAGCTACTAAATTAAAGACATGGACACTAAGGCTCTGGATAGTGTTTGAGTGTGGTGGCTGACCACAGCCCGAGCCCAGCTCCTCAAAAAATGTTGGCTGATTAAAGACTGCACACACACACACACACACACACACACACACACACACACACACACACACACACACACACACACACACACACACACACACACACACACACACACACACACACACACACACACACACTCACGCCGAGGCCTGTGATTGTCCTCAGAGCCAGCCTCCCATCTCCTCCTAATAGGTTACATGTCTGTTGGTTTGAGCTGTATGGATGGGAGTTGGTGACCATGAACTTGAGTCAAACCTTGTATTTGGAGTAAAAATGAACAAAAGGGGGAAAACGGTACAATCCTGCCAGAGCAAATGTTTGGTTGGGAGGTAACGGGTGAGAAGGAGCAAATGGCAACATAAAACATGGTTGTGAGGAGCAGAAAGGGGGGAGAAGGACTTGACAGGGGTGCTTTCATGGTTTATTATCTAACATGCTGTAGCCGTGTGATGATTGAGGATGAGGGCCGCGGCCCTCGACCCCGTCCTCTCCCCTTTCCCGTGTCATCTTCTCGCCTTTTCTGTGTAACTCCCTTCTCCCCTGCTGGCTGAAGCCGAGCATCCGTCGGCTGCCGGCCATCTGGCTTCAGTCGGGTACAGTAAGTGACTTTGCCTCCACGCCTGGCTGGCTGGATGGATCAGTGTGCAGGCCCGATTGTTGTGCATTACCCAGTGTAGATGGACTCTAAGCCCTAATTGAGAACGTTAATGCAGGACCAGAGCTCTGCGAAGAAGAGATTAAATCCCAGGAGCTGGATGGCAGGGTGGGGAGAGGAGCGGAGGGGGAAGAAAGGACAGAAAGATGCTTGACACACCCCGGAGGGATTAGAGCGCGCTGCTAGGAGGCCGTGGAGACAAAGTCGACCAACAGGGATGGAGGAGTGGTCGAATGTGGGAGGTGGAAGGGCTTGAGCTAGTTGTTAGTGGATTTTACAGTTAAGTGCTGCTGACTGCTCACAGTGGCCATCTGTCTGTTTATCTGCTGAATCCGTATCACCCATTTTCTTATCTCTTTTTATCTCCCAGTCTACTCATGATCTCATGTCGTCCTCCCCGGCATTATCCGCGTTCTCGCTGACCTCACAGTTTGTCCTTCTGCTGTTTCCTAATCTCTACGTTTAGTTTATTAAATTAAACCTCTCCCAAATTGAACTTGAACTTTTCTCCAGACGTTTCCCATCTAATTACGATTGAAGAAACGACCCAAGACGGCACGTTTGATCCTCTTTTCCAACTCCTTTAGGTGCAGTATAGATGGTGTGGAAGACAAACGCATCATCGGGATGCAGATAGACACCAGAGGTCATGCCCTGTGGGTGGCTTTCACCTCATGCGTGGTCAAAGTGCCGCTGTCTCGATGCGAAAGACACGGACGATGCAAAAAGTACGTTGGAAATCTCACATGAAGTTGATATTTTAACAGGATTACAAAGTGCAATGTTCGAGTGACTGATGATGGATGTAACGGTCTTCCAGGTCCTGTATCGCCTCCAGGGATCCATACTGTGGATGGGTGTCAGAAGGTTCCTGCAGACAAGTGGTTGGCAAGTAAGTAAAAACAGGTGCAATCAGAAGAAAGTAGCCTATTAGGAGACTTCCTCAATAAAACATTAAAAACACCAAGATAGAAGACAAGTACTATGAAAATATTACTTTATCACAACATTGTTTAAGTTCTCATAAGCTAAATATTCAGAGTTGAAGGGTTAAAGCTGTGGTCAGTAACATGTCATGCTTTTGGCTCACATAAATAATTCGTTTAGCTGTAGAGGCAAGGGAAGGAACTTAGGGGAATAATAAATACTGAAAGATTACCTATTTTATACCATAGAACAGGGTCACATAGTCGCACATTTTTAAACTACGTTCCCAAGCTTTAAAGCTAAATATCTGTTTGTTTGTAATGACTTCTTTTCAAATAATTTGTATTTGGTGAAGACCACAATGATTTTATAATATGTGAATATGTTTAATCGATTCACTAAGGCCATTAATAAAAATTATGATTCATAGTTATGATATACAGCTTTTCCACAGAAACCCATTCCCAAAGATGGGACCTATGGCTGTGAGGTTTATTGTGATGCTAATCCGTTTGGGATTTTTCCTGAATTCTTCATGTTTCTGTCACTTCTACATGTTTTACATATCTGGTTGCTGCCTCCATCCATCATCTTTGCCATAGAAACACCAGCTGAGGCTCATGTTTCACCAATGTGAAACTTCTGGTCTTGGTTGAATTCGATGATTGTGGCAATATTCCACCTTTTTGTTGTACCTGTTGCCATTTTTTCCTCGAATATTCTAATTTCATGGTTCATAAATGCAGAAGCCTTCAGCTGCAGAGGCTGTTGGAAGGATGAATGGAAGGAAAGTGTTGTTTGCCCAAAGCCTGGGATTGGGTTTGCAGTGCTGGGGAAAGTCTGATGGCTACAACAACTATAATTTTGTGGCTGTAGTTATGACACAAAACCAGATTATGCTTTCTGACCAAACAGCACATGAAGTTTTGTGGTGGGAACAATTTTTTACAGATGAAGTCATAAAGAAAGACCATTGCTCCGCTTGCTATTTGATGATGAACGAATTTGATCTTCCTTCTCCACATTTATTGGTCTTGCATGCCAATGGATTAAATGCATGAAACACATAAAACCACAGATTCTACCCATCCAGTATTTATCCTGTGACAAAGGAGTGGCAGGCAGTTCTGACTGAGTTTGCAGGAGATGAATTTGCCTTCATACACTAAAATAGCCATAAATAGCAGTCAGAGGCCATGCGGTCTGGGAGAATCTGTTGGTTTTGGTGAGCGTTTTGAAATATTTGCCAAGATAAACACAAGGAACAGGAAGGTGCAGCAAGGTGTTCTCATGCAATCAGCTCCCTCTGCCTGTTTCCCGTCTTTAACATCTTTGTGTCCATCTATTTTTATCCATTTTTCCCTCCATTTTTCCTCCAACATTCTCTTTCTCTCATGCAAGCCTCCCCCCCTTTCTTCTTCCATCTGCCCCTGATGCTAGCATGCCAGCTTTCCCATGTGTAGTTATGCCTCTTATACCTGCTGCCTATAAACAGCTTGCGCTCTAGTCTCCTGCAATATGGTCCCCAGTTACCCCCCTGTTCATGCATATAATTGCATATGATTCTGGATGGTTGTTATTTTGTGAAAGAGGTACACGCTCGCGTTGCCAAAATCAGCACATCAGATAAAACACACTTGGATAATATGTAGCCATATGCTGTTTCGTGACCTGATGAGCCCTTGCTTTTTGTTTTTTTAATGAACGGCATGAATCAAACTGAACCAGCAGCCACATTTACACTTAAACTGCTTGTTATGTCCAAAAAAATTCCCTGCTTTCCGACTTATTTCTGCAATGAATAATTAGTGATATTATGCCTGACCTGCATTTCGGCTACCGAGTTCCTCCGTGCAGCATCACATCTCGGATAATAATCACATCTGATGCAAGAGAATGAATAATAAAAACAAAGGGTTCTTGGTTGCCTCCAGTTATGTGGAATGCATCCTGAAAAGGATTTAAATATGCATTATAAGGCTGCACTGGGATCTCAACCCTGATCTGACCGCCTGTAGTGTCACATTCGAACACTCTGCACTTCTGCTGCTATAATACAGCCTCTATGAGCCCGGCTCCCTTAAGCGGAGGGTTCATACTGTGGTTCATTCACTCTTCATATGTGCCAAGTACGGCCCAGACACTGCATCTGTAGAGTGAATGCTCATTGTTAATTCATCTAGAGGCCAGTGGGATTTCAGTCTTGTAATATTCATCTCAATACAGTTTGTAGCGTTACGGTGAACCTGTGCTGGAAATTATGTTAGCAAGGTTCTTTGGTCGTGTTAAAAAGTAGAACTGGCTGTTTGGGATGGGGAGATGATGCTGATGTGGAATATTTTGTAAATAGCGTAGACCCAATCCTCCCTCTTCCCACAATCTTAAGGACGTGCCTGATTACCGCAGTGGCTCTGAAGATAATTTTATCACACATTCCTGCCGTGCGTGGTGTGTTAAGAGTCCTCTGGTCTACTCAGAAGGACAATGGTGCCGCTCCAGTCATAAATTGGGGATTTCCAACATGCTGGATTGTCTTGGTCCTATTTTCGAGGACAAACAAAATGCAGCCTGTTGAATGTGATGTGTAGCATACTGCTCACTCTTTCTCCACCATGTTTGTTTACTTCGAAGTCACGATAGATCTTGCATGATTTCCCATCTGACCGAGGAATGTTCATGTGTGAAATCTGTTCATGTGTAGTTTTTGCCATGTTCCTGGACACCACACACTCTAGGACCAAAAATGGTAGATCCTTTAATTTTTATCACCATGTGTGTGATCTCTTTTGTTTGAAAAATTGTCAGGCAATTTAAAAATCCTGCTGGGTGCATTGGGGTTAAGGTTCTTTAGCTTCAGTTTTGCAACTCTGGTTCTACTTAGTGATTATAAATGAGTTGGATCAGCAAATCAGATAAGATGATTAACGGAACCCCTAGATATGAAAGGAAGATCACTTCATCACCATAGCAACCCCATTCCAATACATTATATCTCATAGCAGGAGGAAATTGCCTAGTAGAGTGAAGATAGTGGAGTGAAGAAATGTGGTCACTATGTCCTCCAGAACCTACGCCTATGGCGGTACAGACTGTGGATTCTATCATGAATGGAAACCGGAAGATTGTTCCCCAAAAGAGGAGTCTGATAAGTGAAAGCATTCAATTTAGGATTTTTACATTAAGTGATGTTCAAGATCAAGAGAAATCTAATCTCTCCACTTTACTTCATCAGAACTCTGGTAGCAGCATTTTGGATCAACTGGAGGTTTTTTACAGAATTTCTTCCAGCATCCTGATAACAGTAACAAGACCAGATGGGTCAGGATGTCACGAGCTATGAGTTGATAACATGGTACGATGTCATTATGGAGTCAGCCATTTGTGACAGAAATGGTTTTATTACAGCACTTTGGTGCATCACTAAGATTGCTGGAAAGTGCTTTAAAAATGAAGTGATGATGATGATGATAGAGTAAAAACTTTTGTGTCAAAGTTCAAGTATCCACGAGAATACCAGGAGAGTTTTCCAACATTCCATAGTAAAGATTCCCATGTACTTCTCTACAATATTAGTGATAAATGATAAAGGATCTGCACCTGTATAGCACTTTTTAAAGTCAGAGGACTCCAAAGCACTTTACACTACAGTCATTCACACACTGGTGGTGATGGGTTATAACAGGGGTCTCCAACTCTCCTCGAGAGCTACCATCCTGCACATGTTAGCTGTTTCTTTGGTCCTGCACACCTGATTAAAATGAATGAGTAATTAACAGGCCTGTGCAGAGGTAAGGTGAGGATTAAATTACTCCATTCAGGTGTGGCAGAGCAGAAAACTAGCACCACAACTAGCGGGCAAGGAGGGTGAAGAGTCTTGCCCAAGAACCCAATGACTGACACTTACAGAGCCTGGGTTCAAACCGGTAACCCACCCGTTACAGGGTGAACTCTTAACCCCTGCACCTCCATCGCCCCATTATATATAGTCGCCTCATGATATAATTGCTTTGCATGAACTGAACTTTCCTTACACTCGGAATCCCAAACAACAGACATCTAGTTTTCCAAAGTCTCCTACCCCTGTGAGGTCCACATTTTTTCCTTTAACTAGAACACAAGGGCCTGCTGATGGTGTTTTGGAAAATAATCCCCGTTTCTGCTATGATTGTGACCAGTGGAGGGTGAGGAGAAATGAGAGGCGGGTGTACGGGAGGAGGAGCGGGAATGAGGAGGGAGCCGAGGTGGACTGTGAAAAACTGTCATGCGTGACCGTAATCCTGGTTGACAGTTGGTCCGCTCCGTTTCACCGATCTCCTTACAGCTTGCTTGGTGGTCTTTCATGGAGAAAACAGGTCTCCGTGCAGATTGCATCAGAAAATAACATATCCAAAACTCTCTCCTTCTGTGTCATATGATGGCCCTCAAGCATGGTTACCCCCCGCCGCGCCGCTCTCGGCCCATGTGATTGTTACTATACACTCATAGATCCTCTGAAGTGAAGCTACATAAAGTCAGATAAAGTGGTGCAAGGAGAAAAGATTACACGATGTCAAATACTCATAAAATAAGTTGGAGAAGATCTTTTTGCTTTCTTGCAAAGGGTTACATAAGAAAATGAGTCCCTCGTTTTGTTTTGAAGAAATTTGAAGCCGAAAGCAGAAATGCTTTTTTGCTGCGGCTGAGCAGAGAAGTGCTAAAAGAGGGAACACGTGCATATAACTGCTTTCTAATTGTTAGATCAGCTTCTTTTTGATCTAATTAAACTTTGTCTTCAGATTAAAACAGTAACATCTTCTAATTAATGTAAAAATATGTTTTATTTTAGTGTTTCATTTAGGATGCATCTTAAATTGGGCTAAGGTTAATATAACTGGGTGTTTAGATGTAAAAAAAACACAGTGATGTCAAATTTGATGTTTTAAAGAGCAGGTTCACTGGGAAACCATCTTTTACTTATTATTTTTGAAAATGATAAGTCAGTCTGAGTTTTTCATGTAGTCTGAACATGAAAATTGTCTTCTACCCCTATTTCCTGCATTAACTTCTGATAGAAAATAGACAGGAAAGCTCGGTTCACACTGTCACTTAACATTCATGGACTCACCCATCTTGGGTCGCGACGGGGAAGGCTGTTGTTGGTTTAGCGTCCAGGAAACAGCAGAGCATCTCAACTAGTAAAAGCTAACCGTTAGCATTAGCAACTCCATCACACAGCAGAACTCCTCCAGGCTTGTGTTATTTGTGGAGATAAAACATCAACGTTGCAGAGCAAACAGAGTGGTAGGGTCATGTTGCCATTAGCCAATCCGAGGTGAGATGTCCAAATATCAGGAAATAAGACTCTAAACCCTGTCGTCTGAAGCAACTTTCTCTGGCTCACTTCTACGTCAAGCAGGAGCATCTGAGCTTTTTCCCCAGAGAATGACTTACAAGGCATTCATTCCTACTAGAGATAATCACAAATGTATGAAAATATGAGAAAACTTGACCTTTAAAAGCCATAAAGCATCATTTTTTTAATGAATCAAAGTTTACTCATCATTTTTGGCAACAAGTCGTTCACTAGCCTGTCTGGATTCCACTTTTCCCGATCTCCGGGGCACCGACGCAGGTGTTCCTTGATTTTAATCCAGCTAATGGCTTTCAGCAGCTTTTAGCATACGCTGTGTTTGATGGTGTTTTTTCTATTATTGTTCCCATCGCTCTGCTGCTTTGCTAGGTGTGGCGAGCCTGCGTGGCCTGGCCTGTTTTCCGCTGCTGACCATGGTGTCTTTGTTCCCTGCAGATCCGCCTTTGAGCAGGACGTGGAGCATGGTAACACAGATGGCCTGGGAGACTGCCAAAGTAAGCAGGCCCTCTTCACTCTTATCTTTCCTCCTCTCCTCCACCCCCCACCCCCATCACCACCACTCCTCTCACCATTTCCTTCTTTTTGCTACCATCACCTTTTCCTCTCCCGTCTGTTTCTTCTCCACAAACTCTCTCTTTCAGCGTCGTCCATCCATCTGTCCCCATCGGCCCGTCCTTTCCCCACTGCGGCTCTGTCGCTCCGGTCAATAGAAGGTTGCGCCCTACGGTGCAAATGCTGGTTTCCTTCTTGCAAAATTTTCCCAGAAAGACACAAACATTCAGCGGCAAACGGGAGAGATTTTCCATGAGAGATGTCAGAGGGCCTATTTTTAAAAAAGAAAAACAAGCGGAGGCTTTATACAAGCCCAGCCTCTCATCTTCACACTTTGAGATGATGGTTTTGATCTTTTTATGTCCTTTTACTGTTTTATCTGCAAGTTTGATGTCCCAAGTTGATTTTTGTCAAAGCTGCAGAGTTTAGAAAATAAACTTGAAAAGTTTAATCACTTACTGAATAAAAGTAGCCCGTTTCCCTTCGCTCTCATGAAGGGAACCAGGAGCGTCGTACCTCCATCAGGCGCAGAGGCCAGATAAATTCCCTCTGATTAGAAGTGCGGAGCCTATCGAGCTGCCAGTCGATTCTGAATTACCTTAAAAGTCACGGCTTTTCATCATGTTTAAGCACATAGAAGCTCCTTTTATTGCACCAAATAACGGCTTTTCCCCTCGCTCCCCTCTCTGTTTCTTTCAGATACATTTGTGGCTCTGAATGGTAAGTATCCCACACTGGCAATCATATAAGCCCCATCACTTTCCCTTAAATCTTTACCTCCAGCCCCGCCTCCTCATCTACTCAGTGATTCATCCCCTCTCAAGGAAATTAAAACTCCTCCCACACGTGTACGGACAGGTTATTAATGACTCGGGGTTTTAACTGAATTGATTCCATTCCTTCTTTTTGATAGACAACGCTTCTGGTTATGAAGGTAATGAAAGTCGGTCACTTTCACGCTCATATAGTACTTCTCCCCCCCATCTAGAGCCTTTAGTGTTTTAAATAAAGGTTGTAGAGGTAGAAATCGTTCACCTTTCATTCACATTCTATTAGTTTTAAGTCCTTTCTTCCATGTTTCCCTCTTTGCAACCTTGGTTTCCTTCCCCGTCTTGTGCAACAGCATTGATTGTCTGTGACCTTTCCTTTGTTAATTGGACGGATCTGGTTGTTGGTGGTTAAAAGCTTTGATCGCGAGGAATTTCCTCTCAGAGCAAAAGTCAATATGGAGGAAATATTAACCCAGTTTAGAGTGTTTCTGCAAACAAATCAGACTATCATGATACAAACGTTCCTAACAGCACACAAAATCAGAATGAACCCTTTCTCCTTAACGGGTACGATTGGCCTGCAGCACCAACATTTCCGCTCACACACACCTATTATTATTTATCTAATCTGAGGGTGCATTAGCTTGCCTGTATGCTATTGAACTCCACTCCTCTCTCTCACACTCACATGCCTCGCAGCTGCCAGATCAAAACCATCAGATCCACACAGAATGACAAGAATAGATATTTTGAAGTCTCTCCAGAAAGCCCTTTCACCCCGAAACCCCCCGTGGCTGTCCTCCCACCGTGATTCTCCCTGTTTTTGGAGATCCGGGGTCATCTGAGCTGGTGCACACCCCCCTCTTCCACCTAGAGTGTCGAATACGCTCCCACAGGCTTGGCTGCGTGTTTTCAGTTGTGCACACCCTCACACAGACGCTACGGTCCGACGCGGACGTCTTTGCATCTCTTAACGCGTAAAAAGAGACGGCTGATCATCAGTTGACTTTATTTACTTGCTCCTCCTGATCCGTGGAGGAGCTCTGAGCGCTCTCTATGTGTGTCATCTGCCTAAATTGCACTTCCCCCGGTGGTGGGGGGGAATGAATTATAAAATAGGCCTGTCACACTAATCTCTCAGCCTTGGGCCAGTAGTTAAATAAATCATTTTAATGATTGCCACGCCAAACAGAAGAGGAGGAGGATTTGAGTGGTGTTCTGCGCGGGGATCTATTATATGTAGTCTGCCAGCGTTGCCTCGCCGTCTTCAAACACACACTGGATGTGCACATCCCCAAACAAACACACACTCGCATGCTGTCACCTCCTCCGTGGAGAGGGAGCGCTTGTCAAAATGGAATCTGGGGATGTTGATAAAAGTCTTGTCACTCACCAATGAGGGAAGCATTTTCCTCTTTGGCTTAAATACATTATGTTAAATAGAATATATAGCTTGAGCAAAATTGTGTAGGGTGGCTTAACTGTCAGCATGTGGGATGCTAATGTGATTATCACGGTTCAAAAAAGGAGTCAGACAAAGCTTATGTGGAAATTTTGCCTTTGAAAGACAACAGGAAACAGAAAAAGGTGGATGTCGGCCCGAGTGAGACGTATAATCAATCACCCACACTCGAATGATGTATGTGTTCGTATATTTACAAAAAAACTGATTTATTAGTTAAAAAAGGTGCAAATTTTCAGAAAAAGTTGCAAATGTTCACAGTTTAGAATCTGAAACCTCGGACTTTTATTCTGAAAAGTTTGTAGATTTACTGCAGTAATAATATTTTTTTCTATTGACCCATTTCTTTCATCTCTAATGTAAACTTTATGATTTTATAAAGTGGGAGAATTGAACATCAAAGTGCACTGAACAGTGCAACGAGACGGATTAAAAATTTGGACTCAAAGAAAGCTTAAAGGGATAGTTCATATAACTGCCTGTTGTTGATATCTCTTTGGATGGCTCGAGTTTGAATCAACTAATAATCAGAAAAATGTTAAAATAGTTTATGCAAAAGCTTTTTAACACAATTTTAACACTTGAAATGTGCTTTAATTTGACAAAAAACGTGATTATTCTTGCAGAAAAGTCTTATTCTGAAGAGAGACGTTGCTGTTCACTCACTAATTTCTGCTATAAATAATAAACCTTTATGAGATTGGAGTGTTTTTTAAGGTAGCAATCTTGGCCCAGCTCTGACTAGCCGTTAGCTCATCAATCTGGACAGAACTAATCCCTGTTTCTTCAAACTGAGGTTAATCAAACAACAGTTAAGACACTAATTGTCCACACCCCGTCCACAGAAAGCCACTTCTGAACTAAAAGAACAAGAGGGAAAAGAACAGTGTTAGAAGCACTTTGTAGTCAAAGAGAAGTCAGGCAGGACTGTCGACAGGATCAGTGGGGAAATAAGTTTGTCTTTTGTCCTACATATGAGAGGCAGGCACCCGGTGGGTGCCGTGGAGAAATTATGAGCTGACAGGCCCATGCAGAGATCTGACATGTCAATCAGAAGCAGAGGAAGAGGAGGAAGAGTGACAGAAACACAGAGGATGACAGAAAAGGAAACATGTTGATCATTAGAAATACTCATGTGTTTGCTAATGAGTAGCTGAGGGTCACACGGGAAACGCCTTGTTAACTCACACATGCTGGCAGCTGTGTGGGTGGAAGTGTGTGCACCATTCATCAGAGAAGTAAATGTGTGTGAGTGTGAGTGTGTGTGTGTGTGTGTGTGTGTGAGCACCCCAGCTGGCCTGTGCTTGTAGGCTCTAAGCATAAGTTAACCTGTGTTGTGTCCGGCAGGCCACCATCACCACCATCACACCCTCTCACTTCCCACCCCGGCCCTCCCCGAGGCCGCAGAGGGCCCCCTGGGGCGGGGCCGCATGGTGGAAAGGAAGGACCCCCCCATGAGCTCAGACAAAGGGGAGGACCCGTATGTGGCCGTGCCCTCTCAGACTCAACCGGAAGCCAATGGTAAGCCTTGGAACGCAACAGCATACAGTCAGTTTGGTCCATTGTCGCTTGTGGCAAGGGAGTGGTTGGGGCCGCGAAGTGGAAAGGAGGGGTTTAAGTAATTGAGATTTACTGTTGCCTGGCTGCTTCCAGCTGACGAAGTGTAGAGATGGTGGATGGCTTTCTCTCCAGGGGACAGATTGCCTCATACTGTGCACATAAACCCTCCACCGAAGAGTAGCAAACAAGCCAGATGACACACACATGTGCAGACACACATATCCGACGCTCATTGGGATGCATGCTTGCACACACAAATGCACACACACACACACACACACTTTGCAGAATGGATTTATTATCCGTAGACTGTAATGTCCCATAGGAAGTGTAATATCCAGACCATTACACTCTAAAAAAGGAAGGTGGCGGTGTATTTATTTCCTGGAGAAGACGGGCCAGTCGCTTGCTCTGTCATCCTTTGCGACACAGTGACATGACATTGAACGCCCTTTTCTCCCGTGTTAACAACCTGCCTAATGCCGTACCGCCTCAAGGACGACTTGTCGGATAAATGAGTCAGAGTGAAAAGGATAGAAGGGGAGGGGATAAAAAGGGGACAACACAAATGGATGGAGAGAATATAAAATGGTCTCTGGAGTGATGCCAGTTCATTACAATAAAACAGGCAGACCTATTAACACAGCATGCAACATGTTACCACTTAGGTATATAGTTTAAAGCTGGGGTACAAGTCTAAAGTAACTTTATTAAAGCTTAAATGTGACCCTGTTTTATGATTTAAGTAGTTAGTCTTTCATAATTTATATTTCCTCCCCTGGCCTCTACAGCTAAACGAATCAACGCCAGCCTAGAAAGTAGGGAAGTTGCATATCCACAAGAGGGAGCTATCAACCAATGAGAATGCGCCCCAGTTCCCAGCATGCACTGCAGAGTGACGCACTGATGCACAGTCTGTAAACTTCAAGCTAACTGTGGATAAATCGTATTTATATTGGCGCTAAGTGATTAGCGTAGCAGTCAACCTTACGCTATCAGACTGGTGTAGCAGGGGTGTGCTAGCATCACGAGTGCTGGATTCCTGCCGATCTTAGATGTTTCCCTGCTTGAAAACTGCACATTTGATTAAAATGAGCAGCTCCTGCAGGACCCGATGAAGGCTGAGGAGATAATTCAGCAGGTAGAATCAGGTGTGTCTGAGCAGGAACATATCAAAAACATTACTATTTTTGTGTGCATGCACGGAATGAGGCGTGGCTTTCAGCTCCATGCTAAAGAGGAGGGGGAGCAATAGCAACTCAAATTTAAAAATCTTTTCCACCGATGATGTCACGCTACGGACCCCAGCTTTAAGCAATTAGAAGAAATATTTGATTGCATCTGCAAAAAGAAAAAGAAAGTAAACAAGCAGAAAACGAAATCTTTCATTAATTCAGGCGATGACAAGTGAAACTAACAGGTTTGTTCTACGAGTAGAAAAAAAGAAAAGAATTCAAACAATTTCTAAAATGTTTGTTAATTCGAGTCAGATGTCAGGTCAGGATTTCACATAACTTCAATAAAATCACACCGTCTCTCATTTCAAACATGTTTTTTTCTTTTTTTGTGACATTCAGTATTTCCTGTCTGGAATAAACGCAGCATGTCAGCTGGAAGCAGCAAGGCCCCAGTAGGTAGATCCAAGCACAATGGTAGCAGAGACTTCAGACAGCATGCCTACAGCCAGCATCACAACATGCTGTCGCGCCCCCACTTGCCTTTACCTGAGCAGGTGTAGAGCTACTTTGAGCCTCACAGAGACTGGTGAGGAGTTCTCCAGCATAACAACAGCTATTGGCTGTTTGAGAGTGTGTTTTAGTATTTGGTGCTTCACGCTCAGGTAACGGCAACAAGGCTTCACATTTCAAAACAATGCTTTCTGCTGTTTATTTGTTTCTGTATGATCATTATTGTTATTATTCTTTTTACCAGACACCTTTGCAGCTTGTTTATCAGTTCAGTTTCAATTTCAGCTCTGCAGTCTTTTCCTTTCCTCTAAAAGTTAACTTTGATGGGATTTTTATTTATTTTTTTGTTATTTTCTGTGAGTACTTTTTGATATTTTGCATGGCTTGGTTTCAGACAGTCTGTTTTTTTTTTTTGTTGCTATTTATATATTTATATTTGCCCTTTTTCCTGTGTTTTTTGCTTTGATGGTATTAAGCACAGTTTTGCCTCCATACAGCTTAATGCTTTTCAGCATGGCAAATCGAGCACCACGGCCAGCAGTGCTCATTTCCGACCCCACCCCATCCTGCCTTCTCTTCCCTTCCTGTTGCCTCTCAGGATCATTCGCTTCAGGTGTCAACTGTACTGTGAAAACGTACAAAACTGCACAAAATGAAAAGAATATGTAAATATTTATTTATGGGAAATGATTACGGAGTCAGAAAACAAGTAAATAAGTTATGCTATCTGCAGCTTATTGACACAGATACATTTATGCAGCAGAAATCAGGCATAAACAGTTGTGCACAGATAGATTACCGCCGCAAAGTGATTTGCGAGCTTGTTTGTGATTTAAAAGAAATTCAAATTACCTCCTAAATTTTTCATTTGCAGTAGAATCTTATCTGCTAATGAATATTACAGCGCTGCCAATATGTATTAGTCTAACGCCACCGGAGTAATTAGAAATGCTGCAGAGTGATGAGTATTTTCACGTCGCTCCAACAGGGCCTCTGCAGTAGCCATGTAGTCGATTCACAGTACACTTGAGCTTTGTGTTTGTGTGTCTGGGCCTCATCTGTCTCTGCTATATATTCACTTACTCCATGTTATTCTATAGCACACCACTCCTCTTTCCTTGTAGCTCCCCCTGCTCCCCCTCGCCTCCTTCCACCATCTGCTGCCATTGTGATCAGTCTCCTTTCCACAGGACCTCTCATCTGACTAGGATGGCATGTTCCAAGGCTATACCTTACCTGGTGCAAATTAATTGCTAAACCAATTTACGGAGCCTCCTCGCCCTTTCCCCCTCTCTCTTTGTCCTCCGTCTCTGCACCTCCTCCTCTGTTTATCCTGTTCCTCTTCGCCAACTGTAGTCACGTCTTTGCAGGAATAAATCCTGATCCTGCTCTCCTTTTTGCCCATTTTCCTTTTTTATACCTGTCTCCTCTTCTCTGTCAGGCTCCTATCCCCACCCCTCCTCTTACATCCACCCTCCCCCAACGCCGACCTGTAGCCACTGCTGTGTTGCTCCAATTTATGGGTTCATTAAAGCCACCATCCAGGGAAGAAGGAAAAGGGAGAGGTGGATGGGAAGGGGGATGGGAAGAGGCTACAGGGAAAGAGACTTTGGGGATGAGAAAGCCACATGATGACGATTTATTAAAGAGAATTGAACAATAATGTTGCAGTGAAGGTTACGTGGAGGATGAGCGAGAGCCGCTCGGCCAAGTGGCTGAGAGACACAAAGGGACAAGATGGAGGAGACGAGAATCTGAGAGGATAAATGATGAGCAGATATTCTCTTCATTTATATTTTGCTGCTAAAATGAGATGAATTTTCATTTATTCTTATCAATTTTTATTTTATTTTGAAAAATCTTTACTGCAACGATAAAAAGTCAAACTTCATGTTGGGACCAAATTTCCCTCAATCTATATATCTTATAATATCTGCATTTCCTTCCTTTTTAAAGTAGCATGTGACTAGTTCACTAAGAAACATTTTTTACTTGTTATTTTAAAAATACAATCAGTCACTCTGAGTTTAACATGCAGGCTAAACGTGAAAATAGTCTTCTACCCCTATTTCCTGCAGCCGCTGATAGAAAACAGACTGAAAACCCTTGGTTCAGAAAATCCTGACAGATCTACGTCACACTGTCACTTAACATTCATGGACTCACCCATCTTGACTCACGACGGGGAAGGATGTTGTTGGTTTAGCATCCAGGAAACAGCAGAGAACGTCTCGGCTAGTAGAAGCTAACCTTTAGCATTAGCAACTCCACAACATGGCAGAACTCCTCCAAGCTTGTGTTATTTGTGGAGATAAAACATCAACGTTGCAAAGAAAAGAGAGTCAGTGGTAGAGTCGTGTTGCTGTTATCCAATCAGAAGAGAGATGTCCAAATATCAGGAAATAAGACTCCACATTCTGCCGTCTTTTGCTCACCTCTCCTCTGGCTCACTTCTACTTCCTGAAACAGGAGCACCAGAGCTTTTTTTCCCACAGAGATCAACTCACAAGGCCTTCATTTATACTAGAGACCACTGCAAATGTGTTTAAAACTAGTGAACTTGGTCTTTCAATACTATTTACTTTCAATCCTGGAATATATTAAAATACCTTTGTGGAACAGGAACTTTCTGCATGGATTTAGCAGTATTTGTGCATTAGGACTAAAAGTAATGAATTTCTCCATAAGGAAATTACTTTTATTACTTTAATATGTGTTTAAAAATAGTGTAATAATAAAAAGAACAATAGTTCTTCATTAATAACAAGAGCTAAAACACAAAACACTGAATAACCTCTGAGATTGAGTCAATCATTCTTGCTGATTGATCACTAAAATACATTAATCTAGTTTTTAAATTAAGTTATAGCCGTACATTTTCTACATGCTACAGTTCTGAGATAAAAACTTTTAATTAACAGTCTATTTGTTGAAAACTGGGGTCATTCAGAGCACATAAATTATAATTGCTTCATAAAGTTTAATGCTGATAAAATGCACGTCAGTAAGCAACAAGCTAATGGTTATTTTTCTGTACTTTAATAGGAATTTGTCGTGTTTTGGCTCTCTCTCTAGTTATGACACAAACTGAGTCGGGTGTTTTAGCTGGCAACATCTCATAAATTGGCTATTTGAAGGATGGTTTATAAACAGGATTTCTGGAAGCCATTTATTTAGATTGAGATGAAAAAAAACATGCTCTATTTTCATTCTGATTAACCAGCTGGATTTGCAAATTTAATCAGCAGAACTGTAATTTTTTAATGTTTCCCAAACATCCCAGCGTTCTGATGACACTTCTCTCCACCACACCAAGAGCTGCGGTAATTCATTTTAAGATATGATTTCCCTCCATGCCAGGATTTCACAGTAATACCACCTGTCAACCGACAGCTGCTCTGCAAGGGTTATTTTCAGCTGCAGGTATCTCTCTGACACCTGTGTGCCAAGGTGAGGCTGGCATGATAGAACGGGAATATGACCTTGGATAGACAGCGATGCACCACTATTTTTTTATTCTTGTCAAAGTGTCTTGAAGTTCTCTTCATCTCAGTCTGAGGAAGACGGTGAAGGGACATTTCACCGCCGTCACATGGGCTGAGTCTGAAATGTTTCATGTGAACGTTATGCTGGAAAGAAGGTTTTATACCAGAGAAATCTTACATTCTGTTTAGTTTTTTAAAAGTTAAATGAGTTTTATCTACATTTCTTTGATTTTGCTGAGTAACAGAAACAGATCTTTGTTAGTTTTCAAGTTATTTTCAAGGTTTTGGCAACAGAACTCTCCAATGTATGCCATCTTTAGCTCGTCTTTTTCGCATCGTTAAATCATGAACTCCAATTTTTAACTTTGTCTGAGTATTTCTTTGTTTTGCTCATTATTTCATACATTTGCAGTGGTCTCTGGTATAAATTAATGCCATGTGAGTCGTTCTCTGTGGAAAACAAGCTCTGGAGCTCCTGTTTCTGGAAGTAGAAGTTAGCCAGAAGAGTGAGATGCAGAAAACCACTGACATCATATACGTAGACGCCCTGTGGACTGGCGCTGTCTATTGGAGCCATCTTGGATAGGTCTCCATCTGCCCCCAATGCATTTATTTCTACTGATTAAGGTGCTTACCCTACTAAAAACACATTTATTAAGCTTTTTCACAAAATCAGACATGTGGTATGGCATGATAGTTATAAATATAATAAAATAAATTTAAATATAAAATCTCAACAGGTGGGCTAGAATAGTCCCTCGTCATTTGTTTTCAATAGCGCGCCGGTTGTTGCAACCGTAGGCTGCACAAAAAACAGGCATAGTTGACTCCAGTTGGGTTTAGAGAGTGGACCCATCTAATATGGCGGCGACGCTGTTACACTCTCCAGCTCCCAATGTGGTATCTATGTATTCATGTCTACTCAAAAAACAGCAGGATTTGGAGTCGTACTCTTTTATATTCATGATTTTCAAACGTCTCTCCTCTGATTGGCTAACAGCAACACGACTCTTCCACTGCCTCCGTTCGCTCTGCAACGTTGATGCTTTATCTCCACAAATAACACAAGCCTGGAGGAGTTCTGCTGTGTTGTTGAGTTGCTAATGCTAACAGTTAGCTTCTACTAGCCCAGACGTGCTCTGCTATTTCCTGGACACTAAATCAACAACAGCCTTCCTCGTTGTGAGACAACTGTACGGTAAACCCAAAAGTGCTGAAAATATCTGGCTCTGCTGCCAATTAACATCTAGAAAAAAGCATTCACATGAACCTTCATGGCATTTTTTAAGATTAGATGTGTTTCAAAACAACCGCAATCAGCTTTAGTCTGGGCCCCTCTCAGACTAGCTGTTAGCTTATCAATCTTTGTCTCTATTGACCAATATAAGGACCATTTCTTTCTCTGTTTCTCTAAACTGAGGTCCTTCATAAGCTCTCTACTACAGGGAGAAATATTAATGTTCATAATCCTCTCAAAGTAATCTACATCAAAAGATTTCAAATACGTCTTTTAAAAGATTAAATCATACGGTTTAACGGTGATTTAATCACACAATAAAAAACCAACAGGTGCCAAGCCGCTCTCAGGTGTCACATATTAAGGTGATCTGACTGGATTTAATCACTCTGATCTCTATTCTCAGTCAGACTGAACATTTGTCTGATGTTAAAGGAAGCTAAGAGCACAGTGACAGATTAAACGTTAGGAGTTACATATGTTCTTTCTGCTGTATTACTGGGTTTAGACTAATCCTGTAATAAAAATGATGATGGGATTTAGGTTAAAGGTTGGTGTAATGTTCCTTTAGGGCAAGGCGAATGCAGCTCTAGAGAGAAACGTAAATTAACTAAACGATCCTTCCAAAAACCGCTAAAACCTTCGCTCTGATGGAGGATTTTAGGTTTTGGGTCTGTGATAGGCCTTTGTGAGGCGGATAGATTATTCACAGCTCGATGTGAGTCATTATAAAAACAATGGACTGGATGTTTTCCCAGCTCTGTGCGCTTCCTTGACTGACATCAAGCCACAAGCCGTAATTTCCTCCACTGATTAGCTTATTGTTCTGAAAGGCTGCCTTTGTTTTTAACACTTTTGCTGCGTCCTCGCTCATTTTTGAGTTTTGCTAAAGCATCGGAGAACAAACACAACACCATGACGAGTCTTTTTTGTTTGTTTTGTGTGTTTCACACCTTCTGACACACGCTCGGCTGTCATTCCTCTACTTTGAACTGAATTTAAAAGGTCATGTTAATGTGATCCACGACTCATCGAGAAAATACAAGCAAACGACGTGTTCTGTGGTTGTGTTCCTCTTGTTTAATTAAACGTTTCTCACTAATTATCATGCCGGCATGATAAAATACACTTGAGTAGGTCACCATCTGTGGAAAAAGTTACTCATCAAAACTGAATACTAATTAACAGGATTCATGACCAGATCATCATTTCATGAATTTGAATTTATTCATTCGAGAGTTGCAGAAAAACGGTAATTTTGATCATTTCAACATCTGATTTCACTAAACTTTTGACAGAATTCACCAAATGATTTCATTGATGTCACGCTCGGCAGTGAATCATGGTTCCGCTGTCATCTTGAGGGGTGTTCGCTGCTAAAATAAGGTTCCTGTGGATGTTTAAATTACCTTGATGTGCTGTGACTATTAAATAATACGGCGCGTACGCAGGAAATCGACTACAAGGTTAGTACATTAGTTTTAATACCTGAGGTGCAGGATGATTTAATTAGTGCTTTAATTATATCTTAACTAGCTAATCAGTATGCAGCGCAGCGACTCAGGATTGTCTGATGGAGGCTTTAATATTGAATAATGCCATTAATGCAAGTGCCTCTTGAACACAAACATACACAGAACTTAATGGGGTAATATTGAAACCCGCGGATTAAATGGAGTTTAACAAATTGCTGTCATCATTTAAAAACCAATGTCCTTTTTTTTTGGAAAACAACCTTGTCCTTAAAAATCCAATAGAGAAAAGGGCAGCGTAAAAGTAAGGTAGTGAATGATTTTGCCCTTTATTTTGTCTGCTACTTGTCTTTCTGCTTTGAAAAAGTATTTCCAGCTAATTTTTTGACACATTTAAAGGTTTTACATCAGCAAACAAATTTCAATATCAGACAAAGATAAAGGACATGAATTAAGGTTAAAAGATATCAAAAAGTAACATATCATGCATCCTTGTACAGATACAAAAACAAAACAAAACCCAGAACAGCACTTGGTTAAAATTAAGGTCAGAGGTCACAATTCATCAATAAGATAGAGACGAGGCATCATGGGAGAAGTTCCACCCTCGAGCTCAGAGGAGCCCTCTCACCTGGAGCTTTTCAGACGCCACATGGCAGCGAAAGCGTTCTACGCAGCTGGTACCGCGAGGTCACAAAAAGACGAATGAAGAATTGCAAGATCACACGTGATTTCAGCAGTTCACGCTATAAAAAGCAAGGAGAAAGATGTCAGCATGTATCCAAAAAGGTCTGGTTTATGTTCTGTTCTGTTTACCTACATTTATTTAAGTGACTGACAATTTGCACGACTTTCATTTAGAAAGTTTCTGGATGTTTTACACTGCTTTTCGTTTTGTTATGTTTTCCTATGCTTACCCGGGTCTGGGTCGCGGGGGCATCCCAGACAGCCCTCTCCCCGGCCACCTCCACAGCTCCTCTGGCAGGACCCCAAGGCATTCCCGGGCCAAATTGGAGATGTACTTGCTCCAACCTCCTTGGTCGACCCGGGGGCCTCCTGCCAGCAGGACATGCTCGAAACACCACCCCAGGGGGGCGTCCATGTGGCATCCTGACCAGATGCCCAAACCACCTCAGCTGGCTTCTCTCGATGCAATGTTTTACACTGCTTTTGTGTTTGATTTCCTGTGTGGTCCTATCTGAACTGCTGAAATTGACGCATTTTAGAAGCGTAACGCATAAAATGTTGACTCAAAGCGTAAATTTAGTGGAGCGACACATCACTACACTTCTGGGACATGTCAAAAAGGTGACGCTTTGCAGCCAGTGGTAACTCACTCGTCCATCATAACGGCAGATAATTGCTGTGTATGCTTCGCGGACGTTATACGACGCTTAACCTTTCTTTCCATCGGACATGAAAGTGTCACAAAACAGCCACGAAACGTACTTTGAAGCAATTAGCCACCGTTATAGGGGACGGGTGCCTTTCCACCGGCCAAAAGGCGACACGTTCCAGAATCATAAGGTAGCGTTGCTTACGTTTCGAGTCTATTTTTTACGTGCTACGCTTCCAGAACATGTCAAACTCTGCAGTTGAGATCAGGCCAGACAGGAAGTCAACCATGAAAGCAGTGTAAAACATCAGAAAACATTCAAAATAAAAGTATTGTGCAGATTTCCAACTGCTTAACTAGTAAAAAACGTACATCATTTACTGTGAAACTTCTGTAGTCAAGGTGAACAGAGCAGAAAATAAACCACAGACCTTTTTGGATACATGCAGCCATTTGACCTTTCGAAGTCATGCGTGGTGTTGCAATTCTCCCGTGATTTCGTGACCTCGTGGGACCAGCTGCGTGGAATGCTTTTGCTCCCGTTTCACGTCAGAAACGCTCCCGGATGAAAGGGTTCAGTTACTAATCCACATAGGGCCAGGCTGCTCTGGATTGCTTATTTGATTAATAAATTGAGTCAATTAAAAATATTTTATTCAAATTATTTGACTGATCGTAACATGTTTGTATATTTAGGTGTGACAAAGAAAAAGCAAGAACAGTTGACATATCTACGGGGTAAAACTTCTTCACAGTAAATGTGATGAAGATTTTTTGTCATGTCTTAGTCTGTCTTTGAGTAACGACCTCTGGTCTGAGGCTCTGGCCCGATCAGACCCTCTCTGTGATGTTTAAGTGCCTTTGAAGTTTCCCCAACACCAACACAAAGACAAACTCTGTGGGCTTAAGACCGACGGTTCCTCTGAAGAGATTAAAAGAGCGTCTGTGTGTGTTGGACGCAGAGCGAGAGGTTTCATGCGTTCCAGTCATGGCAGATTACCGTTTTACAAGTGTGAGCTGTCTGTTTAGACAGCAAGACGTATCTGAATATCTGAGATATGTATTAAATATATGGATGTTGAGGCCAGAGGCAGAGTGAAATTAAAGCTAACTCACCCACCGCGAGGCGTCGAGCTGCTCGATGTCTTTGCGATGCGTCTTGGGGGGTTGAGGGAAGAACTGAAACCATAAGAGTGTAAAAGGACAGTCAGAGTCCCAACGAGATGAACCTAAAGCAGAAAATGTGTTGGTTGCAGCAGCACTTTGATATGCCAAGGTCAGGTTGTAAAAATTGTGAAAACTTTTGCAAAGATCACAAACCAGCATGAAAAAATGAGCGGCGTTGCCATCTCGACTTAAAAGCCTGAAGTTATGTGATTTGACTGAGATAACGGAGGTGTCCTCTGTGGCAACTTTCACTCTCTTTGATGTAAGAGAAACAATTCCTCCTAAGAAAGATAGAAGCCTTCAAAGTTTCCTCCTTTTCTTCCTTTTGTCTTTTACACCAAGGCCTTGGGGCGAAGTGTAACCTCTGGAAGTGAGTGTGAGGGAGAGGTGAGTGAAGGATTGAAGGGGAGGAGAAGAATAAAAGCCCCATTTTCCAAAATCAGACTGGAAAAACCAGGTTAAACAGGGTTTACAGAATAAAAGACAAATCTCCAGCTTCCCGGTTCACCTCCTTCGCTCAAACGGACATCCATCAGACTCCAGCCCCCTCCAGCTCTGTTGTTCACTGAGAAATCCAAATGTTGTGTTCAAGGAACACAGAATTTTCCGTCGTGACAGTTCATAACAGTTTTGACCTGCTCTGGCGGATAAAAGAATTAATTTACTTTCGACAAAGATTTAGGAAAGAGAACGATTTTCTAAACTATACGTTTATGTTCCCACTTTCGTTTTCCAATCGGCTTCTGGAGAATTCTGGCGTTCCTTGTACCAAGTGAGCCTGAAATCCTCCCCATCTCTTTTTTTTGTAAGCAGAAATATTAAACCCACCAGCGTTCAAACGGCACTCTTCACCACCGTAACCACTGTCCTTTCTGCCAAAGCATGATAACTCACAAAGACTACATGGTTGTAATTACAGCCTTCCCAGTTTCCATGGAATAAAAACCGTAGCGTACGGAGGCTGAGCTGTGTGAAGGAAAACACTCTGAAGCTTGAAGAAAGTAGAAAAATTTAAGGGGAAAAAGATCTGAAGTGATTAAGGCCAACAAAGTAAAAGACACCAGTGGAGGAACGTCTCGGATGTTAACGCATGAGACGGGAAGCAGATGTTTCGTCAGGCAGCCGGGTCATTTGGGCACAAGTTCACAGCGTAACACTTGTCAAGGCCTAATGCTTCACTGCAGATAACACTCATCACTTCTCACACACGGGAAGGAAAATCCTCAGAAAACTCAGCCATTAAAGACGTTTTTAAACCTTTTGTTTAAAGACCAAGTTCACATCTGCAGTGGTCTGTAGTATAGGTGAGTCGATCTGTGGGAAAAAAGCTCTGGCGCTCCTGTTTCAGTAACTAGAAGCGAAGCCTCTTTCACACCATACATGGAAGGGATGTGGTCCAGTTCCCGTACGGCTTCCACGTGTATCAAAAATCATTCAGTCCAATCAGAGCATTCACACCGGCTACGGTGCAGCGCAGATCCGGATGTGGAGCTCCAGAAAGTTTCCACATGTTGTAACGTACGGCAGGGCGGAGATGAAGCCGGCCGCGCAGAGTTGTGAGTGAAGTCCAGAAGAACAACGACTTTTTAATATTTCTAACTAACTGATTTATTTTGGTCAGCAAAAGGAATGAAAAGCTAAGCTTTACCGCACGTTACAGGAGAACACACTCTGCGTACACACAGGAGATTTTCCTACAGGTGGCATACAACAAAGAAGAACAGATTATATATACAAGTGCTGCCACCCTGTGGTGACATACTGTATTACAGCAGTGACAGTAGCAACTGTTACAATGTACAAGTATTTCCCAACGCCGCATGCAGATCGTTATGAAGTTAAAGAAATTACATGAGTCAGACAGGAAGTGAGATGTGTTTCAGCGAGGTGCAACTTCAAAATAAAATCCATGTCGTGTTATTTTTTCCTGCTTTTGTTTTATTGTCAATGACAGAGATGTCAGTTCACAGTGTTTGGATTGTTCACGTTATTTTTACGGGTATATTTTTAAACAGATTGTGTCAAATGTCTGATTATTTGGTGCTCTTGTGCAAGCAGATTTCTGGAGATGTTCAGCACACGAACCGCTGTCAGTGTGAATGACCATCAGTCCAGAAGGCTCACGGAAACCGGACCACCTCCGTATCACATTAAGTGTGAAACAGGCTTGAGCCAGAGGAGAGCGGAGAAGAAGACTGCAGGATTTGTCTTATTTCCTGATAATTGGATATCTCTCCTCTGATTGGCTAACAGCAATGCGACTCTACCACTGACTCTGCTCTGCAACGTTGATGTTTTATCTCCACAAATAACACAAGCCTGAAGGAGTTCTGCCGTGTTGTGTAGTTGCTAATGCTAACGATTAGCTTCTACTAGCCGAGACGCGCTCTACTTTCGCCTGAACGCTAAATCTATTAATGCTAATTTTCAATGTGACGTGCAAATGACACACGTTTGTAATCTGAGCATGTGTCTGTTTATTTTCTATCAGTGGCTAATGCAGGAAATAGGGGTAGAAGACCATTTTCACACCTAGCCTGCATGTGAAACTCATAGTGACGGATCGTATTTAAAAAAATAACAAGTAAAAAATGGTTTCTCAGTGAACTTGGCCTTTAAGAAACATTGTAAATGTGGACTGATCAGATAAAACAACTTCTTTTTTCTCCAGGTTGAGCTTTAAAGACCAGAGTACTCAGTGATTTATTTCAGCTTGGAAAATGGGTTTTAAAGTCTTGTAGTTGGACTAATGAAGTATGACTACAGTCGGTGAGGATTATGGATGTTGGTTTAAGTGAGTCTGGGTTTCAGCTCCATGAGAGCAGATTACCACGCTGTCTCTGTGTCTGTGTTGTGTCTCTCTGAGGAGAAACAGAGAGGAGATAGTGTGAGTCCATCTTCAGTGACACATGAGCTCTAAAACTAAACATGATGACCTGACCTCTTGTAGGAGTCTGAAGAAGATGGAAAATACTTTGTTCTGAGCATCAAAAGAAATGTTTAAACTGTAGACATTCCAGGGAATTTCTGGGAGGGGGAAGGTGAAAATGCAATGGTTTGGTCCTCTCAGCTATTGTGTCACAAACATTAATAACATTAAAAAAGTTTTATTCTATCACAGTACGCAGTAAATTAATCTATTCTGGGGATGGAGGGAGAAGTTGTGTGATGTAAAAAGTGATGTTCAATTACCAGAAGAAGCAACATTTTTATGGCGATATGGCGACCACAAAGTGCTGTGAATTATGGCGTTGTAGTGGGATTTACGCCACTTTTTTCTGTGTTGGGAGTTTAGAAACAGTGCTTTTTAAGCAGCGTTAATACGGCCTATTTTCTTTACCTTCCATTCTGCTTCAGCAACTCTTCTAATTTTACAAAAGCTTGCTTTGGCAACCAATCAGCTTGAGTTTAATCCAAGTCCACCCCAGCGACTGTACCAGGCCTTTCCGAGTCCCTACCCCAGTTCAGGTTCTTCGTTGGTTCCAGAAACGGCCCGGCCCGTTAGTAAAAATTAGTCCTTACCCTGTACGATTCAACACTGGACATAATGCTGGAAAAATTAGTTCTGTTGTTGCAATACCACCTCTGAACACTAGAGTTTGCCAGAGTGTCCGTGTTCCATTTTCAACCTTTAATGACTAAATAATCTCTTATAAAAGCGAATTAGGTCTAAAACAACCTACATGTGGGATGTGATGTTTACTATTTTCCTCACTAACCTGTGGCTTAGTTTTTGTGATCTCCAATTTCACAATCATCCATCAAACAACTGTAAAATATGAGTTTGCATTCTAGGAAAAATACATTCCAAAGATGTATTTTTAAAATTTTGCTAACATATATCTTATTTTTGCATCTTTAGAAGAATTTTGACCGTTATTTTTCTGTGCATCCAATAAATGCAGCTGAAACACATTTCTAAGGCTGAATATTTTTTGTATAAAGTTGCATAAATTGTATTGATATGTGACCATTTTTAAAAATTGCCGTCTACTGACGTTAAGATGAATTTCTCCTAATCTGCGATCACACATTCATTGTGTTTTCGTTGAAAGTGTCAGAAGCTTTTGTGATTCTGCAACAATGCAAACAGCTTTGAAGAAATAAAACAAAGCCACGAAAAACTCATTTTCTGTTGGTCTCCTGCCACCCACAGACAAACTCTCTGCTTACAAAAGCTGTTAAACACTTTCCTGTTGCTCTTCAAACTCTTCTGAGTAGAAAACACAGATGTTATGAAAAAACAAGAGTTTTAGATATGGACTTAAATGTAATAAACACACTAAAAACTTTAATATCTCTCGCTGTTTTTCAGGATTTGTGATCTCTCTGTGAGACATGTACAAAGGAATTTCATAAATCTTTCATGTCTTTGCACCCTGCAGTGAGTGATGTATGTAATGGTGTAAAATGAGAATGAAAACCAGCTATGTCCTCTGGTTTGTGTGATGAAGTCCACCTGCCTGTTCCTCCGTCTGCAGGAACAGATCTGTTGGCTGCAGGTCATGTCTGAATTTAAAATCAGTCATTTTTTGCTCTGATCTGGTGAATTTAGCCCAAAACCCAATGAACAGGGTTAGATTTCTACATTTAACTTCAGTATAGAGTGGGCGTGTCCAAATGGTGGCCCCCAAAATTATGATTTTTGTCTCTCCAGTAGGTTATTGATTTAAATGAAGCAGGACATCGATAGGTGGATTGGTGCTGATTCTACAGCGATGCAGGCGTTGTACCGGTCTGTCGTGGTGACGAGAGAGCTGAGTTGGAAGGTGAAACTCTCAATTTACCAGTCGATGTATGTTCCAACCAAGGGGCAAACTCCGGCTAAAAAAGGTGAAACCAACATGGAGTGACAAAAATTGTAGTTCCTCCCTCATCCACTAGGGGCTGGATCCAGGAAGGAGCGAGTTCCCATTGACTGCCATGTTTAAAAATGCCATCTTCACAGCAGAAATAAACATGTTTACAACCTCAAAAAAATATTTCAGGTTTAATATGTCAAGTTTACCATCATTACAGCTGTGAGGGGGTGATTTTCTTGTAATTCATTCATTTAGATGTAATTACCCTGCTGATAAAAACAGCATCGCTGGCTTCCAGCATATGTTGTGCTTTGGTGCGCTGGTCCACCAGCTAAACCAGCACCAAAACACAACATATGCTGGTAACCAGATCAGTTCACTCATCGCTACATCAGCTCAGAGTTTGATGGGTGTCAATCATCTTCTTCCACCAAGATGGCGGTGGTGGGAATCGCCCAATGGGCTTCTTCAGAAACCTACAGGTGACGGTGTGGCGGGTTCGTCCGTTTTATATATAGTCAGTAGGGGTGTAACAATAATCAAATCGCACGAACTGGCCGATGACGCGGAAGCAAAGGATCATGGTCTATGTACGTACTGCGACGATATCACGATATCACGATATTGCCAATATTGTTACAGCCCTAACAGTCAGTGGTTCCATCCCTTATCTATGGTCATGAGCTTTGGGTAGTGGCCGAAAGAATGAGATTATGCATAAAAGTGGCCAAAATTACTTTTCTCTCCAGGACACTCTGGAGGGACAATGTTTCTCTACTGGGAACGTCGTAGGATTCCCTGGAGGAGCTGGCCCAAGTGGCTGGGGAGAGGGAAGTCTGGGCCTCTGTGATTAGGCTGCTGCTCCTGTGACTGACCCCAGAATAAATGGATGGATGCATTTTTTTGGACCTATTTTGAGGAATCAGCATGGAACAAAAACACCATAAAACCATTTTTGCTTTGTTTTGTCACGTGAGTGTGAGTGTGTGTGTGTGTGTGTGTGCGTGTGTGTGTGTGTGTGTGTGTGTGTGTGTGAGGGTGTTTAATCACTGGCTGAACCTAGTGATCCTACTCTCTAACAAATAAAACACGTCACAGCTTCTTTTATTGAATTATCTGTTGTGTTTGTTGCTGTATCCCTGTGCGTCTTTTCCAGTGTTTGAAAACGATGCTTTCGTAACACGGCGATGACACAGCTCATTGGATTTAGCGCCTAATCACAGGCTTTTTAATGTATTCTCTGGGATTTATGAGACGTCTCGCATTTGCATCCACGAGAAGAAAAGGTTCGGGTATTTCAGGCTCTATCGGCTCTCATATCTATTTCATTTCACTACAAGGTTTTATCTGGGATTTCAAATGTGAATCCTAATCACTCCTCTAAAGCATTTTCAGTCTCAGATCGTGTCTTCGGGAAATATTGAATCTCGCTTCTTCCAGCAGCCATTTGTAGTCATTATGAATAGCAGTTCCTTATAATGGGATCAATCTGCCTTCATTTGCATGTTTTTCATAAAATGATTGAAATCTCTAATCCTTTCGTCTGTTTCCAGAACGTACAGTATGCTGTAGTCATTGTGATTGGGTTTTACGTTTGGATTTATCAAATAATAAGCATCTTTCATAACTGAAACCTTTAGAAAACACCTTTTTACTCACTAAACTGCTTGTTAAATTCTTCCAGTCTGAATGTCGTTTGTGGCTGTCGTCCTGCAGGTGTGATCCGTGAGAGCTACCAGAAGGGTCGTGACCAGCTGGTTCCTGTGACCCTGCTGGCCATAGCTGTCATCCTGGCATTTGCAATGGGCGCCATCTTCTCGGGCCTCATCGTTTACTGCGTGTGTGACCACCGGCGGCGGGATCTGGACCTGACGGGTCGCAAGGAAAAGGACAACCTCCACCTGCACTCCCGCCGAGGATCAATGAACAGCGTGACCAAGCTGTCTGGCCTGTTTGAGACTCAGGCCAAAGACGGTCGCCCGGAGGCGATCCTCACCCCTCTGATGCATAACGGGCGACTTACAAACGGGAAAATGTTGATAAAAGCTGACCAGCACCACCTGGACCTCGCCGCTCTTCCAACACCTGAATCCACGCCCATGCAGCCTCGTCGTAAACCCAGCCGAGGGAGCCGGGAGTGGGAAAGAAACCAGAACCTCATTAATGCTTGCACCAAGGACATGCCACCCATGGTCACCCCTGTCATTTCTACAGACCTGCCCCTGAGGGGCTCTCCTGGACACATTCCCAGCGTGGTGGTCTTGCCCCTGCCACAGCATCAGCATCAACTCCAACCCCACCTGCAGCAGTCCTACCAGCACGAGTACGTGGAACAGCCTCATCACAGCGACCTGAGCATGAGCCATGGTGTCATGGATGACCAGGGGGCCACGCTGGAGTACAAGGCAGGAAAGAGCCACATGGTGGATCCAGATGGGGTGCTGCCACCTCGCGTGCCCCAACGAGAGGCCTCTCTCACCATCCCTCCTGCTGTCCCACAGATGGGCAAACGCCTGGAGGTCCACTCGTCAGTCTACGGCCTCCGGAAAGGATCAGCATCTGCTGTGTCTGGATCCTCCGCCCTCAAGAAGCATAACACCAACTCTTCTAACTCCTCCCATTTGGCGAGACATCACAGCTTCCGTGTGGAGACTCCACCACCTGCCCCCCAGAGGGTGGACTCTATACAAATGACAGCACAGGGCATATCGCTATCACGGCAGCCCGGAGCGATCTCGTATGGCTCACTGCCTCGAACAGGCATCAAGCACCTGAAGCCTGATGTCCCACCAAAACCATCTGTAGTCTCACTGTCAACAAAAGTCAAGTCTAGTGACTCTGGCTCATAGTCAGCTTTCAGCCCATCAGTCCAATGTGAACAGACACACGTCGAGGGTGTTTTTCTAAGAGAACGTAAAAACAGGGAGTACTGTACAACTGGCATCTCTTTTAGTGCTTTTATTTGTTCGTTTGTATGTTTTTGGTGTACAGTACAGTGGAAAATTCTTTTTTTTCTAAGAAAACACTTTCTTTTTTTTATAAATATGTAAATATAAAATGGTTGTTGTCTGTTGCTGCCGTCGTCGAGCTCGCGCTCTGATCGGCTCCGGTTCGTCTGTCAATAAAAACGGGAGGAACGTGCTACTGATGGAAAAAGAGACGAACCCTGTCCTGATTATTTCATCCGTTCGGCACCTTGTAGCATCCAAGACGGTGGCTCCGTTGTGTCTTTGGCCGCCGGGACTTGACTTGACACATTTTCATGCCAACAAAAGCACATAAGGAGCTAGCACGCAGGAGGGCTGGGGCAGGAGCGTGATGGTTGTACAGTACCTTGATGACTTGAGAGTCTGAGTGAGAAAACGCTCAGAGCCATGGACTAAAAGGACAGGCGACGGCCTGATTTCTGTTGGAAACTGTGAAAAGCATCTCAGTGTTACAGCAATCAAGACCTGCCCGGGTTTGTCCCGAAAGCCCGGCCAGAAGAATCTTCTACTGTACTGGAACTAAATATTACGTGACTGTTAATACTAATAGCTTGTTGTATTTATTTTTATTAAGTGATTTTAAGGAAGAAAAAACAACAAAAAAATCAAACAAACTGACTTTCTAGGCTCAGAGAGAGAGAGAGAAGACAAAGAAGAGATCTTTTAATATTAATTATTCAAGTGAGGAAAAAAAATATTTAAAGTCATTAAACTGGAGCCAGTAGAACTTTTTCATTGAGGTCCAGAAGGTCTTACTGTGTGCTCGGTGGGACCTGCAGAGACGAGGAGGTGATATTTATTTAAACTGTGCCAGACTCAACTTTCACCTTCACAGACTAGATTCTCCATCGTTTTTGAACCAATCATAAAAGACTTCCTGAATCTCACCCCTTCACTCCTCTGAGGAGCCCCCCCACCCTAACCAGCACTGTGGTTTTCTGTGAGTCAGAAGCGTTTTGTCCTGAGTCTGGCTCACCGGTGCCATCCAAGCTCACTGTTGCATGTTGCAAACACGGGAGAAGCAGCTGCAGCAACGGTGCAGGAATCAGACGATAAACACTCGAAAAGAAGCCGTAGGTGAGGCCGCGCCGCCTCCAACAACGGAGTGTATCGTCCGGTGGCGCCACGCAGATCAGGCAGGCGAAAGCGACGAAAACATCCGTTACGCCTGCTTCTTTTTTCCACATGTAAATTTGTGCCTTACACCCTCGAGTAGTGACAATGTTTTCTTTAATAGCTGTTAACTTTGTGTCCTTGTTGTTTTTCTTTTTACTTCCTGTTTATTTTTCATGATATTTCCCTGGTTTGATATATAAAAAAAATGCAATTAAAGAATGTAGGTGTTATTGTTGTAATTCTGGTCCATAGACATTAACACACTTACAGTCTGTTTTTTTCTCCTACAGATAAACACACACACACCTTTGTGGTTCATTTCTGATCGTGCCAATAACGCGCTTAAAGCAGCCCTTTATGTTGTGCTGGCAGTGTCGATGAAGACGTTGTTTTTTGATCTTTTTTTGTTTTATACAAGCCCTGGTATTTGTTTCTTCTTGTTTGTTTGGCGTGATGGTCAGTTGACTGAGCCGTTAACATATGTTACTTGGAGAGAAGGCCAAGTGTGTGTGTGTATCTTTCTGCAATAATGAATGCAACCGTAGAAAACGTACAGTATGAGATACACAAAAGCCCCTGAAATGATAAAACTGTTCATTTGTTAGGCAGTTGCAAAAACAGGCTGGTTCCTGTGGGGAAAAAAAGCTGGCATTTTGAAACAATACTCAAAATTGTACTCCATTTAACCCCCTTTTGTAAGAAAAAACAAATCTTTTGCTTCACTAACTCATTCTCAAGGCCTTAGGAGTCACCGAGTTTGACTAATGTGATCTTTTGCTTCGTTTTATTTGTACGCTGAGATTTTTATTGATCACTTCACCCCTTCACCTGAAAACTTAAACTGGAGCACTCTCCCAGTGTTGTATGTGTAGAACGTTTTTCTGTTTCTCAATGGAGAAAAGCCAACAATGTGTGAATCCACAGCTAAACCAAGAGAGACGTGTAGGATCTGGGATTTGATTTTCAGGAGTGTGTGGACGCTTGTAGGCTCAAAAAGACGGAGGTACGGAGCCTGGTGAGTGCCAGGTGTTGAAATAAAAGGAAAATCAGTTTGTCTGTTTAGTAATTTCATGTGCTTGCGTTTGCTATAACATCAGCCTAAGCAGGTGTTGCATTGAGTTTTGTTTCTGGTGCAAACCCGAGAGGGTGGATTTGAAACTCAGAAACGGAATTTAACACAACACCGGTGGTGAAATGAGCTCAGACAGAAACAATGTTCAATAGCATCAATGTGATTGTTTAAAATGATCAAACACATTTACATATTAGACATTTTTAATGCGTTCCAGTAGAAACTAGGGGTGGGACTCGATTAAAAATTTAATCTAATTAATTAGAGGTTCTGTGATTAATTGATTAATCTTGATTAATTGCATTTTAATCGTTCAAGAAAATTTGCCCTCAAAGCAATTTTTTAATTAAAATAATGAAGCAGAGGGTTAAGGGTTAGGGTCATGAAGAGGGATTTCCGATAACTCATTTGATTGTAGTTTTAGTTTTGTTTGGAGCACATAAAAAAGGTTAGCATGGTCTTGTAGACAAGGTTCTGACGTTTTTTTAGAGGTGCAGCTTGATGATATTTATTGATATTTAGGGCATGTATTTTGCTGCTAAACTTCACCAGGTCCAAAGGGTTGAATGCGTTAATTTTTATTAACGCGTTATTCTAATTAAATATAACGCGTTAAATTCCCACCCCTAGTAGAAACATTAGATTTTCTTTCATTTTGAAGATTTTTTAAATATATTTTTTCAGATTGTTATCCTCAGCTCAACACTGAAAACACCTCAGCTACACGACAACTAAAAGCTACATGATATAGTTAGTAATTTTTTAAATTTTTTTGTGCAAACCAAGATGTCACACTCACAGATTACCTTGCTCAAAATACAATCTGTTATGTTTTAAACAAAAAGTTGTATCTTAGAAATTATTATGTCTGAGGACATTTTATTAGTCAACTCAAACTTTTCTTCTCTAACACAATGACGCTCTTTAGCAATCCTGTGCACATGGTTTACTAAACAGAAAAGAAGAATTTACATCAATTTCAGTATTTTTAAAATTTCTATATTTGACCCTTGCTGGGCTCCGTAGATTCAAGTAAATCTCAGTTTGAAACATAATCTAAAGGCATTTAAGTAATTAACTTAAGCAATGACCTCCATGTTGGCCCAAGATTAGTATAAATGTTGTATTTGGGAACAAGAGTCCCTTTTCCCCACCTGAGTCCATAAACCAGGAACATTCCACTAAATATTTCTTGTTCAGAAGGCCTGCAGAAGAATTGTCGTGTCCGCACAGAATTTAGACAAAACAATCCATAAATGTCCACATCTTGTGAGGACGCGTGATTTTAGCTGTGGGTGCTTTTAAGATTCAGCAGCAGGAAGTCGGCTTTGATTGGTTTAAGGTAGACTGAAGGCTGCTGTGGACAGTGAGATTGTTTAGTGTGTGCCTTTTTGTCTTTCACCCTTGTTATAATTCACAGCTGTTAGATGCAAATCGACTTCTCAAACTTTTGACTTTGTAAGCTTGTAAGATATTGTGACGTCACAGAGTTTTTTGCCCTCTTATCTCCACTTCCTTAACATCTGATTCACAGCTTAATGTATGTTGTAAAGAAAAAGAACCTCTTTAATTTAATGCAAAATGTAATTAAAAAAAGAAAATAAAATTCTTGTCATGAAGACTGTGATATGTGAGTGACTTTTTCACTTGTTTCCTGGCTTTAGGCTGTCACTTTAACAAGACGTGTCTCAGCTGTGGATTTTAGAGGTGCACCAAATCAAACACCGGTGTCATTCTGGGATTTGAAACTTCTTTTGATGAAGAATCCTTTTAAGAATAACGTCGTACTTTTGTGACCTTGAGTTGTTCCCTGGTAAAACCTCAACAACTACGCCTTTAGGATCTGAGAAGAAAAAACTCAAATTTAAGTTCTAATTCCAGCCAAGTTTAGGTCACTATTATTTTTTCAGTTGTAAAAGTGGAACGAATAGTATTTGGCTGAAGGAAGATTCTTGTTGAATCTTTTAACAGGATGTCTAAAAAGGTGCCTACTAGCTGAAAAAAAGCACCTCCTAGTGGCTGGTTCCAGAACAAAAATGTGTATACATGAAATATGAACAAATATAAACAAAAACGTACATTTAAATTATTTTTTAAACAATTTCTAAGCATTTTTCACAATAAAACTAGTGCTAATTAGAAAAGTCCTTTATTTATAGATGCATTTGGATATTGGGTATTGATTAAAAAACTTTTAAATTAACAGTGAAAAGTTTCCTGCTTCTCTGCCCTACTGGTTGAAAGTGGAATTACAACTACTGTAAACAACCCTGCTAACAACGAGATAACACTAACATCCATCCATCCATTGTCCGTAACCGCTTATCCGAGCAGGGTCACGGGGGGCTGGTGCCTATCTCCAGCAGTCATCGGGCAAACAGGCGGGGTACACCCTGGACAGGATGCCAGTCCATCACAGGGCAACACAGAGACACACAGGACAAACAACCACACACACACCTAAGGACAATTTAGAGAGACCAATCAACCTAACAGTCATGTTTTTGGACAGCGGGAGGAAGCCGGAGTACCCGGAGAGAACCCACGCATGCACAGGGAGAACATGCAAACTCCATGCAGAAAGACCCCAGGCCGGGATGTGAACCCAGAACCTTCTTGCTGCAAGGCAACTGCGCTAACCACTGCGCCACTGTGCAGCCCTAACACTAACATGAGCCAACTAATAGTAAAATAAACCACGAAGTAAAAAGATCCACACTGTTGGACAAAAAATATTACTTACAAGTCCAGTTGCAACAAAGCCAGGTCACCATCAGTCCATGATTTTTTAGCCTTGTTTAGCGCCCTCAAACTAGTCTAGGCCACGCCAATGTTTACTTTGATTTTAGCTCTTTGCTCCACCTCCAAAGACATTACTCTCTTACTTGTACTTCCATATGATGCCAACAGAAAAAGCAAACTTCTTCTTTTTCTTCTTCTTGTGACGATATTGACGATCGCCAAACTGAAAATGCTAACCGAGCTCCCCCTAGAACACCTACCCGCTCCACAAAACTATCTAGTGTGGTTTTTGGTCAGCAGAGGGCTGCAGAGTGGTGTCAGATATGAAACTGGTCAAGTTTCTAACCCAACGATCATGCAGATCAATGTTAAAGCTCAAGTTTAAAGTTACTTTAATTGTATTGTGTTCTTGTTTTCTAAGTTTTGCACAAACATATTTTAGTTTCTCCTCTCTCCCTCCTTAGTAATCATCCCTATTGCTGTCCACCTGAAGGTATTGCAGATATAAAAGCAAACTTAAATCACTTTTAAAGGTCTGTTTAGGTTTAATTCAAACTAAAATTATCTATATAAGTTGCATCTCCTGAACAATTTTGGGGAAAAAGACTGATGTAACATCCAATTAATGGCGGAGGTATTTGGGTTGAGCTGCATTAAGCTTTATGGTCCAAATCAAATAAAGATGACATTAGCTCAGTAATATCTTAGCAATGCTTCAGTGAGTGTCATTTCTTAATGTTTACTGTCTCTTTACCCAGTGGTTATTTAAGCCTCGTGAAAATAAATCAATCAGCTGGGATATTTGTGTGGGTTTAATTCACACTAATGCATCTGGAAAGTATAAATATTTTCTTCAGAAGCAGCCACTGTAAACGCTGCAAATCCTTCTGCTGTAAATCAGCAGAAATCAATTAAACTTGGCTCCCGATCGTGGCATTATGACCCGTCAATCCAAGAGCTTAATGGCTCTTTTCCTTGACAGCAGCAGCATCAGGGGTCGGCCAGACGGGCTTTCAACATCCCAGCCAGCTCGCGTTTACGTCAGCCATCTTAGTCATTCATTCAGCCATTAGGGCCCCCGCCCCCGCCGGTCCCTCACAGCTCTAATCCACCTGACTGCTGCTTGGCAGAACTCGGTTAGAGTGCTGTACAATCAGTGGTCACAACAAGTTTAGCCGTGTGCTAATCCACGCTGTCACATCCAGCCGTCATTATCCTCTCACTGATACTGTCCGCATCCGCCGCTGCTCTTAATGGCATCCCACATCCCAGTGTTTTTAACGCGTGGTTGTTGCAGCGACAGTGGCTCAGACACAAAGAAAACAGACACAAAGGCACAGACGGACACAAAAGCCAGTAGAGGGGGTAATTATGTGCTAATGTTTAAAAAGCTTGCATAGATTTAAACAAAAACAAAAAAAGACAGTGATGCAGACAGCCTCTGTGTCTCTAACTGACAGACATTATAACAATCCTGAATAATGCGTCCTCTGGGAATTAATATGGCCCTCAATGAGCCGTTAATGGGAGTCAATTGGCCCCTTAATGGCTGTTCTCCATGTTGGTGGCTTGTCATTAACATGTCATTGTAGCAGTAAGTACATGTGAGCTCCAGAGTGGTCAAAAATCACATGACTGTTTAATGGACACTCACGCTGCAGGCTGGATTCTTGACTGGGAATTGGCACATTTGAGGAAATTTTACCTTTTCTGCTAATGGAAAAATGCAACATCAAGTCTTCTACTTAGGAAATAGAATAATTTTAGAAATGGGTTGCCAAAAGTTTTGAGCTTCTCCACCAAATCAAGGCATTCGAGTGTTTCAATGAAGACAATAAATAGCATTATTTTATTAATGATCAGTGTTTGTTTGGGGCAGTGCTGCCCATAGACTGGTGTAATAGTGTGATGTTGTCCAGAGTGAAAGTGAACACATCCATCCATCCATCCATCCATCCATCCATCCATCCATCCATCCATCCATCCATCCATCCATCCATCCATCCATCCATCATCTTAACCATACCTAACTCCAGTGGTCATTGGGCAACCCTAACCCTGGACAGGTCTCCAGTCCATTACAAGGACACAGAGACAAACAAGCAGTCACACACACACAACTAGGGACAGTTTAGTGTCTCCAAATCAGCCTAACATGCATGTTTCAATTAGACTCAAACTTTATTTATACAGCACTTTTCAGACAAATCCATGCCAACAAAGAGCTGTACAGACATGCATAAAAAGACAACACATAAAAAGAAATACAGCAACAATGTCAGTCATCCTACAGAATTAAAAGCCAGAGAATAAAAGATGGTCTTGATTTAAAAACCATTACAGAAGAAGACTTAATATGCCAAGGAAGCTCATTCCAGAGTTTTGGAGCCACACTAACAAATTTCCAGAAGAAGCGTGGATTATATGAGGGAACATACAGCCACAGCATATCAGCTAGGCAAGCTGAAGCTAAAGCATTAAAAGAGTCTAGTCTAGCAAGTCATCCCTGTATATATGAATGTCTGGCCCTGACCCATATAGAGCTCAGTTGCAGGGTGGAATCTACAGTTGTCTTTCAAACTGTCTCCACATGGAACTGGACAACGCCAGGACCAATCAGAGCAAAGAACAACACAATATATTCATCGCTATAGAAATCAGTCAACAGGGCAGTCCGCCATACAGGATGAAGAAAAAGAAGAAATCCAAGCACCGTTCCTGAGTCGACACCATCTTTGTAGTTTTTCTCCATCGCCACTCTGGCACTTAGTCCACCCAATGGCTCTACAAACATAGAGCGCTGTGATTGGCTCAGGACAAAACTGTCCAATGGCAGACCTACTGAGGCTACAATATAGCGTGAGTACACCAACTTGCAGAGCAAAATCTTTCGCTAGTGCTGAGGTTTGTCTAGATTTTTTGACTTAAAAGAGACAAGTAGCCAGAGTAACGCTGTCAAGATCAGGACAGCATGCTCAAACGTCCGCCTACGATCCAAAAACCTCCCAGCATCTCTGTTTCTGGGAGGAAACCACAGTAAAACCCACACATGCATGGAAAGAGCATGCTAACTCTGCGCAGAAAGGCCACACAGGCAGGATTCAAACCGGCAACCTCCTCGTTGCGGGGCAACAGCGTTACCAGCCACACCGTCATGCAGCCATAGCAGAGAATAAATACAGAAATTCAAATGAAAGAAACATTATTTTCATGTGGCAGCTGTTACATCATCTCTATCAGGAGTTCAAGCTCATTTATTCACCTACGAAAATAATTCCACAGTAATTACCCGAAGGACTGTTTTGTATCTTACTTCAATGAGAACCGCACCATTGAATAAAGAAAAGAAAACCTTTATTTGCACTTAGAATAGTTCTGGCTGTCTTTAATCTTTGACTGTTTGAGAAAAGTAACCTTCCAGAAGACACAGAGCTAACACGCCGCATAATAAACTAGAATTTACATAAAAAGCTGCTTTAGTATTAGTGTGATATTAACATACAGCTTCTAAACAATTCATTTGCATTTCAATAGCTGGTGTACTTCCAACCTCACTCTGGAGTTTATGGCCAATATTTCACAAACCAGATATGATGTGTGCAGAGTGGACATTACACTTTTTATTTATTTATTGGTCAAAGTTATAAATAGACATGTTTCACGATATCAGGGGAGACATTAACACGTCCCAAGCACTTGAACATCACTTAAAACACCTTTAAGGCATTTAGTTGCCTCAGCTGTGAAGATGGGAGGATGTGTAAAAAAATATTAAAAAAAAAAAAAAAGCAAAATAAAATCCTCCCTGCTGCTGCTCTTGGGATGAAAGCAAAAAGAACTCAAATGTGTCTGATTTATGCTGTTCTCTTAGCTTTGAACGGTCTGAATAATGTTGTCAATCAATCTGCTGCAAATGGCAAGGCTTTCCGATTATGTAAGAAAATATGTTTATGTGACTTTATCTGCAAAAATGTGTCATTCCATTAGATGCAACCCTGAATTATTTTATGAACTTTGACCAGGAATCCATTAAAATATCTTTTAAAGGCTGTTATGCCAAGAAAACTGAGCGAGTAAGAAAGAAACAGACGAGATGAGCGCTACGCTGAATGCCAACGTGGCAATAACAGCACACTTAAACATGCATCATTCAGCTCAAACTTCCCAGATCCTTCCCCAAAAAATCCTGCAGATTTTCAGTTTGCATTCACGGGAACGAGGGCGAGAGCAACTGTCTCTGGCACTTTGAAAATAAAAAAAAACAGAAAAGCCTAAGGCTGTAAAGAAGCAGTAAGAGGAGTATACCGCTGGGACTTCTGATGGCAGAGTGAGCAGGGAAAAGCGCCAAGCCTTGTTCTGCCGTTATAAGCCCTACACTGCACACACTGACAAGCATGCAGGGGAGAAATTGGCAGTGGGAATAAGGGCAAGGCGGTGTAAATTTGGAGCACAAAAGTCTTCAGGGTGCTTGCTCTGTGCACTCATCCCTGTGGCCCTGCACATACACAGAGTACAGTATGCACGGAGCTTAAGACCGAGCCGTGGATGGGGATCAAAACAAAGCCCATGGGTGATGTTGGAAGGCAGCTCAGGGAATTGGGATGGAAACCTGCTCCTCATCCACTGGCCATATGCACGTCTGGTTGTCCACACACACAAACACACACAAAGTCCCACATGTAGTAGACTCTCTGATTCTGGGAGCATACTGACCGTTAGAGAAGAGATAAACAAAGAAAGAGACAAACTAAAACTCACAACCACTCATGCACACTCTCACACTCACGGTTCTAACTGGATGGTTCTGCCAGAAGTGAAAGGGTAATCCTATGAAACTGTTTCTGTGCAGAGAAACTTAGATTCAGTGGCCAGAGAAGGAAAAACAAAACGCCCCACGCCAAAAGCAGAGGGGAAAATGTCAGCGTTATAGCAAAAGAGTCTGTGACCTGGTTTCTAAATTCTGTCTTTTAGGGGTGAAACAATCAGCAGCACATCCAGGTGTTTTCTTGTTCCTGTCCATTTTCAGTTTCTGCATGCACGCCTGACATTAGGGATGTGTATTGGTGAAATTCTGACGATACATATCACGATACAGGGGATACGATACGATATATCATGATATATGGCGATACATTCAGCCAGACGATATTAGTGATTTTTTTAGACTGAATTTATTGTATGAAAATTCAATAGAGTCCAAACTGATATGTAACATGTTTAACATGAGGTATCTGAACCATAACAGAGGGATTTATATTTCAACGTTTGAAACAAAACCCATTGCTCTAAAATAAAAGGAGTAATTAACATCTGCATTATCAGAAGTCATTTCAAAATAAACAAAAAGGCAGTCTCTTCTGCCAACTAGTGGTCGTGTTTGAATTGCATCAAAACAAAAGAAAATACACAAATGTTTGCAGGTAAATTCTTCCAAAAAATTGATACACGGCTTTTGAATATCGATATAATATCACAGGAAAAAACATCACGATATATTGCCAGATCGATATTTTCTAACATCCCTACTTCATATATTGTTTTATGCAGTTTGATCCCAACACAATACGTGTTTATATACAGTGTGGAGCAAATAGCTGTATTTGCATGAGGCTTTTATTTAAAAGCTAAGGTGCAAAGCTGTAAACTGAAGCAGCAAGAGATTGTCAAATTAATGTTTAAGCTATTTTTTTTTAAACAAGAGAGTGATCCACTGGACATCTGACATGTATTTTACAAATTATAACTTATATTTCAAGCCAATCAACAAAAGGAAAAATGTAAATGTTTACAATCGCCTCTCTAAAACCTGGTGTTTGTTGTGTTATCATTTCTTTTTATTTGTTTAAGGGTGTTAAAATAGGTGGGGTCTTGTCCGGGATATTGCTCCCCTGAACCACATGCAATCACAGATTTGATGAACTGCACATTTATAGGAGAGAATGAGTTTGACTGGTGCTCCTTGTTATGAGACAGTAGAGGTGTATCATAAAGAAGATTTACTGTGTTGCTGCTGAAACATAAAACAGAGAAAATGTTCTATACCAGTCTATACCAGAGGTGGTTCTAAGATGGGCTCAGGGTGGGCTAGTGCCACCCCAACAGCAAGCTTGAACCCCCTTATGGCCACCCCTGCAGAGGGCAGAATCTAAGCATTAATGAGGACTGATTTTTTTTGTGTTGATTTAACAAGATGCAAGATGTGGAACCAAAGCATGTGAATATATTTATATGATGTTGAAAAGAGATGATGAGACAAATACTTTCATGTTGTTATTAAGATGATAACAAACACATCAATTTCAAAATTGTTGTACTTACATACTAACATTTGAAATACTTCAAGTATTACTTCAAGGTAATGTTTGTTGAGTTTTCTTGCTAGTGAGCCTCTGTAACAGACCAGAACCTTACCCTGGTCTGTACTTTGTAAAGGAAAACACTGATAAAGTTGGACTAAACTTTTACATTATGCAATGTCCATTTCCATCCCTCTCTGCTGTGCTTTGGCTCTGTTTCCGAAACTCCTTTCTATGAAGAATGATGTCATCCAAAAGCCTAGAACGGTTGCAGAAAAGACTTTGATGTATACTGTTTTGCTTCAGTTTCACTCACGCTAAAACAGAGCCATCATTCTTTCACATTTCTGCATGGTTTTAGCACAAGGATCTCTGCACGTGTGCACAACAAATCAAGTTGGTTTATTCACAACAAATGATCAAGCGTGCAGCTGTCTACAGAGAGCTTCATGCACATCTTTTGATGACAACGTTGACATCAAACAGATGCCATAAAGTCATGTGGAGTCGCAGATGAAACTGGTTTTTCACGTCCTTAAAAATCAACACTGCCAACATAAAATAGGATATACAGGTGGGGATGAAGGGGCGACTGCAGATAAACATAATCTTAGTTGATTTAGAGGTCTTTATTACCATGCACAGTACTATTATTGTTCTTTTATCTTCTTGCTGTTTTGGGTTTCATTGTAGAATGACATCATGTACAAAAAAAACCATGCTTTAATATCCTTTTTATGAAATTTGAGTCACATTGCATTTCTGAGCTTTGGTTTGCTACAATAACGAAATGCAGTTGTCTCTGTTAAAAGTTTTGCATAAATACAATTTAAAGTTGTCTAAAAAAAGGCAGAACAATAATGCTTACCACTACTTGCTTGTTCAAACCAAATAATTTAAGCTTGCAAAATATTTCCCAGCAAGCGTAGGGTAAATTTTAATTCATGCATTTATAGTGGCTGTTTAAAACTTTATTATTACAGCTAAAATTATTATTTCATCACCATTAAATGTCATCCAATGTTCCTGCAGCCATGACAAAATGAGGAGAAGAGGTCAAAAGAGTATTTTGTTGAAAGTCTCATCTTCTCACGCTCTGAGGCTTTCATGAAGAGGGACAGGAGTGACGACATGGACTGGATGTGTGAAAACGGCTACTTTCTTGTTAATTTGCTAACAGGCTTTCATCCTTCCACTCAGAATAAACAAATACAGTTTGTCATTTTGTTATCTTTCTTCCAGCTTGTGGAGATGCCCTTTAACTTTCCTTACAGGATCCGGATTTGTTTTCATTTGGTCCTTTTTTATTTTATAAAAATGTTAAACCCTATTTTTGTTCTAATGTCTCTTCACTGCATCACAGTTATAATAAAGTCTGCAGAAAAGCATGTGCATTAAAATTTAATGAGCGGGACATCAGCAATAAAGATTAATGACTGTTTATCTTTTACTCCTCTGCTAAAGTGCCCGCCGCACAGGAGGAAATATTTATGAATATTGGTGATGGGAACGCACTCCAAAGATGAGAAATGTTATTAAATGTAATTACAGCTGTGTAAAGTTAAAATATTAAAACCCAATGACAGAATATGGTTTTGGAGGTAAGACCACTGAAATTGAGGCCAAGTGGAGCTTAAAACCAAAATATTATGAGACCAAGGACTTGGGTCTAAATCTAGACCAGTTTATTAAGATCAAGACTTCAGGTGGTTAAAACAAGCTAAGACCCTCTCTAGAGCAGAAAATCGATAAAATCCAAAGGATTCAAATGAAGGCAACTGGACTTCTTTGGTTTCTTGAAGATGGGAAAGACCTACATTAAACAGAGGAGGCAGCTCTAAACCTAATTCCAAAACAGTTTCAGTCTAGGCCACACCCTCCTGCATCTAATCCAAACAAGCATTCAAGCACAATAGGACCTAACGACATCAACGACTCCTATGGGGGTAGGGGGCAGGGGTATTCATAGGTAGTTTCAGTTCGTTAAGCAACAACAGACAGCCACAGTTTATGAGCTTGGCCCTCCCATATTCCAGTCAGATTTGACAAAGCTGAAACGTCTTCAAGAAACCAAAGAAGTCCAGTTTACCTTCATTTGAACCCTTTGGACCACCATGACCTGGTTTACTGACAACATTCCCTAATCTCATCCCACAGATCCACATCTAGAACAGATTTATCTCTAAGTATATATTTACATTATTATTATTTATTATATGCAAGTTCTCATTTGTTTAGACTCAGTCATCCTTCCCATCAGGTAGACTCGTCTTCTCCAGAAGACCAGTTAAGAACTAATGAAATCAGATATCCAGTCCTTTAAATTATTTTGTATATGTATTATTTTTACCCCTTTAGAATTTTGTGCAGTGTTTGGAATTTCCTATGCCCCGGAACGAATGCAGTCCTGTTCCTGTACGGCGTTGATCAAAATCATTGAGTCTAATCAGAGCATCCACACAGGCGGCAGTGTTTTGCAGATCCGGATGCGGAGCTCTGGAAAGTTTTTGCATGGAGTCTTTTTTCCAGATGCTGCATGTGAATTGTCATGAAGTTAAAGAAATTAGACGGGCCACACAGGAAGTGATGTGTTTCAGCGAGGTGCATCTGGTTTATTTCAAAATAAAACTTGTGTCGCATTATTGTTTTCCAGCTTTTGTTTTATTATTAATGACGGGGATATCGGTTCACAGTGTTTGATTGTTCACTTTATTTTTGCAGGTATATCGTTAAACGTATTATGTCAAATTTCAAATCATTTGGTCTTGTGGAAGCAGATATCTGGAGATGTTCAGCACACAGTCAGTGTGAATGGCAATCCGTCCGGAAGTCGTACGAAAACCGGACCGCATCCGTTCCAAACTCGATGTGAACAAGGCTTCAAATATAGTCACTGCTTGAAAATAACTTCCTACAAACCTAAATGTTTTCGGTAAAACGTCCTACCTTCAAAGTAAAGGAAGCGTTCCAGTCCTGAACTCTGGTCTCTGACAACAGCTCCTGTACACGCTAAAGACTTTTTGGCTGATTTTAAATTAAGACAAAGTGTTGATTTCTAAACAAAACTAAAAACCTCTTTGTTGGTTTGAATCCACTCAAGCGATTCTCCCTAAACTCTACAACTCTAGATCGTCTTACTGATATTTCTACTTAAAGGGATATTTTGGTCATTTTGTTCACATGATGGTCATTTATCCTGGCCTCTCTCAGGAACAATATGGCATCTATATATGGTTGCTGACTGTTTGGGCTTGTCAGAAACAAAAAATGAGAAGAAACATGTTGTTGGTGAGTGTGATCACACCCTTCTTTCTGCAGTTATGACTTGTAAACACGAATGCTAGACTGACAAAACAAAGTTGTAAAGATGCTTCATGTTTCTTCTGGCACTAAATGGGTTTTCCTTTCATTAACTATTTGGTTACTTTGGTTTCAGTGTTTTAAATTGGTGTCAGGTGGTTTGTAAGGTTTAAAATGTTTAGAGTTAATATCACCAGACCATCATCTGTGGAAATTCGGTTTTAGTTTCAGGCTCAAAATTTCTCACAAATTCTTTGCAGGTGATAAAAGAAAAACCAAAACTAACCAAGACTTGGTGTGAGACTCTTTCTCCCTTATTTCACCAATGTTTTCCCTCCTTTGTCCAAAGTTCAGCTTTGAAACAACAGATGTGGATAAAATCCTCGCCCAGGTCTGCAGCTAAAGGTAAAGCCTCCTTCATATTTTATTTTAGTCATTCATTTCTTGGAGAATAAATTCCCCTTAGTTTGCATTAGTGCGTGTGTGTTCTCAGTATTTGAATAAAGCTACAGCTAATGGAAGAGACGGAGCTCTGTGTGCTACAAAGATGCACGGAGAAAATGTTACAGTCTGATGCTTGTGTAACATCTTTTGCTCTGACACAACTGAGTGGAGTCATCGTCGGATTGAGGTTATGATGAAACACCCACAAGACCGCATTTATTTTAGTGAGGAGAGAAGAGGATGTAGTTAGAAGATCTCAGGATGCAAAATGTGAATTTGGGTGAAAAAATGTGAGCAGCTCTGAGCACAAAGACTAGTGTCCAATCCTGGGTCCTCTGTAGCTGTTCCCCTGCTCCAACACACCCAGGTCTTTAGACAAGTTATCTGTTCAGCATAGAAAGAAGCTTGTTAAAGCTCTAGCAGCAGATCTAAAGAAGAAGCTAGCTTTTAAACACAAACTCTCACTTCTCCTGTCAGCTATCATGCCTAGGCTATGTCTGGAACTGGAACCCGCATTACCAGAGGAAACGAGATAGCGCTAAACACCAATTGCCGTTTTCTAGGTCCAAACGTCCAGCATGCAATGCTAGTCCAGTATGCTGGTCTAAGATGGGCTGCTGGTCTAGCATACCAGCATCAAAACACAACATATGTTGGTAACCAGCTATACTGGTTTTTCACCAGGGCTTCTATACTAAAACCCAAAGAGATGCTCCAGAAAACGACCCCCATTTCCAATAATCCTCACAATGTTTCCTTTCATTAAAATTAACCACACAAGAAGGAACATTGCGTTGCTCAAACTGAATGTTCCCCATAGAAGGAAACACAAGAGCTATTCTGTTGAAGCCCCAATTGTGTAAGCAGTTTTGCTCTGTTGCAGCAACGCAGCGCCTCGTCTGTTATGTGTTTTGATGCTCGGTGTTCATTTCTGCTGTAAAAACAGATTTGGCCTCTAATAGAAATTTTTCAGAAGTCCACCAGAAACGAAGCAGCAATCTGAGAAAAACACGACTTATCAGGGAGTGAGCGTATAACAGAGTGACCCGTTTCAAAACAGCATGAACATTTTTTCCTTTTATTCTGCAACTTTACAGAAAAGAGAATTAAATTGAGGCTCGGAGAGGCAGCAAAAACCACAAATGATTTCTTCAAACACTCATCTTTAGAACCAGCTCAAGATTTTTAAACAAAATTAAACTTGAAGTCTAATTTAAACTTAGAAGATAAAGATGTTTTATGTTTGAAGCTGTTATGTTAATCAAAGGATTTTATCAAACCAATGAGGAAACAGGTTCTCTTTTCTCTAAAAGATTACATTAATGTGGAAATTTGCACAAAAAGTCAGGAAATTTTTGTTTGTTTGATTATATTTTTATTTTAATTACGCTTCCTGGCTATCAAATCTAATATTTTTGGGAAGCCTGATTAGTCACTTTTTTATGGTGTTCAAGTTATAGTTCAAAGATTGATAGTGTATTACTACTACGGAAGAGGATTAGGGCCACTGAAAAGAAAAAAAAAACTAAAGAAAGAGAATTCTGACTTTAATCACAGAGTTATCGCTTTAATCTCAGAATTCTGACTTTTTTTTCTCAGAATTCTGACTTTAATCACAGAGTTATGACTTTAATCTCAGAATTCTGACTTTTTTTCTCAGAATTCTGACTTTAATCACAGAGTTATGACTTTAATCTCAGAATTCTGACTTTTTTTCTCAGAATTCTGACTTTAATCACAGAGTTATGACTTTAATCTCAGAATTCTGACTTTTTTTTCTCAGAATTCTGACTTTAATCACAGAGTTATGACTTTAATCTCAGAGTTATGACTTTAATCTCAGGATTCTGACTTTAATCTCAAATTTCTGACTTTTTTCTCAGAATTCTGACTTTAATCTCAGAGTTATGACTTTAATCTCAGAGTTATGACTTTAATCTCAGAATTCTGACTTTAATCACAGAGTTATGACTTTAATCTCAGAGTTATGATTTTAATCACAGAATTCTGACTTTAATCTCAGAATTCTGACTTTAATCTCAGAGTTATGACTTTAATCACAGAGTTATGACTTTAATCTCAGAGTTATCACTTTAATCACAGAGTTATGACTTTAATCTCAGAATTTTGACCTTTTTTCTCAGAATTCTGACTTTAATCTCAGAATTCTGACTTTAATCTCAGAGTTATGACTTTTTTTCATTCTGAGATGAAAGCCAGAAAAAAGTCAGAATTCTGACATTAAAGTCAGAATTCTCTATTTTTATTATTATTATTTTTTATCTTTTCAGTGGCCCTAATCCTCTTCCGTATACATCTGTCTTAGTTTCTGTTTTTCTTTCAGTTCTACATTTTAATGCAAGTCTGTGGGCTCTAATTGCTACTCTAACAGAAATGCAGGAAGAAACACCTGAGCATCAAATTACCTGTCAGTCAGTCGGTCTGTAATTTGGTTTGGCTCACCTCAGCGGTGACAGCCAGCATGAAACAGTTATTTAAACCACAGAGTATTAAAGGAACGTTAATTATACTTATCTTTTCATTTTGAGTCCAAAGCCAAGACACCTCGTCTCTTTGTCCTTTGTCATCTTTAGCTGCAGACTGTTTGTGTGGATAATGTCCATCACTGTCACAGCCGTATACAATCCATCAGCCCACATCCCTGACTCACTGCTGCTGGTCGGTCAAGGTCACCTCACACACACACACACACACACACACACGCACACACACACACACACACACACACACACACACACACACACACACACACACACACACACACACACACACACACACAGAGAGAGACACACACACACACACACACACACCATCTGTTTTCTAAATCCACATGACTGAACTCGGTGCAAAACCTAAGCTTAATTTCTTTGTTTACGTTCACTCAGTTAGATTCATAAGAATTTAAAAGAAAACAGAAACGATTCATCACATATTTATTGTCTCCTTCCTGGAGTGTGTTATTATTATGCAACCAGCTTGCAAGTGACTAAAGATCATTAGTTTGATGTAAAATTTGTTGAAACAAATTGAGGCTCCCACTCTGCGCCCAGTCTGAGGATGCACCTGATCTGAAGAACATTGATTTTTTTTGTCATAATATTGGTCCAATTACAGTTTTTCTCCATTGGTTTGGCTCATTTCATGAAACAGAAATTACATTCTCAAAACTCTGAGATCATTTGGCAAAACACTCTCACAGTTTAGCACAACACTATAGCTCACCTGCAAAAGCTCATATCTTTTCCAAAACTGTTCACTCAGGCTTCAATCTAAATCCCTTTCTCATTTAAACAGTCAGTGTCTCAAAAATGGCAAAGATCCTTCTCAATAGCTTTGGCTCATTTCTCGACACAGATCGGACATTCTCATCATTCTTGGTGCTTTTGTCAAAATCAACCTGGATGGTTGATCACAACAACATGGTTCACCTGCAAAAGCTCATATCTCTCCTAAAACAGTTCAGTGTCAAAACTACATTCCTTTCTAATCTGAATAGTCAGGGCCCCCAAAATGCATCGTCCCTTTGGCATTGTGTGAGTACTGCCATACAAAATGTTTAGATGTTTTGTCACTATGGCAGAGGACCAACAATAGACAATGATGTATGATATAAGTATCATAATGATAATTGTATAATACAGTAAACTGCGGTTTTCTGTTGAAATTGTTGAAGTCAGATGAAGCAAATACTGATTCTGAAATCAGGTAAAGGAGGTATTGAAACCAAATAAGTGAACTACTGTGATTACAGGTAAGGTTATAATGAGAGACAACCAGTAACTGACTTACATTTACATTCTGGTACCGCAGCTCCTTCACTCTGTCAGAGTTCCTCTCAAATGGTACCTTGTAGATTTGTTTCATTGTCATCTGATGCTTCTTCAAAACCCAGTCTATTGTGGAGATGCGTATTGTGTTTATATTTATAGTCTAGTTTCACCTGACTGTCAGTGACTGTCATCAATGTATCAAATATTCAAAGACATTCATATATGGTATTCATGGTACTATGTTCTTGACCAATTTTGACAATTGAACAGACAGTTGTGCATGCGAGTACTTATACAATGAAATCATGCTGACATGTTTTGGAGAGAATGATCATTGGACTGAGAATCAACTAATCAGTTTACATCTACAAGATCTATTCATTTGGAAAATGTGCTAAATGTGGGCTAACTGTATAACTGTAGGCTACTTGTACTTAAAGTTAAAGTCCCAAGTATTCATCACACAATAATGAAATTACATCTCTGCATTTGACCCATGCCCATGGTGGGGAGCGGTGAGCTGCAGCTGCGCTCGGGAACTATTTGGTGGTTTAACCCCCCAATCCAACCCCTTAGTGCTGAGTGTCAAGCGAGGAGGCATTGGGTCCCATTTTTTCAAAGTCTTTGGTATGACCCGACCGGGAATCGAACCCTGATCTCCCAGTCCCAGGGCGGACACTCTACCACTAGGCCACCAGAGCTTTTTTTAATCATTTGCAAAGATGCAGAGACAATTGAGACAGGTACTAAGGCATTTGCCGTTTGATTAAATGAATGAGAAATGCCATTCTGTTGTGAACATTTGCCAAGAGGTTTGGAGGTTTGTCCATGTTATTTTGAGAATGTAATTTCTGTTTCAAGAAATGAGCCAAACCAATGGAGAAAAACTGTAATTCACTTCTAGCAGCTGAGGAGCTTTGTTCAGAAATAGAGGGGGGGGGGGGGGGGGGGGGGGGGGGGGGGGGGAGCACTGTGCTCTGCAAAACCGATGCAAAAATCACCATCTGTAGTCTACTGGAACCATTATGGCTCAGAAATAGAAACTTTATTGTCATATTTTAGACCCGTTAGTTCCTTTTGTGGTAAGAAATCATTTACAATTCTGAGTTTAAAATAGAAAATATAAATATGTGGAAATTTTCAAGTGAAAAAAACCTTCATTCTGTTATGGAATCCCTGAAAGGCAAATAATAATAATAATAATAATAATAATAATAATAATAATAATAATAATAATAATAATAATAATAACAACAATAATAATAATAATGATGATGATGATGATGATGATGATGATGATGATGATGATGATGATGATGATGATGATGAGGTTGCTCCATCTTCTTGGTCAAACCAAATTCTATTGAATTAAATTTTTTTAATCCTAAGATGCAAACCCAAAACATTTATATTAATAAAGTCAGGAGAGAGAATACTTTTTGACACATTTCAAAAAATAAAATATTTCAGCTTTTTTCTTGTATTTTGGTGCCAAACAATTTTTAGCTTTTACTTAAAAAGAAAAGTTAAAGTCCCAAGTATTCATCACACACTGGTGAAATTACATCTCCGCATTTAACCCATCCCCATGGTGGGGAGCGGTGAGCTGCAGCTGTGGCCGCGCTCGGGAACTATTTGGTGGTTTAACCCATAGATATCATATAAACACTAGATGCCTGACCCGCGCTGTTCGTCGATTGGACGAACGTCCTTACGCAGCAGCCATCTTACCTCGGACAGCTGCCCCCTTTTGTAACATTGGTGTCAATGGTGCATGTGCTATTTAAATAACTCTAACTTGCTCAATTTTCAACCGAATTTCAAACGGTTTCGTTTGTTATAAACGCCAGAGATGTGGCTGTGAAATATGACGGATTTGGCCCGTTAATTTAAAAATGTTAACGTATGTCCTATAAGGTTTGTAATAATGCAACCCGCTTGTAAATCCGTTAATATTTAATCGAGTTAAGAGTGTGTTTGTTTAAGTTGTTCACTCACCTTCCATCTGCTACCATTGAGAACGGAACGTAAGCTGTCCGAGGTAAGATGGCCGCCGTGTAGGGATGCTGTCGACTCCCAGTTAAGGCATCTAGTGTTTATATGATATCTATGGTTTACCCCCCCAATCCAACCTCTTAGTGCTGAGTGTCAAGCGAGGAGGCATTGGGTCCCATTTTTCAAAGTCTTTGGTATGACCCGACCGGGAATCGAACCCTGATCTCCCAGTCCCGGGGCGGACACTCTACCACTAGGCCACCGGTTCTGGTTAAAAATTATTAATTTAAAAAACCTAAAATGAAATTTATCTGCTTATAAGTCATAAAAACATGAGTAAAAAAGAAATTTGGTCAGACATAGTAAACCGAAGTGCTTTAAAATGTTTTTTTGACCCTTTATAAACAAACATGCTGCTACGATCTAACCTGAGTCTGACTCTTAAAATGACCTGTTTTCATTTCACTAAAGAGAAAACGGTTGTTTTAGTGCAGATTTCTACCCACAAACATCTGTTGGTGATGCTTGCACTGTGACACCAGCGTGCACATATCAAACCTGAAATGAGGCGTACTCTAAATAGAAAAGTAGTCGTGCATTTCATCGTGCACTCCAGTTCACCTTCATCCCTGCTTTAGCTGAAGCTTTGTGGTTCTTGGTGGGGAATGTGAAGTGTCTTTTGTTCCCATCAGACCACACAACTCAGCTGATAATAACTCATTGATTACCTGGAGCCATGAGGGGCAACGTGGGCCAAACTGGTCTGCATGGGTGTGGCTTAGCCCACCGACACACACACACACACACACATACACACACACACACACACACACACACACACACACACACACACACACACACACACACACACACACACACACACACACACACACACGTTGGGTTATGTTCCAACTAACTTAATAAACATTTATGCTTTAAGATGTGTTTTCTCATATTTTTCTGCAGATCAGCAGAGTCCACTCCTTTCCTGTTTGGTGTTACCTTCCACCCTGCAGCTCCAACCTCCTCCTGCCTGTTTTGAGACACAGCTGTCTGATATCTGTAACCTCTGTGTGTCCATCCACACACACACACACACACACACACACACACACACACACACACACACACACACACACACACACACACACACACACACACAAACACACAGACACGTGACTGCCCCCTGCTGCCTCTGTGGACAATAATCAGGGGGTCTCAGCTGCAGGGCTGGACATCTCTTCTCTGAGGACTGCAGAGATCAGTCATATACCTCCAGGGAAATGACTGGGTGTGTGTGTTTCTCTGTATTTTCAAACATTTGAGGCTGAACGTGTGTTTTTAAAAAATAGTAGGTGGCTCGTCTAATGGACAACACACGTGTCCTGAATTTGTGAGACCTTCAGCGTGAGCCATACGTAGACATATGACTCATCAATTAATTTAATTGATTTGATTATTTTTCTTCATTTTAACAATTACAGCTTCTCTTTTTTATTTTACAATATTTTAATTATCAAGTTACCCAAAATACAACTTACAACAACAATTAATGACTAGTTTCTCATAAGTTTGTGATTAACGGTAGGATGCTGGACCAGCATCCTACCAGCTAAACCAGCACCAAAACACAACATATACTGGTAACCAGTATGTTGGTCTATGTTGTTTCTTTCAGCAGGGGATGCAGTAACCACCTCTAATTTAAAAGTCTTTGTGTTTTGGTGAAATATAACTCCATGCTGCTATTGCATCCTGTTTAAACTGCATCTCGTCCTGTTTGAGTGCTTCTACTGGCTGGTTTACCCTTCCAATATGGCAGACTTGTTGATGTATCACTGCAACGAGCTGAGACAGTCAGAGTAGGCTTTATTGTTCAAGTCTATTCTCAAAATCCCAGCCTGGTTGGCAGGTAATTCAAGAGGTGTGTTTAAATTGTGAATCAGTGAGTTGGGATTGGGACTGAAGCTCTGCAGAGATTTTATTTATTACCAGGGCTGCCAGTGAGTTTTTGGGGTCTCTCTGCAACCAAAGGCACTTTTCAGACATCTAACTTAAAAAGTTTAAGAATTTATTTGATTCTTCGTCATATCTTTTAGACATTACTCATGTTTTTGTTATTGATTCAATAAAATATGCTCTGAGACGTCATGGTGTTGGAACAATGTCTATCGTTTGTACATGCTTTAGTGATTTGAAACCATTTCCTGAAACTGATTTGGCTCAAATGCTATAATCTCAAAGTAAAAACCAGACAAAAACAGTTTGGACAGCTTGTTTCAATGCTATTAACTAAAGAAGGCGTCCAGCTCACTGAGCGCTAAAAGAATCCATGTAAATAAATCTTAGCAGCACTAAATGAAACATATGCCTGATTTTTGCATCAATTTATGATTAAATCATAAAAAACAATAATTATTGATAACTAGCTTATTGTTAGCAAACTGCAGATGCCAGAAACACCTTCTGCACATTTAACACAATAGTTTTAAGCATAAACATGAACATTTTCAAAAAAAGTATAAAAAGTGGGTCTAAATGAGCAAAAGAACTGAGATCTGAGCTGATTCGTGAATCCTCTGATCAGGGATGAGAAGTTTGGCTAAATTTTGTGAATTAAAATGTCCTTTTTTAATAAATTATTCAACATATGAGTGCATGAAACAAGTGAAACCAGCATATGTTCCAGTAAACCTGTATGTACACGTGTGCAGGTAAACACGAGCTGTCCGAAACGCTGAAGGTCATCCGCGGAGTGATTATATACTTCCGCTTCATCCAAGTCCGGAGCACAAACAGCTGCACTTCCTCATTGATTTCCTGTCACTCCAGATGGAGATTCATACTGTATATACACACACACACACACACACACACATACACACACACACACACACACACACACACACACACACAAACTAATCATCTCTGAGCCGCTGAATGCTCTGAGAGTGGGCGGTGAGAAGGTGAAGGATCAGTCTGTGTTTGTGACGGGTCACTGATGGTTTCCATAGATGGTTGGAAATGTATTCTCTAAGATCCAGATGAACTGTCAAATCAGTTTATTGGGAACGGTTTCGTCCGGAATTTTAATTCTCCGATTTTCCGATGTCTGACGTGCCATTGAAATTCAAATGACCTCCTCTCCGGTATTTCTCAATCTTGCCACATGAATATGAATGGAACGGTGGTCCTCCGCCTGATCAGCCCTCAATATTCATGAGAGGACTTGATGAATCACCCAAATCTGTGTACTGATCTCTATTTGAGATTATTGGACCAAGAAACCAATTGTTCCATAATGAGAAGCGTTTACGACGGCTCTGGGTGGACTTTAAATGTTATTTGGATTCCATCGTGACCCGACCCTGTTACGTAACAGGTCAAAGGTCGCAGGTCCTGTGAAAGGGAGCATCCGTCACACTTGACATTTTGCACTGACCTCCCGCGCGGAGTGCGTGCCGTGAGGGAGGGGTCGGCTGACAGCTCGTCAGCAAAGGTGCAAAGATGAAAATGCATTAAAACAACAGCAGTTGGACTCACGCGTGCAAACATCTGGTCCAGCTTCACCACAGCTTCCCTCGTCTCAAACACTTTTTAACAAGTCTTCTGTGTTGCTGAGTGTTGCTTATGAGTGAGGAGCACCATTCAGGCTCTTTCACAGCTAACGGCGATGCTTCATATGACCAATCAGGCATGAGTGGAGGAGCATGAATGATGACATCAGGAGATGATTGTTACACAAAAAGCTGAACCACTTGGCCCCAAAAACAGATTTCTGTCCAGCTGTAATTTAGATCCTACTTCCTATTTAAATCAGAATGTTGTTTTTGCACAGTAACGTGATATCTGTTTTATCTTTATGCTCACACACAAGCTGATACTAAAAGATTATGCTTTTATGCACATCTAAGTTGTTTGTGGAGCTTAAAACTGTAACATTTAGAATTAATGACAATTTAAAGAATACTTACTCAGAATTATTCATAATGCTTCAATTTTATATGAAAATGTCATGTTGACACCTTTGCATTTTGTAAAATAAGTCAGTCCACATTTTAAGTCAATAAATGTCCTTCCGTAAGTAAGTCGGGCTCGTTTCTGGTGAGACAGGATTTCTAGGTGTTGAGGGGATCCGTTTTGGTGGCCTAAGGATCAGATCTCTGCTTTTTGCAGATGATGTGGTCCTGTTGGCTTCATCAGAACGTGATCTCCAGCTCCAGAGTGTGAAGCAGCTGGAATGAGAATCAGCTCCTCTAAATCAGAGACCATGGTCTTGAGTCAAAAATGGTAGAATGCCTTCTCCAGGTCAGGGACGAGGTTGTGCCTCAAGTGGAGGAGTTTAAGTATCTCGGGGTCTTGTTCACGAGTGAGGGAAAGATGGATCGGGAGATTGATAGACGGATTGGTGCTGCGTCTGCAGTGATGCGGGCGTACCGGTCTGTCGTGGTGAAGAGAGAGCTGAGCCGGAAGGTGAATCTCTCAATTTACCGATCAATCTACATTCCTACCCTCACCTATGGTCACAAGCTTTGAGTAGTGACTGAAAGAGATTGCGGATTAAAGCGGCCGAAATGAGTTTTCTCCGTAGGGTGGCTGGGCTCTCCTTCAGAGGTAGGGTGAGAAACGCAGTCATCCGAGAGGGGCTCGGAGTAGACCCGCTGCTCTTCCACATCGAGAGGAGTTGAGGCGGCTTGGGCATCTGGTTAGGATGCCTTCTAGACATCAGATAAGCTGTGCAAAATGGATGGATAGATGGATGAAATGTCCTTCAGATTCATGCAGACAAAAAATTATAATCTTAAAGTATCCGAAATTTGTTTTTCCAACTCTGTCAGGAACCTGCGGGGCTGTAAAACGTTTGTGATTAAGTTAAGATCTGATTAAGTTTCTTGGCCTAAAATCAACAGATAATTGGGGAAAAAAATGTTTTGCAACAAACTCAAAGCTATTCTAATCAAATTCTTTCAAAATAATTCTTTCCCAAATGATTATTAAACTGGTTTGAACAGAGAAAAGGCTAAAAACCTTAGCCGCACCAATAATCTGCGTGTTTAACAGAAAACCACAGAAAGCTTGATTGGCTCTTTTACTCTCCAAGTGTATGTGCTGCCTTAACGACTACATTTTCCCATGGTGGGATCAATAAAGTCTATTCTATTCTATTCTATTGTAAAGAACTCATAATAGCATCACATGTTGCTCTAAACTTCGTTTTATGCACCGTCAGGTCTGACGTGAGCGACACGGAGTGCATCTCTCAGCATTAAGGTCATTCTGAACGAGGCCTTGACGATCATCAAGATAAAACAGCTTATGGTGGATTATATAAAGTGTGTCAGTCACAATTTCTCAAGTATGTTTCAAATATCTTAACTTTTATTTTGTGTGAAGCCGGTCTGAGGAGGGAAACATTTGTGTCTCAGTGTGGAGAATCAGATGGACATGACCCGAACATCTGACACACTGTTTTCCTGCTATAAGTGTTTCCTTGCTCCATTCCACCCCCCTACACACACACACACACACACACACACACACGCACACACACACTTCTATAATTGATGTGGGAGATGAGGCTCCACAGGGGTCATCTTCTCTCTCCTCATCCCTCCCAATCTTTGCAGCTGTTCTTGGCTTCCTCCTGCTCACCTTCTCCTCTCCTTTACGTTTCACCTCTTCATCCGGAGCCTTTCATCTTGTCCGTCCATTTACATGCCCGCTGGCTCACATCCATTTAATGTGCTGACGGCGCTGGAGGTTACCAGTTTGGTTCCAAGGAAAAAACATAACTACTCATTCTGAAGCAACATGCTTTTACTTTTCACCTCCTCCTTCTTGCTGTCCTCCTTTGTCTATCTATCTCTATCTCTAAAAAAGACCCTCCCCCACTAACATGAACTCACACAAAACCCTCTCTGTAATTTACAGACAGCTACACACTGACACACACACTCGCCTGGTGTTCGCTCTCTCCTTGGAGGCTTTTATCACAATGTTCCTGGGTCCCTCTCCAGATGTTAAGTGTCTTCCTGGCTGCAGGAGATAGTAAGCAGACGGCGCACACGCACACACACGCGCACACACAACATAGACGGCAAAGGAAAAGCCCATTTACACACAGAACCAACATCCATTAATGCAACAGAGTCACCTATTTGTGCACGCATGCATGCATGCATGCACACACACATTTTTCTGCAGTAATTTTTCATTCAAATATATGTTCCAAGCAGCAAACCTCACCACCCATAATGAGTTTACACACAAGCACATCTCAATTTATCAAATGTGGAGCTGAACCTCCAGGTAATTCCAGGTAACAGCGGTGCAATCTGACCTCGTGTTGCATTCAATTCATTTTTATTGAATTCTTTTATTGCAATTTTTTGAATTGGAACATGTTTTATTGCTAAAGTTGAAAAGGAAAATATGTCATCGATATCTTTCCAGCTATCTAATAAGGAAAAAAGTCAAATAAAAAGAATAATTCTATGCAATTAGAAGATGAAAAGGTTGCAGAAACTAAAAAAAAAAAGTTATGATAAATGCAAAAGAAAAGAAGTTTCAACTGGAATGATTCTAAAAATGAATCAGCCAATTAAAAAAAATCATATTAATTCATGCACTTTATTATTACAGTTCTTTCAAAAGAGACAACTATCTTAGCGATTTCTTTTCTTTTAAAGTGGTGCAGATATGCACCAGATTTACAAAACTAAACTAAATATTCAAAAATCCTGATTTTACGACTTCTGCGGCTGCTTTTTTTATCGGTCAACGCTCAATTTTAGTCAACAGATCAGAGAGAAAAAACAAGGGGATTTAATTATTATTGTGCCACACTCACTTTAGTCTTCTTTCTAAACAATAGATCTCCAGAATTCCCTCCATCCATCATCCATCCATCTATTTTCAACCATTTATCCGAGGTCAGACTGAGGAGGCAGCAGGTCAAGTGCAACCTTCTCCCCAGTGATGCTTCCCAACTCCTCCTGGGGGATCCCGAGGTATTTCCAGGTCAGAGAGGATTTTTAATCCCTCCAGCGAGTTCTGGGTCTACCCCGGGGTCTCCTCCCAAGAGGACGGGTTTGAAACACCTCCAAGAGGAGAAGGTATCAAAACCATATACCTGGAGTCAGCTGAGGATATTAATGGATCAGAAAAATTTTGTGTTTTTGGTTCTTAACCACATTTATACCCACAAGGCTTTTCCACGTGGGTCTGATAACTTTATATTATGAAATAAATAAAAATCAGATCTCAGTGAGAATCAAAGCTGAGCAGTAAGACCTGCAGTGTGAACGTTTTCATGAATCTATTCCAAAAGATGACAGTCCCTCCCTGAGTGTTTGCAGCCTAAAGGAGTCTGTCTGGAGGCGCTTTCTGGTTAAGGAGCCTCGCAGGCGAGCCGGGAGCCCAGAAAGGAGCCACTCCTCCCTGGTGACCATCTCATCATCCTCCAGCCGTGAAACCAGCAGATGGTGAAGGACAAAAGACTGATTGGCGTGAAATGCTGAGTGCAATGTTCTCAGAAAATAACAGTGATATGAGCGCAAACACATTCAAGCAACCAAGCGACGATGAATAAAACATGGGGCTGTGACTCCTGTTTGACTCCTCCATCGTGACATTTCATCTATGAAAAAAACAACAACTGTAACACAAGAATCAAGCAGGGACTGGGTGGATTTGTATTCAGCTGAATGTATTAATGTGATCTGATGTGACAAGTCAGACGATCGTGGGACGCTGTAGCTTTAAGACCAGATGGCAGGAGGGGAGCTGGAGCTGAACCTGTAGGATCAGAAATGACAGAAAATATAACTTTGTTCAACTTTTTCTTTGTCTAAAAAGAATTACAGATGCCTGTATGCAGAATACAGATGAATTATTAAAAGTTTTGTCAGATGCTTCTTGTAAATCATGAATCCAGGTGGAACAGGTCTTATTTTTAAGACAAGATTATTTATTTAAAGCCATTCTACGCAACTTTTTCATATTTTTAAATCATGTTCTTGAGCCAGTATGTGCTAAAATGACCCTTTATAGGGTTAATGAAATGTCACTCAGACCCCCACCGCCCTCTGTGGCCAGAATACCGCACTTGCAACTTCAGAGTGGCGGTCTCTTTTGGACTTAGTAAAGTGGAGCTGACATGCCTGGTGCTGCAATCTGCTTCCAGCATGTTTCCTGCATGTTTTAGATCATGAACACAGCTGATTTGTTTGATTTAGTGATGAACATCTTTACTTTTGCAGATCTTGTCCCATTTTTAAAAAAAGAAGAAAGAAGAACAGATCTTTGTTAGTCTGAATTCATGTTCATCAGCGTGTGTTCTCTCTGGATTTCACACTGCACATGATTCAGTAGATCACACAGTCCACCAGCTGACTGGGTGGTAATGCTGCAATGTGTTTGCCAGGGCTGTATTACCAACACATCTGCTCAGCCCGAGAGAACAAATAGCTCAGTCTGAAATTTTTAATTACACACAAACACTCCGTTAAGTTTACTCCTCCGGAGACACACTCATTAACAAAACGCAGAGCGGTTATTCCTCACGTAGTTTGCAAACATCCAAATATTGTGCTAAAAGGACAGACGGCGGCACTGATCGATGGAGTAAAACTTGTAGTCATTTGTCTACCTCCGATTTGATAAAGATACAACGGCGGCTCCTCCAAACCACTGAAGAATCCACTCAGATGTAATAAATCTGTGTCACATTTAAATCAAGATTTTAGCCGACTTTAGGAAAGCTGCTTTGGTTTGATGATGGAGATGCAAACTGTGTTTGATATAATTTATTTAAAACTGTAATTTATCTTCCATAATTCACCAGATACCAGTGAGCTCTTTTAAACGCCTTCATCACAGATGCCAAACACCCAATTAATTTAATTTTCTGAAGTTTGCAAACTAAACTCTGAGTGGAAATGAGCTTCAGAGTTTAGGAAAGGCCAGACTGGAAGAAAATAAGTATTTTATGCAGACGTACATAAACCTTTACCACAGAGAAGGAACCTATACCTATAAATATATATAATTACTGCAGCTATAACCGTGTTTCATCTATAGGAGTTCTGGAAAACTGGAATGGGAAATAGTGAGCGGGAGATATGATGGCTCGGTCCTATCAGTCGTTGTGTCTTCATACTTGCAGGACTTTGCTATGACATCACTACACCGCGACCATTTCAGCCAAAAGATGTCCACGAACATTAATACCATTCAAAAGTTTTATTCCGTCAAAGTTTGGAGGGATTTCCTCCACATTCTGCTTCACCTGCAACTCCTCCAATTTTAGAAATGCCTGCTGTTTTGGAGAGGTCTGCTGATGTCATTTCCTACCGAGTTACAACAAATCAGCATGATTTAACCACAAGCCCCGCCCAGTGTGTCTACCTGGTCTTTCAGAGTCGTTACTCCGTTGGTTCCTGAAAGGACCCAGAAAGTGGTCCTTTTGGGCACCCTGCTGCCATTATGATAGACTAGCAGTAATAACTAACATTCAGACCTTTTCACCTTCAACGTCGTCATTTGAACAAAAAAAAATATCCTGAATACCTGAACATGAAACAGATCTTAGCATCATTATTTGACTCAATGAAATTCAGTGCATTTTATGCAGAGTAAAAACGGTTTGAATTTGGTTTTGCAAACTTCTAACTGCCTTAAATCCTCACAAATTTCTCTTAATGACTCCGGTCCTGAGTGCCCTGAACCTTCTGGAAACTGATGCGTCCATCCAGGAACCGCATTCCCATCACATCAGACCCCGAGCCAAGAATTATTTATGATTGAAGGTAATAACCAGATGGTGTTTCTCAGATTTTTGTTAAGAAACTCAAGCTGCCAAGAAATTAATTATCAACTACTTCAATGAATAAAGCAACTTTTTATTCAGGTAGAAAAGTGTAAAAACAAAAATGGTACTTGTTTGTAAAACAGAGTTTAGTTATTTTACTGAAATAGTTCAACTCAAATCTAATTTTACTAAAATAAATCAGGCTTCAAAAGAAAGTTTGAATCACTCAAACAGATAGAATCTTAAAGATGTGATCTATTCTGTTTCCACGTCAGAAAATGAGAGACACCTTAGATGCAAAAACGTCATTTGGGTCTTACCCCTTCTTTCCACCGGACGTGAAAGCAGCGTGTAACGGCATTTTACTCGCGAGCTCATTCACAACCGGAAGTGTTTCAGATGTGAAACAGCAGCAAAAGCGTTCCATGCCGCTGGTTCCGCAAAGTCACAAAATCACGGGAGAATTGCAACACCATGTGTGATTTCAGTTTACCTGCACTTGACTTTTATTCTGAAAGTTTCCAGATGTTTTTCACTGCTTTTGTGTTTTACTTCCTATCTGGTCCGATCTAAACTAAGGAGTTTGACGTGTTTTGGAAGCGTAGAGGGTAAAAAAAAAGACTCGAAACGTAATGAAAGCATCCTTCTGCTTCTGGGACGCGTCCAATTTTGCTGCCGGTGGAAAAGAACTCGTCCACTATAATGGCGGCTAACTGCCGCGTGGTACGTTTGGTAGCTGTTTCGCGACGCTTTCACATCTGGTGGAAAGAAGAGGTAATTTGCCGTTTGAAAGTAGGCTAATAAAAACCTACACTTTGTGACCAAGAACATTTGTTATCCACTTGTTTGCAGTTATCTCAGACATCCCATGTGACCTCATCAGTTTCTAAAACTTGTTGTAAAGTTACAAGTAAAAATTTAAAGGTCTCTACAAGAAATGTATTATTTCCTCCCAATTTCATCTCCAACTAGAGAATTAAAGTCAGTCTCACGTTCCGCATGCCGAACACACACCTCTTTAATCTCCTCGTCTGTGCAGAGCAGTCGCTGCAGTAAAGCCACACAAATAAATACAGAGAGCAATCCTCGGCTGCAACACATGCAGAACACCGGGAGACAGACGGTGCCAGCGGAAAATCCCATGATGCCACTAAAGCACCTACAGGTATTCAGCTGAGCAGAAACCACTGAATATCCATCACATGCTCTCGGTTACATATCGACACAGCTTAATCCTTTCTGGTGGGGCTGAGGTGGTTTTCTGCTGCACAAGATGAAGAATGCATCATCCTGCTGAAGAGGAGCGGCCATCAAATATAACACAAACATGCCTGCTTTTCAGCAAAACACACATCCTCCACTCTTTCTCTGCAACAATACAGCTTCACAGGAAATAACACAGCCTCATGAATTCTTTAAATTAACTTTATCGATAAACAAACAAGACAAATAAATAAACCGCTAAGTAAGGCGACTGTCCCAGTTGTCTGCGTGTTTTGGAGTCAGCTCAAGATATCCCCCACAATAATGCAATAACAAACTTGAGACGTTGCTTATTATGGATGGGGGTGCAGGGATTTACAGCAGAAAACACGGAGAAGGCAGGCTGGGAGGAGACAAAGGCCGTCTGGAGGGCAGCGGATTCCCGTATGGAGAAATGCGCAGCACCAATGGGATTTTCTCAGTAAAGTCCAAGGTAGTGGGATTTGGAAAACGGGATTAGCTGCTGTGTAGTGATGAGGATGTGATGGGGGCAGCGTGCTGCGGTAAGTCGTCCCTCGTGTTTGTGTGTTTATGTGGATGAAGAGAGCAGGAGAAGGAGGATTAGGACGGTTCTGGGAATGTCGTTCTTACTTTGATGCAGCTGGAGTTGGAGGTTGGGATACAGCAGGTGTGGTTTTCATCAAATATATGATTCCTGCACTAAAATACACTCGCCCCAAAGAGCTGGAATAGAAGCTGAATGTGTATCCTTTCATATTTTATAGTTAAAACACACGCAGTAAGCTGGCCAACACACAGAACATCAGAAGATCCACCGATGCTTCAGCAGAATCCGTAACCCACGCTCTAATTATGAATGTGTACGTTCACCTGAGGCCCATTTGTTGGAGGATTTTATACAAAAAGAGAGAAAAATCAATGGGTTTTGCTTTTGGATAGATGAGAGAAAAAGAAGCAAAAAGAAAAGATTTTTGATGCTTCTGAGCTCCACACCTCTGCTGACAAACCAAAGCTTTTAAAATCTCTCACTCTGAACTAAAGTCTCTTAAAAGCTGGGAAAACAGCAAACAGCTCAGCGCAGCGTAAAAAAATAAAATAATGGTCTCCATCTACTTTTATGCACAACTAATCCCTCTTGTTCTCCACTTTGGGGTGAGAGGAAATTAGATGCATCATCAGAGCATCAGATGAAAAAGGAGGAAAAACTAAATATTTATATAGAAATGCATTTCTGAGGAGCAAAATTAGAACATTTCTGTGTAAAACATTTATTTTACAAATGATTAAGTGAGCAAGAACCAAAAAAGGTAAAGTACAGAACTTTGGGTTTTAGCTCACAGCTGTTTAGCAGAAGCAGAGATGATTTTGCTCTGCATGTCGGTCTAGCCACGCTCCATTAGAACCTCCGCAGCCCCGGCCAATCTGGTGGCTGGCCAATCACAGAGCTCTTTCGGTTTGGTGGGCGGGATGCTATTGCGACTGAGCAAAACTAAGATGGGGACGGCTTGTTTGAAACAGCTTTGGCATCAACTTTGGACTATTTAGGCTTGGAATGTTTCTTTGAGTCAAGAGCAGATAGAGGTACTTAAGTCCTTTATTTAGAAAAAGGATGTTTTGGCGTCTTCTTTGACGGTGTATGGCAGACTGCCCCGCTGACTGACACTCAAATATTTGTTTGTTCCAACCCAAAACACACAAAAAACACAATAAGTTGTGCAAAGGAGTCAAATGAATCCTAAACATGTCATAAGTACATTTACACCTCCTGTCCACTTATAATGTCCACTTATAATGTCTGTCTTGTTTGTTCTGTTGATTATTGAGCAGAAATAAAATGAAAACTAAAATCACACCTTTAATCCTATTGGCTTAGCTCTTATCATAGTCATCAAAAAGGCAAATTTGAAATAAACTGATCATTTATACTTTATTTATAAGTTTGGTGATTTCAGTAATAATAATACTGCCAGAGTAAAACCTCCAGGCTCAAACACATCACAGGTATTCATCTTTTTCTTCTCTGGCCTCCAGTGAGCGAAGAATTGATTTTATCATCCCTCTCACTGTATTTAATCTATTAATAGCTCAGCTCCATCCTACGCTGTTGATCCGCTCCCTGAATACACACCTGACAGATCCGTTAGATATCAGCTAAAGGTCTCCTGGCTCAAGAAAAAAACCCTATATCAGCTTATTCTGTTTTCAGTTATTAAAGCACAACTTTGTTTTTTTTAACCACATTAATTAAAATCTGATACGAGAGTTTCTTCTCCCAAATGTCCAAACGTTCCACTTAGTGAGCTTAGGTTAGTTTTAACGATGAAACAGCATTTTTAATTTATGATAACATGTTCTTATCTTTCTTAAAGGTGCTTTATGTAGGAATGACACATGAGTGACACCCTGTGGTCAAGTTCAGGTACTGCAGCCCATTTTCAAAACCCACGAGTCCCTTTCTCACTCTTGATTGGTGAGTTTCACGGCTGTAGCCAGTTACGGATCAGCACCAGAAGACTCTAGGTGAGCAAGCGAAGACGACTCATACACAGTACGTTGATAAGATATTTTAGAGCCAACAATTTGTTTCTAATTCATCGTTCACTCAAAGTTAGCCTTTGGCCTTCTTAAAAAACTAAAAGATGTTGTGGCTTCTTAGGCCTGGAATATTCTTGCTGTTTAACGATGCATACGCGTGTTTAGATTAACCTTATTTTTCAGTTTTCCCTGAATCATCTGTTAGATCTCACCTGGGAAGCTCGACTGTTGCAGAGATGCACAACATAAGTGAAAAGCATCCTGGTTTGCAGTTTAGATCTTTGACGTTAAATAAACCAAAATATGATGAAAAACAGAATTATGATGACATTTCAAGCCCTTCTGAGGCTGCAAGCAAATACGTTACGTTTTCATTTGATAACTAACTTTGAAAAACTTTAAATCTTAAAAAGATTCACCTGATTACATTTTAATAACTTTTTTTCCTCAGAAATACAAACAAAAACATGTTTATACGAGTCAGTGCCTTTAATGTTTTATAGATTTTCTGTTTTTAAATATGATATGTTTTCTTTTTAGATTGAATTGTGTGCATGATGTGTTTTGACCAGACTCTTAAAAATCATGTCCTTGTGCGTAATAAAAATGTCTCACTGACGATTTAAAATGAGGAACAGATTTTTGTATTTATTATGTTTTTGTTTACAGACGTCTGTAAAATAACCGTTTGTCTGAACTGAATCAACAGAATAAAATGACACTCGGCAGATTCTGGGAAAAGGAGAGAAAACTGACAGAAAACTTCATTCCTGCTGCGTAAGTTTTGGACATCTGAGCTGAATTGGTTTTTAACGTGTTCACTGAACCAGCGAGTGGATCAAGTTCAACACGAGTCCAGCTACAGACCACTCTGATGGATTTTAGACTCTGTCCTCGTTTCCACCTTTCAACCTCCTTATGCATTCCCACCCTAACTCCATCTCTTCATTTCACTTCTCCATCCTCATCAAAAAAACAGAAAGAGCAGCAGCACTGGTTTGATTGCCACTATCGATTAAAAATAACTTCCTGGATGAATCTGGGAAAATTTTCAGGTGAGAGCTTCAATCACTGCAGCCGCCCTCAGAAGGAGATGTTTATTTAACCGTCTACAACCTCTCTGGGCTCGTGTTTTATATATTTGAATATGCAAAAATCTAAATCAGTGCTAACATGTGCGCGATACGGGAGAACACTCTCAGATGAGATCTCGGGTTTAACACGCTGCAGTTCCCACTTCTTCTCGTCTCATTTCTCCATCGCAGTCAACGCAGCAGAAAGCCAATAAATCCAGCGAGTGCTCAGGCCCACGGGGCATGAAACATGGCAACTATGCATTACTGCAGAACTCAACTGGTTAATGCAATACTTTTAAATCAATTTACTCTAGAACACCTTTTTTGGACTTTTAATTATCAGGCAGCTGCAGACATGTGTGAAGGAGACGGATGGTTCTAATTTAATAAAACTGCACTCACTAAATATGTCAAAATTACACCTAAACTGCATTAATTCCACGTGCCAAGAGCTAATCTCGGGGTCTTGTTCACGAATGAGGGAAAGATGGATTAGGAGATCGATAGGCGGATTGGTGCTGCGTCTGCAGTGATGGGGGCGTTGTACCGGTCTGTCGTGGTGAAGAGAGAGCTGAGCTGGAAGGCAAAGCTCTCGATTTACTGGTCGATCTACGTTCCTACCCTCACCTATGGCCAAGAGCTTTGGGTAGTGACCGAAAGAACGACATCATGGATACAAGCGGCTGAAATGAGTTTTCTCTGCAGGGTGCCTGGACTCTCCCTTAGAGATAGGGTGAGAAGCTCGTTCATCCGGGAGGGGCTCGGAGTAGACCCGCTGCTCCTCCACATTGAGAGGAGCGAGTTGAGGTGGCTCGGGTATCTGGTTAGGATGCCTCCTGGACGCCTCCTTGGTGAGGTTTTCCTAGCACGTCCAACCGGGAGGAGACCCAAAGGAAGAATTTTCTTACAAGAAAATTGATCAGTAGTGCATTTGAGTTCAAATAAATCATAAAGCGTTGAGTTCTAATCAGGAGATGCATCATGTGTCACTTTTAAAAAGCAGATTTTGTGTTAAATATTTTACTTAAACTCAAATTTTCCAACTACATAAACATAAGTGAGTGTTAGATGATTCCTTTACAGTTTATCTGAGCTCTCAGAATGGATTTTCATGTCTGTTTGTCCTGCAGACTGATTAAAACGCTGCTGGCAGACGAGCTGCAGTTCGTTGGTGCAGCTGCTGCTGGACAGTTTGAGTCAAGCTGTTCTGGCACCTGCTAGAGTTTCATGTTTAAAGTTTGTGATTCAGTCAACAAACTAGTTTTCCCTGTAAATACTGGACCACAAGGGGAGAAGGACATGGGAAATATGTGACTTTGGTCTTCAATATTTTCAAGCAGCCTGTTTAATTTTGGAAAGATTTTTGCCCTTTTTGAAGAGGACGTATTATGCAAAACTCACCTTTTGGATCTTTTTGTGCTGCCATGTGGGTCTACTGCCTCTATAAACACTGAAACTATGGAAAAACTCCACCAATTATTTGTCAGTGTTTGATTTTAAGAATTATGTGTCTAAAACAAGTTGTTTCAAAAACTCCCTGTTTGTGATGTCACAACCAGAGAAATTTGCATAGAACCACCAATAACCTTCAAGAGATAGCTGCTGCTGCTGGAGGAGCAGCGGCTCTACCACGAGTCCCTCCCAGATGTCGGAGCTTCTCAGCTTATAGCAGCATAATTGGGAGATGTGTGGGCGTGGCCAGCTCCAGCTTGTTCTCTTAAAGTGACAAAGCCCTTTAACGACTCATTCTGGAAGGTAATGAAAATGTCAAGAATAAAACTTGATGTGAGATGGAATTTGTGCAAAGAACTTCATAAACCTGTTTTGTATTGATCATAGAACTATTATAACTTAAGAAAAGAGGTCATGATATGCCTCTTTTAAATTAATCATCATTCATTCAGGACTTTAATAGGAGGGTCCGGATGCTAAATGCAGACATTGCTTTTAAAGGACTTTAGGAGATTTTTCTCACTGATAAAATGTTAAAATTTGACATAATCAACAATAATTTAACTGCTGTTATCAAAAAAATTGGAGACCCAAGGGAAGACCCAGGAAACACTGGAGGGACTATCTCTCTCAGCTGGCCAGGGAACGCCTTGGGATTCCCCCGGAGTAGCTGGCCCAAGCGGCTGGGGAGAGGGAAGTCTGGGCCTCTCTGGTTAGGCTGCTGCCTCCGTGACCCGACTCTGGATAAGCGGATGATAATGGATGGATGGATGGATATCAAAAAAATTCTACAAGTATAATAAACCCCCAAAATTTTGAAGTTGACAATAAAATAAAATTCATTATTTATTAAGGGCATATGTGTGATCTTACCTATTTAATGAACAACTCAGCAGCAGGAAACTGAGTTTGTTTATTCTCATGTTTCTATGTTCAGCAGACACACAACAGAGCAGCGCGTTAGGAAGATGAAACACCTCTCCAGTAGCAGTTTGGAAATATCCTGCAGCAGAAAACTGGATGTATTTTAAGAACGGACTTGATCTGAAATCTAATTTAAGGTAGTTTGTGAGCGTGGGCCCAGACTTTATAAAAAAAAAACTCAGCCAGATCTTAAGTTCAGAGGAACTAAATCATCAAAGTGGTGTGGAGTCTCGGCGTAAACATTGCAACAGTTGTGCATTATAACAAGATTATATACAAGCATATGTAGTTTAAGATTAAAGCTACAAACACTGTTCCAGCTGAGTCACATGAGGGATGGAGACAGATAAATGAGTGGGCATAACAGGCGTGTTTGGACAACAGGGACAGGTGCAGCCGGTGGGGGAGGCGGGGTGAGTGACAGACACTGACAGAGGAAAAATGAAAGAGGGAAAGGGTGAGGCTGAAGGGGGGTGATGGGAGGCGATACCTCGCCTGTGCAGAGGCTCTCTGCTCCATCTGATGCAGCTGTTTATGTAACACACCACTGCTGCTGCAGACACAACTCATACCACCTTAACCTGTTTCAGGACAGGACGGCTGCACGCTTCGCTTCTCACTGCAATGAAAACAAGAAGCGTGCTAGAGAAGAATGCAAGGAAAACAAATCCCATCATACCTCTAATCACACACTAAAACACCTAAAACAACAAAAACTAACGGAAACTTGGATGCAGAATGTTATAGTAGCTGGGGAAATAAGGTGGAAGTGACTAAATAACACAGAATTATTTCAAAATGATCATCTGCTGACGATCTGCAATCTGTTAATTATGTCTGTTGCAGCTTGGATTTGATTGGATTTCTCCTTTTCTGACCAAACATTCTTTTGTTTCAGGATAACGTTCTAGAAACTGAATGTTTATCGATGCGATTTGTTTGCACGACTCACAATAATAAACCTAAGCTGCAAAGGGACAAAGTTGTTTGTTTCTCAGTATGAGGCAGAGGCACTCTCATTACCAGGAATCACTGGATTGTAGTTTCAATGTAAAAACCCCCAAAAAACATAAATTAAATCTGCAAATTGATTCAGTTCCTTATTACTGAGCTGTGATGGAAAAAAAGGCCTTGTTTGTGTTCTTTGTTCATTAGCAACAAAAACAAGTCATTAAACACAAAATCACAAATTACTGCAGTTTTAAAACTGATCAGATCTGAAGCCCTGAGCTGACAGAGCTGCTACTCGTGGAAAATGACGGGTAGAAAACAGAGAAGTCTCTCAGAGATGGAAAAGACGAGACACGAGGAGGTCTGAGGACAGAATAGCGGGTGTGGTAAGAGAGGGGACAGACACGGGATCAGTCGAGTGCTTGTTGGCGGTGCCGTCGTGTCTTGGCGGTGCCAGCGTCGAGTCCGGAGACGTCTGCAGCTCAGGACGTGAGCTGTTTGTGTCAAACCAGAACACACGTCCAGAGAGAGGCGGTGGGAAGAAGATCAAAGGTGCAACTTTCCCCTGATGAATCGTTAAAATATTTTAAAAAAATACCATCAGCTGACCTTTCCATCAACCCATGTTCCTAACGGTGAATGTCTAATCAGCCTGGAGAAACTAGGAGTTTGTTTTTCTGGAAGAAGAGCAACATATCCACAGGAAGTTAAACTAATAGTTTTAATACATTATTTAATTCACATTTAATAGAGCAGCTCTAGTTAAACTATATCAGTGGACAGAGCTGGCTCACTATTTGGCAAGAAGCCAGTCTGTATCATCTCTTTCTCAGTCCTCCAACCCCTTGGCAGAAGATTGGACTCAAAGATCTGACAAAGCTGAGGAACAGCCTCTTCTCTGAGTCTGTGAAGCTCGTGACCTCTGACCTTTAGGCTGTTCTCTGTAGAACCTGGATACTAAATAAGATCATGCAGATCTACTGAGTTAAGAAACTTCAAAAAGATGCCAATTAGTACCACTTCACAATAAGGTTCCCTTTATAAATAGCTAATTGGCTGAATAATAGTTTATAGATATGTTATTAAATAATGTGACACCCAGTATTTGTAAACACACTTTTTTTTTACCATATATTATTGTATATAAGCATAATTTTGACCCTTATAAGTGTTTATTAGGCAAAATAATTAGTGTTACAATAAAGATCCCTTTGATAGGTCTGGATATTCATAATGCAGTGATAAAGTATAATAATATGTACTTAAGGTAGTAACTTATTCTGAAGTAACAGCTCTAGATGAAAAAGAAAAGTGTGTGTGTGCGAGCGTGTGTGTGTGTGTGAATAGTGTTGGCTCACTATTTGCAAGAAATCCATTAGTTTTATCTCTTTAATGCAAATAAACAAAATATTTACAGATTAATAAATAACATATCTATAAAATATTCCTTAGCCCTTTATAATGGGAGCTTTATTATAAAGTAGTACATAAGGATGTGCGTTTCGACTCTAACGCACATAAACTTGATCATGTTACACTGTTGGTGGATCCCCTCATTAGATCTTCAGACTGAACTGAGAAGTTGATCTAAACCTGGTGACTTGGGTCCAACTCTGTTTTTTACATATTTTGTCTCAATATGAACTAATAAAGAATAGAACATAAACACACTTTAATCTAACTAAATCATGCATCTAATCCATGTATTCTTTTTCAAAAGGGGGTATAGAGGAATCTACAAGTAACCATCAAAAATAAAATGCGCCATCACAGAAGCAAAAAGTAAAGCTAAACTTTGAAAAAGTGAAGGTGTCTGCAGCCCCCCCGCCCAAACATGTGGCTCTAACCGCCTCCAACATTAACGGCTGCATAATACATCAAAACGAAACTGAAAAAATAAACACATTTTATGCAGCCTAGTGAGCATCCCTGTTTTTATACTTTGGACCAGGTGCTCCTTACTGTCGCCAAGGACGACTCCAAAAAAAATCATATTGCAAGATCAAAACTGCAACTTGTTTATTGGAAAATCTGCCCATCTGGCTACGCATCACGGCTGGCAGGAAGATGAAACGATGACTCACCAAAGTAATGTTGGGGAATGAGGGGAAAGCAAACGATGTGAATCATGAGTAAGGCCTGGCAGGTCCCCACTGGCTTCACAATGGAAACCAGACTCCAGTAAGCCAACCCAGGCCTTGTGCCCAGAGTCGTCACCTGGGCCAGCAGACCAGAGAGGCACAAGCTGAACGGCTGTGCCAACTGTGCACCCAGGAAGGCAGAGCGGCGGCTGCTGCAGGGAAAAATGACATTCTGAGGAAGACATCCCATTCCAAGCTGGAAGGGTTTAGAAGAGCTAAGCTTAGACTGGAAAAAGTAGGAAGGAGGAGGAAAGAAAGTTTGTTATAAAAGAAATAAGATGTCTGAGCTGAGCATCTTTTAAGTGCTGCAAAGGCATTTCTGCACTCTTCATCTCCATCAGCGGTGTATTCTCTTCACTCTAAACTTTCTGTTTGTTTTGTCCTCTTTGAAAAAACGTTCTATACCCAAACCCTCATGTTCGTCTCGTTTGTGCATTGACAAGGTCAGCAACACGAACTAAACTCTTTTGTTCAAGAAAATGTATAAAATAAATGAGTGAGGAGGAAAACAGTAGAATTGCATGCACTGAGATCAGAATATTTAAGGTATAAATGCTGCAGATCAGATGGATTTGCTCTCATTGAGGCTAAATGATAAGTTCACAAAGCCAAAGAAAAAAGAAAAACCTAAACTATGAAAACAGCTTTGATAAAAACAAATATTTACTGAATAAATAAAAAACTAAAAAAGATAAAAAACATTCGATAATTTTTGCTTAGTCACAGATTTGATAAAATTGTTAATAATGTCTGTTGCCATGGAGCTTAAGGATGAGGGGTTGCTATGGAAACAGAATGTTAATGTCTAGTATCCCTGAAATCTGCTGATGGGGGAAAAACATGTTTATATCACATACTGGCAATACTTATAATTAAGATCTAGTTTTACTTTGAAAACTTTGCTGAAGTGTCTTTTTTTATTCTGTGTGATTTTTTTATTTATTTATTTCTCCACGGTTCCCGTTCCACTCAATTTGTTTAATCTTTGCATCATAAATTTCATTTAAACATTTTTTTTTTCGAACTGATTTTTTAAAAACTTTAAAATGAAATTTTTAATAATACAAAAATAATCATTAAAATGCTTCAAGCTAATAAGACAGTAAACCCATACAAACGGCCATCTAGCTGTTTACAAAACAGCTCCTGCTCATGTTAGGATCCTGAAAGATTTAAGTGTTGGCATGAATATAAAGGTGACTCATTGCCAACTGTGATAGATCCTGCGCCGGTTTCCAGCCTCCAGAAGATAATTCTCATCTTACTGTTATGAATGAAATAAATAGCTCCGTGCACGGTAGAAAACAAACTGAGGGACTCGTGTTGGAAGCTGCTGGCAGCATAATGAAGTAAATAAAGTAGTCCCACGATGCATTTTACAGCCAGAAAACAAATCATTCAGCATTATGGATTTGTCTGTTTTTTAATGTCACATGGAGGACACCGTCCTCATGAGGCTATGAGAGTATGGGCTGCTGGGGTAACCTACTACATGATCCCTGTGCAACTTAAAGCTGTTAAAAATTTAAAGTTAATTTAAAAAACTCTCAAATTTGACTTACTGGCCCTGTTCTATGATGTAAAGTAGGTAATATTTCATAATTATTTATATTTGCCCAAAGCGGCAGTTCCACTGGACTGGCAGACCGGGGTGGTGGTCCCCCTATTTAAAAAAGGGAACAGCAGGGTGTGTTCCAACTACAGGGGGATCACACTCCTGAGCCTCCCTGGTAAGGTCTATTCAGGGGTTCTGGAGAGGAGGGTTCATCAGATAGTTGAACCTCAGATCCAGGAGGAGCAATGTGGTTTTCATCCTGGCTGTGGAACACTGGACCAGCTCTATAACCTTAGCGGGCTCCTGGAGGGCGCGTGGGAGTTCACCCAACCAATCTACATGTGTTTTGGGGATTTGGAGAAGGTGTTCGACTGTGCCCTGTCGGTACTCTGTGAATATGGGGTACCAGGCCCCTTGATTCAGGTTGTGACAGAGCTTGGTTCTCACAAGGTTGCAGGAGGTCCCCACAATTTTGTCTTTGCTGAGGTTAGCAAGACTTTATTTGTAAAAATTACATTTATAAAATCCAAGTAACACACCATAGGGTATAATCAGACCTCCATATAAAAGTTATAACTCTGTAGGTCTGTAGAAAGTTTGTAAATGATCACATTTAATGTGTTTATGCATGTAGAAGTTGGGGTTGGGGGTCCTGGCTTGTCTTGGACATGGGCAAGGGGGTCCTCAAAGAAAACATTTTGGGAATCAGGATTGCCCATCCCTGTCTTAGATGTTTCCCTACTTAAACACTGCAAATTTGATTAAAACTAGTGATTAGCAGCTCCTGCAGTATCTGATGAAGGCTGAGGAGTTAATCAGGTGTGTCTGAGCAGGATCTTTCGAAAACATTACTTTTCGGTTAGCGCTTCAAGACACATGCATGGCTTTAAGTCTGGACATGGACAAGCAGCTGTTTATGCAGATGAAACAATGATGTGGAGTAATTTCAGACATGGCAACAACCCAAAGCTAAATGTCACAGGAAATTAGAGGCATGCATCCACAAATGGAGATAATGACTTTTTAACATAGATGTGTAATACCAGCAGATATAAACTGCTGTCAGATCTCAAAGCAAACACAATCAAAAGTGATTTGGTGCTTTATGTTTTTAAAGACTTCATCTCAGAAAACTGAGATAGAAGAAGGACTCATAAAATGTATAACTTCAGTCCAGAGGAAGGCTTTGGTTTTCAGGATGTAAAGGAGAAAAGAAGCTTTAAGGGTCAGAGGTTAAGGGGTCTTTATCTGAGCAGGAACCGGAGACAGCTGGGTCAACTAGGGCTCAGGGCTGGGTGGAGGAGATAGAGAAGTTAAAAAGTTTTAGGAGCGTAAAGTCAAACTTCAGGTAGAAGCCAGGTATCCCAGTTCATTAAAGAAAAGATGAAACTTCATTCACGTCAGCAATTTTTATTTAAACGTGGAACACAGAATCTTTTCTCGTCTGCAAGATAATAACAGAGAGAAAGGAAAAAAGAGCAAAATTAAAAGAATAGAGCCGGAGAAACTGCTAATTTGCAAAGCGTTTGTTTGTGTAGAGACTGACCACAGGTGGCTTATTAGGACTCAAAGCAGAGGAGTCATTTTGGAAGGAAAACAAACAGAAAGCAGCAGTGAATATGTCATGTGGCTTAGCAAACAGAAACCCAGCAGAAGAGTGTGGGACCGTTTCAATTCTCCAGGCTAAAGAAATAAGAAATAAGACCAAAAGCTGTTTTTAAGAAGCCTCAGGAGCTCTAGAAGGGTTCTTTCAGTTGTATCATTTGCATGACTGGTCCCAAAAGAAAATACTGTAATAAAACAGAGTTTATATCACAGAAAAATCAAAACTTCAAGAATAAAAACTTTAAATTTGTTGATTAAATCTGAAACACAAAACACACGTAGCTGACTATCTCACAAAACGTTCTACCTGAAAGTGAAGATTTACAGCATCAAGAACATATCTTTCATAAAAATCTCCGACCAAAAGGAAGACTTGTGAAATCTACGTCGTCTGCATTTGCTCGTGGACCTAAATAACAGGGATTTTAGATTTTGCAACTTCACAGCCAGCGACAAAAATGCTCTGATGTGTGCGACACACAGGAATAGGATGTTTAGGAGCAAGTTAGTTATCCCCTACCAGAGTCTTACTCCACTCGCACTTCCTGTTCGACAAATGCACCAAAAGGAGGTGTCGCCTGGTGGACCGAGAGGGCAATGCTGAGGCAGACTGACAGCACCCTCCTGCGTATTCTCCAAGTTTCTCCGTTAGAGAACGAGCCGTTAACGAGCGCACACACACTCACATGCACCTACCGTGCACCTTACCAATGCGCGCCTTTCACGCACTCACCGAGTTTCTCCATTAGAGAATGAGCCAATAACAAGTGCACACACACACACACGTGCCTACCGCGCACCCTACCAGCGCCTACCAGGACCCTACCGCGCACTTGCCAAATTTCTCCATTAGAGAATGAGCCGTTAACGAGCGCACATACACACACTCACCTGCTGTGCACCCTACCACCGTGTGCCTATCACGCACTTGCCAAATTTCTCCATTAGAGAATGAGCCGTTAACAAGTGTACACTCACACACATGCCTACCGCGCACCCTACCAGCGCCTACTAGCACCCTACAGCGCACTCGCTGACTTTCTCTGTTAGAGAATGAGCCGTTAACAAGCGCACACACACGTGCACGCGCCTACCACTCACTCTACCAGCACACCACCGCGCACTTGCCGAGTTTCTCCGTTAGAGAACGAGCCGCTAAGGAGCACACACACACATGCATGCCTACCGCGTACCCTACCAGCACACACCCACACATGTGCAGGCATGCATGCATGCACTTTTTCTTTTATAACTGTGAACAGTGTAACAGCACCATGAAAACAAAATATTTTTTGAAAACATGCTTGTGTAATAATAATCCATCAATCCATTACCTTTCATGTGCATGCTTGCATGATTTGCATAATAACCACAGACGTATACCTCTCCTTTTACTGGACATCTTTGTTCATAACATCCAAGCACAATAAAAGATGAAATACTAGAATAGTTAATAAAAGATGTGAGAGTTATGTGCTGATTTCTGCATGAAAGCGTCATTAAAACTGTAATCTATGTGAAGATAAATCAGATTTCATAATGCTACTCCCTTATATCCTGTGATCAAACAAGACCTGAGGTCTACTACAAAGGAAAAAGGACAAGGGATAAAAATCAGGTGGCCTAGTTGATCTGCAGCACATGATGACATTCTCTAAAATGGTGTTGGAGTATATTTTGTCAACAGACGTATCCAGATCTCACTTCAGGGACCTGCAGGGTGAAAAGGAGTTAAAATTCTCACAACTTAAGCATGTGAACACAGTTTTGTATGCAGAGCTGCTGTAGCTGTGGTGACAAGTGTGTATAAAGTGTGCATAGCGGGAAGCTGAAGGGAGAGGAAGTGACACCGAGAAGCCAGAGTTAACAACTTCAAAGTTAACAAAGTGACTGAAGTGCAAAGTTCAAAGCGAATACAAACAGAAGCTGCATTCTAAAGACACCAGAGTGGGCGGATATTTCAAGGCTTGGCAAAGCAGCATGATGTTGCTCCAGTGACGTGATATCAAACATTGAACTATGGTATAAACTCACACACACAATCATACACACAGATGCTTTGTTGCGGTGTGCCGCAAGGGACTGGCTTAGGACCACTTTTATTTTCTATCTTTACAAATGCTTTTTGTTTTAGAGAATTCCATCGCTGCCCCATATGAAGATGATTCCACCATTTATCCATTCGCACAGAATTCTGTTGAATTGAATAACTGGATAAAGGAGATAAAACTATTATCAATACGGGCAAGACTAGTATGGTGCTAGGATATAAATATCTTTTAAATTTGTAAGTGGGAGGTACAGTCATTGAACCGGTTACAGAGGCTAAGTTACTCTGAGTAACCATTGACAAAAGTTTAAATTAGAATACTCATATGAATCAAATATTGTTGAAAATGGGCAGGAGTACGGCAGTTGTAAAGCACTGAAGAAAACATATTTCTGAGTAATGAAACTTGTTGAACCATTAGTTTAGTCTCATTCAGATTATTGGTCACACAGTTTATACAAGCTTGCAAACCTTCTGGTCTTTAGAGAAGTTCAAAGAGATTTAAGTTCTCCAGGATTTAATCATCCAGGCATCAAAACGCTGCTCATTCAGCACATAATAACATCCTCGAGGACGTAACAGTTACGTCATAATAAAGGCAGATGCCAGCTGATTTGAGAGGCTTAATGTTTTCAGCATAATTTTAACAAAATAATAAAGATCTGCTCTTTTAGTGCAGATCTTTGTTAGAAAACCTGCTGCTGGAGATTTCTGACATTTAAACAAAGCAACAGAAACATGACTTGGGTTCATCCACAACTCAGACACGTCAGACTCCTTCAGCTTTGCTGTTAACACTGAAACGATCAAAGGTTTAACTGTATTTTCTTTTATTTTTACATTAGTTTGAAGACAATATTCCACATTTACAAATGTCAAAGAAAATATCTAAATTTTTGACGTCTAAATCTGCAGCTTTGGAACATAAACATGTTTTGTCCAGACTGTGGATCGTGCAAAATGAGGAAACCATGTTTTTTTGGCATTTAAATCTACTTCTTTGTCACAAAATATGACACAATAGTATTGTTCAACATGTTACTTGCAAAAGCTGAGAGAATATTTTTTTTCTCTCACTTTTCTCAAGAAAACAAGCATATAATTTTAATCTTTTGACTTAGTAAATGTTTGATTTTATATTAAAACTAGAAATTATTCTACAATCATAACAAAACTAAAGTTTTCCTTCTTTATCAGGATCAGGTGAGCTATGTTAGGAACGGAGTTGAGCTGTGACCTTCAGCTGATTCTTCATCACTACCTTCTCTTTATTCTGTTTTTTCTACCAATTTCTGCCTTTCCCGGGATCCACTGATTACCCTTTTCTCATTCATTTTCCTTTCCCTCACATTTTTTATCACAACTTTTACTTTTCCCATTTTTATGATATTTTTTAATCAGTTTTTAATTTCTTTACTTTTAATTTTTTTTTTTGTGAAGCGCCTCGTGATTTTTATCTTGAGAGGCGCTATATAAAAGATTGTTTCTTCTTCTTCTTCTAAAGGTTACATTAAGGAATTTACTAGGTATTACTAAAAGACACATTTCCCCAAATAATGAAATAAAATAATTAACTCATAATCTCAAGAAAATCCCATCAAAATGATTAAATGGAGGCAAAAAAAATCTTTTCAGCTTCTGTAGTAGCTACTGGTTTATGGCTCGGTATAAATTAAAGGTGCATGACGTAAGAATGACATCCTGTGGTCAAATTTGGGTACTGCAGTCCAAGTATCAAAACAAACAAGTACACTTTGAGCTACTGATGTCAGTTATGGCTCAGCGCCAGAAGATTCTAGATGACGAGCAAAGATGAGTCATACAGAGGATTTTTTTCTAATTCACCGTAGCATGGTTAGCTCTTCATTAGCCTCTAGCCTTCTTTATTGATATTAGAATGCAACAAAAGGATGCCGTGGCGGCTTACGAAAAAAACTTCTGGGCCAGCCCCTTTACTGGCTTCCATATAAGGATACATTTTGTTTCTATGTGGCAAAAATGACAAGTTGCAGTAACGTTCCAGCCAAATCTCCGTATTAATTTCATGCTAAGCTCTCTAGCATTGGTTGCAACCTGAATAAATGAGTTGATCTTACAGTCTCCTTTTTTTGGGTCAGTTGAAACGAGGAGAAACGGATCCGTCGAGGTCCGACAGAAGCTATTCCTCACTAACAAACCGTGCCGGCTCACTTCGAGTTCAACAAACAGCACCTGAATAACTGAGACAACGAGACTGGAAGAAAAAAAGATAAAGAAATTAAACTATTTGGCTCCAAGTCCAAACAGCATCTGGAGGAAATGAGGCACTGAGCGTCACCTCATTAACACCATAAATGATAAGATCAATCCTGAGATGCTGTTTTTGCCAAAAAGTTCTTTAAACGTGCTTGAAAAAAAAGTTTATGAGGCGTTTTTCATCTTCACTGGAGTAAAACCAGTTCCACCGCTGAGTTGAAAACAAGAAAAAAAGACTGGATGCATTTTTGAGCTTGAAACAAAACAAAATGTAGAAAGTTTGACTGAAAACCTTTAGCGACAGGCGATGAACAGAAGATTGTGAACATAAATAAGTGTCTGAGATGTCTGTAAGGACTTCAGAAAGGATAATTGCTGTTGGGTTGTGTTTGCTGGTGAAGTTGCTCATCTACAGTAAAGTGGCATCTGAAAGTTTCCAATCTATTCTGCCCTCGGGGGAGATTATTTTATAGTCGGCAGTTCATGAAACTGTTTAATACGGTTTACATCACACCTTCACATGCTTGAAAAAACACATCGACAAAAATATACAACTTTTACCCTCATTTAGTCTCGACATAACAAGTTTTACATTAAAACAACAAAATCTACTGAAGCTGCAGTTTAATTCAGTGTTTGATGCTAAAAATAGACGAAATCAGAAGCTTTGTCCAGGTGATGCACTCGTCTCTGCTGAAGAGAATCGTATTAAATATTTCATTAACCATCTGCACACAAGAGACGGTGGTACAGAAACCAGATTGTTTTTGACACAGCAGATTCGGTGTTACTACCCCTCTGTTGTTCACTTTATTACCTGCTCATAAGCTCGATCAGCCTGGCGAAGGAACATTCCTCATAAAAACAATAATAACTAGTCCAGTCTGTGCAGCTTAATATTGCTGTTCTGTCTCTCTGTTGCTTTAAAACACACTCATGGCTGCGCCTCCTCTGTCGTCTGGAAGCAGTGAGAGCAGAAGTGCAGAAGGTAGAGTATAAAAACACAACTCAGAGACAGAAATCCTCAACGTTTAACATTTCTACATGTTTTGTATTTCTTCAAACAAAATCAACAACTCTGCATTAGTGTATTGACTTTATTATATCCACCTTATTCCTATTGACCGTGACCCTTTGCGTGAAAAATGCGACCGACCTCTGGTCATCATTCATCAGTACTCCAGCAATGTACTGAAGAGAGTATATTAAACATATTAAAGCTTAAAAAAAACAACTCCAATCCCATGCCACAGTAAACAGTGTGTATGTTTGTATGGAAACTTATTGCAGCTCAGAACACACACCAGAGAATGTCAACAGCTTTGACACAAACACACAGAGATCCAACTCACAAGACACTACTTTCACTTTTATTGGGACTGAGTTCAGCCGCATCTCAGTGTGAGTTTGTGTGTGTGAGTGTGTGTGAGTGTATGTGCCTTTCTCCCCGTCTTTGCTTTCCAGGCATCCATCTCTGCTCGGCCTCGCCATCTGTTCCTCACGCTGAGGAACACGGCGCTCTCCCTTGCTGTAGGCGCTGTCACATGGTGGGAAAAATTGTCAATTCAACTAAAACAGAAAAAGGAAAGGTATGAAGGTGTTTCAGGACATAGTTTTTTTTCTTCTTCTTAGAGAGGTTGTAGGAAGCGCTCATGAATATTCTGTGTCTTACTTGCATGATCAGTGTGATCTTATTTTGTAAATGAGGGATGAAGTCTAAGTGGAGAGCTGAAGGGTAAAGAGAACCAATTAAAAGACCAAGATCCAAATCGACTGAAGGGTCACTTTTGCATCAGCCGTTTGTTTACCTTCTCATCGTGCATGTGATGACGCACAGCAACACGGACGTTCCTCAGGTTACAAAATCGTTGCAAAGTAAACAAGTGTCTGCAAAAACCTGATGCAAAGGTTGTAAAGCTCTATGCAACTTTAAGCTTGGCTTGTAAATGAGGATTCTTTTGCAGTTCTATGATGTAGACTGCTGTCTAAAACAGGTAAGACAAGGACTACTCAAACACACACTATAGAAAACTTTTGTAAAAAGAAAATTGTCACTTTAACTTCCTTTTGATTATTAGTGACTGTCTCGTTTTTGTGAATGTATGTTGAAATATTAAGAAGTGATTTAAAGGGGGACACATCATGCTAAGCAAATTAACCCGCAAATGTAGAAGAGATATGGTTACACCTTCGTTGCTTCAGCTGTGTGAAGTCCAGGCGGCCGGTTCTGAGGACTGTCGTCCCCACAGCTCGTTAGCTATTTCAAACGGATCTGGAAGCTTTGTGCTAAACACCGTTAGCTTTGAGATGTTTCTTCTTTTGTTCTTCTGCACAGAGATGTGTTAGATAATCTAAAGTAGTAATATCTAAATTCCTAGGCTTTATTTTGTTAGCTTAAATCACGGAGATACGGCTCTAGGTAATGGCTGGAGATGGGGTTCTTGCCCTCCAGCTTGTGTGGATGTGTGCAGTCACAAGGACGTAAACAATAACTTTCAAGGGGTCTATAGCAGCCTGAGCAGAGGAAGGGCGGGCGTGGCCAGCTTTCTTAAAGTGACAGAGCCCTGAAACGACTCATTCTGGAAGGTCCTGAAACTATAAAAAATACAACTGCTGAAATCACTTTATGTGAGAGGAAGTTAGCGCAAAAAACTTCATAAACGTGTTTGTTTATAAACCATACAACTGCTACAACTTAAGAAAATAAGTCATAATGTCTCTGAATTGTAATTTCAAGCCTTAATCTTCTTAATCTATCCAATTTCAAATGTTTGAATTCGTGCCTGCATTAAAATCTCAAGTCTCAGTAAAATCAACCTCCTGCTTTTGTTACTCACTCCTTAAATTTTTAAACAACTTGAGATTTCCTGTAAAAACAATCATTCTTGATATTTAGCGGAATACCGTGACCAGAAAGCTATGATTAATCAAAACAATTCATTTTGACTAAAGTTTCTGCTTATACTCTTAAACATGACCAATGTTAAAAGCTGTTTTTGGCATTTTGTGACATTTACCTAAGTCAATAAAAAGCCTTTCACATAAAGAGGTAAAGCAGAGATATTTATGAGATTTTTTTATCTCCAGATAAACACATCATGGATTTAAAGTGGGGATTTATGATCATACATTAGAGCGGTCTATCAACACACAGAGATGCTCACACACTGAAGATCTGCAGTCCAGAACTCCCATCTGTTGAAGCAGAATCCAGGTTGGTCCTAATGAGGAATAATGAGCTTCCACTAAAGAAAACAACAACCTGGACAGGTTTCATTTTCACTCCTAAAATGACAAAACACTTGTTTTTAGAAAGTTAAATGCTGATGTTTCTCTTTATTTCATCTCTTTCAGGATGCAAATTCCATTTTAAGACAGTTGAGAAATGGCACTTATGTATTTTTACAGTTGTACATTGTTAAGTTAATCATTACGAGTGAAAAAAGAAACGCTACAGAAACATTTCTCACGCTGAACTCTCCATAACGAGGACAGACATGAATAGTGAAAAGATCAAAAGGTAAAAAACAAAATGTTTGACATTTTTCTGTAATAAATCACATGAAAAGTGGAACTGCTCGGCTTCCACCAGCTGCCAGCATCAACACCAACAAGGCGGTGTTTGTGTGGGCGTGGTTGTGCTCAGAGCATCAAGTCAGGGAATCCAACTGTCCTTGTACGACTTCAAGCTGGAACGAATAAAAAACCAGAAGATTTTGTGTTTTCATTGGAAAAGAAAGGCACAAACATTCACATGCGTAAAAAGATGTTCACAAAGAAAACAAAACGTGTGAAAAAAATGCATCAAAGTTTAAAGCAGGCAGGAAGGGAGATGGATGGTGTCAGGCTAAGATCTGCCAATCACAAAAGCACGCGCACATGCACGCACATAAACGTAACAAACCTTGTTGTAGAACTCCAGAAGCTGCTGGTGGTTAAACTCCACAAAGACATTTTCCTGAGCCTGTAGAGAAAAAGAAGCAGAAAGAAAAGAAACACATGAAGCTTTAAGGAAAAAAAAAAAAATCAACAAAGCTGATGAGAAAAAAGCAGCAAAATGGAGTCACGGCCGAGACCTGCTGAGCTGGCTTCTTGTGATTTCTATAAAAGCCCCTTCATTAATTATTACTACTCTCTGGACAGCGTGTACCTCTCTCTAGGTCTGATCCATCAGAGGGTTTAAAAATAAAACCTGAGTAACTGTCCAGAAATTCACGGGGAGAAAATCCATCATTCAGCTGGTTTACTTTTAAAGCACGGAGGATGTCTGCATCGTCTGTAGACACAATCAACCTGGAATCTGAAGACGATGAGCGTGAAGAGTTTAAAGTCGATTCAGAAAAGGATGTGACAGCAGTAAATAAATATGCGGAAAAAGAAATGTTCTCACATTTACTTTGACATTTAAAGTCAAGACCGCTGATTAGCTCTACTCTAATTTAATTTGCAGATGCTTATTCATTGCTGCATCTCAGTTCTGCAACACAGGGAGACACTCGGGCTTTCTTAATAATCAAATTTGTATTTCAATTTCCATCTCAGCTCCAAACAACCACAGAAAAGATGATTAAAATGTCATTCAGAAGGCACGGCTAAATAAAAGCATAGCTTCAAAGAAGAACTGACACAAAGGAGCATTTCTGTTCCTTCTGAAGGATGAAGCCAGGTGCATTTTCTGGTGGTGTTTTTAAAAGTTAGTGGTGTGTGTGTGTGTGTGTCACTCATCAGCAAAGGAGCCTCATCAACGCTCCAGAAAAGCAATCGTTATTCCCACGACTCCCTGCTTGGACATCCAGGCTTCCGTAGCAGCTTTTTTCAGCTTTTACAGCAGCACTGTGTCCATCTTTATGTCATTTGATTGGATGATGAATAAATGAAGTTTAATTAGTTGGGTCTCTTCATGCGTTATATAAATATTTATTTGGTTCCTATCCTAAATGTGGTTTATGTTAGGCAACGATGTTGTATTCTATATGGATACTAATACACCAAATGTGATTTTGGTTTCATAATTTATGCATGTAGAAAGCGTTTTAGCCAATAAACAGTAGGGGTAGCCTAGAAATCTAGACCAACCGTAGCAGTCGTCTAGCCACGCTCCATTGTAGCCTCAGCAGGTCTATCGTTGAGTTTTAGGTCCGGCCAATCATGGCGCTCTATGTTTGTAGAGAGACGTTATGTGGGCTCGTTTGAAATGGCTTTGGCATCAGCATTGGACGATTTAGACTTGGGCTTTTCTTTGAGACATGAGCAGATCGAAAAGGGTGTATTTGCTTCTTCTTCTTCGTCTGTGTATGGCGGACTGCCCAGTTAACGGAGTTCTGTAGCGATGAATATGTCACGTTGTTCCTTGCTCTGATTGGTCCTAGTGAGACCAATAATAAAAACCATAGAATCCACCCCATGATCAAGCTCTGTCTCTGGGTTGTGCCCAGACTTTGTCATGATACAATATCATTGTGGTTCAACGTTTGCTAATATCTCAACCTCATGGGCAACACCAATTCCATTAGACTTGATTTAGGATTTATTGATCGATATGAAACGATATAACAATCATTTTCCAGGGGAGGGAGGATTTCTTCACTCACTGTTTTCTCTCTGCTCACCATGACTTGACTAGCTCCTTCATCTAACATGTTTGGTGATGTGCAGCAACAGGTACAAAACGACATATATGGGGAACTTCAAAATAAAGCAATTTTCAAAATAAAAGTGTGCTTGATAAACTGTTATTTTATTGATTTTTGCATTTTGAATCGATGACCATATAATCGATGCATTGATATAGGTTGATGCACTGTTAAGTTTCTACTAAACTGTGGGCTTTTCCCACCTGTTGACCTAAAATAGCAGTATCCTTAAAGTTCTGGCTGTTTTAGGTTTTACATAATCAGATGATTACTATATAAAACCTGTTTTTGAGCCTATTGCTGATCAAAATATACATTTTGGAAGGTATTGATTCCAAATGTAAAACCAGATTAGGATGGAAAACATTGGTAAAGTGAACACAGGTTATAAAAAGCAGTCTAGAGCGCCGTGCAGGGTGAAGCTTTATGTGCATCACTTATTTTAGCCAGCTAGTTTCAGTGTTTTTTGGTTGAAAAGGTGAAATAAATGCAGCATGTTTTCCAACTCTATGAGAAATTATATCAAATAATTTTTACATTAACCAAAGTAATCACAATTACAATTTCTTTCCATTATTTTGAACCCCTTAATAGCTGCAGTAGCCTGGTTAGGATTTTCTTTTAAATAAAATGGAGGATGTGTGCTCGCTCCCAACATTTCTCTTATTCCTTCCAGCAAACAAAGCAGGATTTATAAATTACTGAGGGAAAAGAGGCCCTACAGTCAGCTGCAGAAAAAAAATCAAGGGCAATCATCACTGGACCGCCATTATCTCCATCATCATGACTCCATTAGAAACAAAGGCTGAACAATAATCCATCTCCGTGAGCAGGTGTAATGGCAAAACACTTCATCAGCACTCATCATGGAGAAAATAGAGGTAATATGTGAAATGGTTTCTAGGTGGCACAGTCGGAGGAAACCAAAGAACATTCGGTGCCTTTTGGCTGACAGATGACAAAAACAGTGAACACTTTGTACCGGCGAGGATAGCAAGAGGAAGGAAAGAATCTCTAAAAGACAAAAACAATTTAAAGGAAAGAACCGCGCGCTTACGGACAGTAAAAGCACATGTGAGCTGACGAATTGTACACTAATGTCGAGCGCTCCGCCCTGCAGAGATTAAAAGCAGCTCAGGGGGCTCTGAGTTAACTGGTGGGGTGAGTGGAGAGGCTGTGTGTCACAGCAAATTAATGACAGAGAGATTAATTAGAAGCAACATTAAAAGATCATAAAGGAGAGCAAGGAGAGACGTTATCTCGTGTCAAAGCCATCGCTCAGCGGCAGAATGTAGGACGGCAAAGATCGCTGCAAAAATCAGCTCAATAAAAGAATATATTAAAGTTGTGTTTGAATTCTAAATGATGGATATCAAAGTTACTCCAAGGAGATAAATAAGGAAAAGGGGTTGCTGTTTGGAAATGATTTGATTTGGGAGTAAAAAGAAATCGTGCGTGCTATTAAAGAGCTGAATGATGAATCCTCTAATTGATCTCCACGGTGGCGAAAGCCATTAAAACGGAGCGAAACCGGCGCCGCATGGTAATTTCTTTTGGTTACTACCTTTCTGTGTGAAAGTTGAAAAGGAGAAACAAACAAATTTCAGCCAGCTGAGGCGTCTATTATCGTCTGACAGAGGTGAGGCTCGGAGGGGGTGACCGGGGCGCCGCTTGTTTGTGAAACGTGTCGATCAAAACCGAGAGACAGAACAGCGTAAACAACAAAACAGACAAACAAAACACTTCCTGTCGTGAGGAGGATAAAAGTATACCCATGTATGTTTCTGGTTATGTGAGACGAGTGTGTGTGTGTGTGTGTTTGGCTCATCACAATGTTCCTCAGGGTTGAGATTTTACCAGGCATTAAACCAACAAAGCTCTGACAGATCTGGGCTAACACTAATGGGAATCGTCATCATCATCATCATCATCATCATCCCAGTCACTTACAACCAGCACATACACACATACATGTTTTATCAGTCCCAGTGTGTCCAAAACAGAAATAACCCGTAAAGATGATTATAAATTCTTTAACATCTGATTTTCTCTAACAGAACACTTGAGTATATTTTTGTAGATTAAAAACATACCGAAATTCCCCAGAAGAGATAAGACAGTTGAGGAGGGATGGAGTGGTGCTTTAGAGATAACAAAGTACAACAACAACACAACCTTGATCCTTTTTACAGATTTTCAGTCTCCATTTGTGTCGCTAACAGTAAATCTCACTCACTGTGTCGGTCTGAGAGAAAGATAAACCATCCAAGAATAAAAAACCAACAAGAACTCAGAAAACTAAATCATAATATCCAAAAGCTTCAGTATACAATACTATCAGTTGTAGTAGGTTTGATTTAAACCTTTAGATTAATTTCTGTCTCATCTGTCATGTCTCTAGGATTAACTATAGTTCAGATCTTTGTTCATGTGAAAAGGACATGAACACTTAATATCTCACCTGTTCAAAAAGCTTTTTAAAAAGCCTTACTTTGGAGAAATGGAAACTCTAATCTCAAATGTTCCATGGAACTTCATGCAAATGCAGTTTCAAAAGTAAACTTCAGCTTACACCTATATTGACATTGAATCATATATTTATTTGCAGCAGAAATATAATCAGATTGGGGATACGGATATAGGGAACTCTGGCTGGAATTTCATAATTTAGTTGGAATGAGATGCATGGTAATGAGAAGGTTGTAAAAAGCATTTGTGTAAATTGCAAGGATTTTTTCCCACATAAGGAATTGTTTGCAAATACTTTGCAACTAGTCCCATTGGAACTGGCCATCACTCAATTCCTGCAGGATGTTCCATTGGTATCAATTTATATACAAAACAATCATCGATAGAACCTCGTCATATGTTCACTCATTACTCATTGCTTCCAACAACCAGCGCAATTTAAGTTCCAGTAACTTAATTTCTATGGTTATTCACAAAGCTCCCACCTCTTTGGTTGCTCTTCATTTCAGTTTGCTGCTTCCAACGCTGCAAAAATCACTAAAGCTCACTACCTACGTTCCATTATCTACCTTCAACAATTCATTACAATCAGTAGTTTCTGATCAATGTGCCTGCTTCTGAATGCTTAAAGATTGTTTTAAGTCTGTTTTGATTGCTTGCACATATTGTTTATGAGAACAGTATTTTTATGTATTTTATGTCTGTTTTTATCTCATTTGTAACTTGTTTGTTTTTATCTTTGGAGTAAAGCTACTTGTGTCTCTGTTGCTGCTGCCTCTTGGCCCAGATCATCGCTGTAAATGAGAATGGGTTCTCAATCGACTCATCTGGTTAAAAAAAGGTGAAATAAAGTAAGTAATTAACTATTTATTGTCTGCTTCTTCAAACTGAGGCTGTTTAAAGGTGTATCTGCTACATGTATGATGCTAATGGATCATCATTTCCACAGAAACTTAGAATCACTGTTTTTTGTTTAGATGAAATTTTATAGTGATTATTAGATGGAATATTTTGGATCTGATGCAAAAACTTAAAGCAAAGACACAAAATATCCCCAGAGCATTGAAATTAACTTGCTCAGAATTGGGTTTTGTCTTTTGCAGGACAAGTTTAACGTCTGAACAACAGTTTAAAACATTCATGGCTCTTCATGTGGCTGCTGAACCCAAAGGGACTTTGTTTTTTGAGTATTAACGTCACAATGTCCTTTGATATCAAACCCAAGAGCTCTTTTAAAAATAAATATAAAACAAGGTCAAAGGACTAAATACTCAATAATGAGAAAGCTTCTTGGATAAGAAGTGAGATTGTTTCAAAAACAAGAAAAGAGTCCTTTGGATGAAAACGTAATTCACACTGACATTAGCATCTCAGACATTACTGGAAAACCGCTCATGTTGGAAATAAAGTAAAAAACAACAACAAAAGAAACAAGGGTAACACTTAGCAATAAGGGTCCCTTTATTAATGTTACTTAGTGCATTATTAGGCATTAATAAACTATTTAATTAAGTATTAACTACTGCTTAATATTAATATTAAGTAATGCCTTACTAAGCAGACACCCCCCTGGCCGTTTGTCCTAAACTTAAGGACCTAATAGTTAACAATATTGCAAAGGTAATAAAAGGATCCTTTGTTTATTAATGCTTGATAATGCACTAACGTTAGTAAAGGGACCCTTAATGTAAAGTGTTACCAAAACCAGAACTAAAAGTTAATCTAAACTCATCTTTTTGTTCCTGTTTCAGAAATCATCTACCTTGAGTTGTCGACTGTACTGATATTAAAATTAATTATTGTATATAATTCAACATTTTGAGGTAGCGTGTGTTATCGGGAATCTGGCGATACGATATATATCACAATACAGGGGAGACGATACGATATATTGTGATACTAAAAACCAGATGATATTTGTAATTTTTAAGATTGAATTTAATTGGAAAACTGAGGCCAAACGCTTCCAAGAAACATCCAGTGTTATTATGAAATCTTGTTGTCATAATGAAAGATCTGCTGCCACCTAGCAGTCTGAGTTTGAATTGCACCACACAAAAGAAATACAGTCAATATTTGCGTGTAAACTCGCAATTAAAAAAAATCCATTACACTGCTTTTAAATATCGATTCAGTATCGCAACATGAAATATTGCATTAACTGTGTATCAATATGTTCTTTAAGAGGTATGTTGTATTATTGAAAGGACAAAGCAAAGCTGATTAAAGTGTCTCTTAAAACAGTCAACTTTATAAAACCAAAACGTACAGATTAGCTGTATTCATTTTACATTTTGGAGTCAATGTGGAAAAAAAGTCCAATAAAGTACAGCTTGGATCTAAAACTTCTCAAACTGGGATTTTTTCCTATCCTAAGAAACTGAATAACTTTTGTCTGACTGATAAAAATGCAGAAAAGCACAGCAGAAAGAAAGTAGGGATCATAGATGACAAGGACAAGAAACTGACAACAAAGAAAAAGGAGAAAATGGGAAATAAGAGAGACAGTAAAAGAGGACACAGCAAAGACATTCAGAGACAGAACAAAAGATAAAGGGAAAAATAAATGCAGCAAACTTTCACGCAACAAAATCCTGATGGATTTTAAACGTCAAACCAGAGAATTTAGTGACAAAAATGTGTCTAATCCAGATGTTTAACCCTAAACTCTGTTAAAATAAACATGTGACTGAGAGGTGCTGCTTTATGCCTCAAATTCAGTTTATAACTCATACCAGGAGCGTTTTCAGACAGTCAATAATCAGAGTTCAGACAGCTTCTGTTTAAACTTTTGCTTTTGTAAGAATCTGAACATCAGGAGGGTTCTGAGTCGAGCCTGAAACAGCAGGGGTGAGAATCAGCATCTCCTCGTCTGAGGTCAAGGTCGTCAGCTGGAAAACAGCAGATTATGAACTTCTGCTTGGAAATTATTCCTCATGTAAAGGATTTTTAGTCTCATGGGGTTTTGATCTTATGTCAATTTATCATTTGATGGTTGTTCTAATCTTCATTATGGGTAGAAACTAAAAGAAAGAGACTGGGTTCTTATACTTTACAAACAAACTAAGAACAAACTCCTGAAATAAGTTTCCTCCTAAATGTGGCCAACTCTGATTTTTCAAGACCAGTTGCTCTTCTGGATCAGACAAGTGATGTAATTTGACCATCTGGTAAGAACGTCGTACCTACTTTTTAAAAGATTCACCACTATTATGATAATATAAAAACAAGGTGAAAGTGACTGACGTAAAGGAGCGATCCTTTAGGGTTTTAAATGTGATGATCTATCAGTCTGGTGGGCCAATCACAGCGCTCTATCGGTTTGGTGGGCCAATCACAGCGCTCTATCGGTTTGGTGGGTGGGATGTTAACGCAACTGAATAAAAACTAAGATGGCGATGGCTTGTTTGAAACGGCTTTGGGATCAACTTTGGACTATTTAGACTTGGGCTTTTCTTTGAGTCTAGAGCAGATAGAGGTACTTAGGTCCTTTATTTAGATAAAGGATGTATTGGCATCTTCGACAGTGTATGGTGGACTGCCCTGTTGACTGACATCCGTAGCGGTGAGTACGTCACGTTGTTTGTTATCCAATAGCATAAGAAGACAGTCTGAAAGACAACCGTAGATCCCGCCTAATGACTGAGAGCCATCAATGGGTCATGGCCAGACTATATATTCACATTTATAGGATGGCTTGCCAGGCTAAATAAATTATTCACACAGAGCATCACTGGATTTGTTTCAGCTTTCTCTTAATTCCATGACTTCTAAATCATGGATTCTACTCAGAAATATTGTTTTATTTAACATCTTTAGACTAAATTATCAGTGCACTGATAAAAAGGGTCTGGGAGGACTTAATGACTTTAAAGGCTCATTAGAGACTGAAACACAGAACAGATGTAGTGATAAAGGTAAAAGCTGTTATATTGAATATTGGTAAGCAGCTTTCATTTATTTTTGTAACTGGTTTCTATTTGTCTCTCCCTACTGCAGCTTTAGTTTCATGAATGAAAATGCAGTTATGTTTAGTGCACATTTGTCATTCTGAACATGGCCTAACCTCGAGGAAACGTAGATTTATACTACTGCGACTAGTACCACATGATTACCCTCGTGAAATTCTTATCCTGCTGACTCTGTCGGTGTGTGTTTACAGGAGCACTCATCTGTGTCAGAAACATCACAGGTAGGAAACAAAAACAGGACCCTGCAGTGGAGTTTGAGCTTGTTTCCTTTGGGCTACAATGGTATCCCTGAGGAGCCACTTAAACCAGGGGCTTGTCACTTTACACCTGCAAAAAAAATTTATTTCCCCACCTGTTCATGATTACAGGAGAAAAAATGAAATACATATCCGTATAACTGGTAGGAACCAAAAATGTAATGGTTCCTTATTTGTTCAGTCTGTTTGTTATCAAAATTTCTGACTCTAATCAATATAATTTTTCCCGTGTCCATAAATTTAATCATAAAAAGATGTGTGTAGATTGGTGACGTTCATGTCCTTTTATAGCCTGGCAAGCCATCCTATATATGTGAATATATAGTCTGGCCACGACCCATTGACGGCTCTCAGTCGTGAGAGGGGATCTACGGTTGTCTTTCAAACTGTCTGCACGCAATTGGATAGCGCTAGGACCAATCAGAGTAACGAACAACGTGACGTAATCACAGCGACGGAAAAGAGGAAGGCAGCAATGGTGTCTAACATCAATGATTTCTGTCGTTTTTGTATAAAAACATGTGTATATCAGGTGTACTGGGACATTGCACTACTTTGTTTGATAAAAATAAGAAGCCGCTAAGTATATCAGACAGACTTACAAACGTTGGAGTCTAAATAATCCAATGTTGATGACAAAGCCGTTTCAAACGAACGTGGTTCCTGCGTTGCCGCCATGTTGTTTGTGTTCGCGGTCGCAGCTCTGACGTTATCGGCTACTCCTGCTCTGTGATTGGCCCACAATATAGAGCGCTGTGATTGGCCCAACCAAAACTATAGCGAGCTGTGATTGGACAGCCACAGCAGCAGATCGGGCTGTGAGGGTTCCAATGAAGCGTGCCTAGACCAAACTTTGCAAGAGAAGAATTTGGTCTAGTTCACTAGGCTAGTCCTTTTAAGAAGCTGTACCACCTTGAGTCACATGACTCGATGTAATCCATGTGACAGCCCCATCTAGTGGACAACTTTTGGTTTTGCGCATACATGTAGTTATCGTCCATTTATCGTTATTGAGGTGAACTCCTCAAAATACCGTGATATTGATTTTAGGCTATATTGCCCAGCCCTACTATTTTGGTATTGAATTTTTGTGTTTTAGCCTGTTTGTAGATTTTAGTGACTGCTAATTTGTACTGTAATAATATTGCAGGGCAAACATGAGTTATTTATGTAGTATTTTAATTTTTGGTATATTATTATCTTTTATCCTGTCTTGCGTGTTTTTATAGTGTTAGCCTGTAATAGCTGGCAGGGGGACTGCCAATGGAAATCATCCTTGGCTGTATTTGGGTATATTTACATTATTACTGTAATAATGATCATTAATGCACACTGTCCCTCTTAAGCAAATAACTAAATGAAATGAAATTCTCCAATTCATGCGTAACCTAAAGACAAATAAATTCACTTTAACTCTGTATTAAAGAATACCATACTCTGATAAATTCATCTACGGGGACAGAATGCAGCTCAGCACAAGTCTCCAGAGAGTTTATCACATCATATGTCCTTCATGACAATGAACTCTTGACAATTTGTCCAATTGTACTCATTGTGTGGTGATCAACTGCTGCCCGGCAGAGAAATCCTGACACTCAAAGTCACAGAAAAAGACAGCAAGTATGATGCATCCTAACTACTCTCAACACACACACACACACACGCACACACGCATGCACGCACGCACACACACAACAAATACACCCTTCGTTTTCTTGTTGTTTTCCCAGAACCGCCACACAAACACACACCTCTTTGTATTTTCTCCGCTTCCCCAAACATCCAGAGTCATCAATCAAAATAACTACAATGCTTGTTATTACATTGTTATGTTGCCATGGGCACACAAAAACCTGATGAGTGATAACAACTTGTCTGCATGCTTGACTACTTTTTTTTGTCTTTCTTCAGTCGGTGAGCTTACTTTGTGCACTTCTACCTGTCAGATAGCTTATAATACTCAACTGTCTGCCAGCCTGTCTCTGCCTGTCCCCTTGTCTCTTTATGCCAGATAACATTAAAAAAAAAAAAACTTCCCCCAGCTGTCAGGACTGTATTCTGCCATCTTACTGAGGGGTGGGAGTCATTGAAAGGTGACTCGCTTGTCTTTGGCCCAAGCAGGCATGAAGGACAGAGGAGGCTAGGGTTTTTGTACAAACTCGTGCAGCTGCGTTAATGCTGTTTGTGTTCTAATTACGAAAACAATTACCAAACACGTGCCCCCTCAACATAAAAGTTTGCACAACTTTACTTTTGTATGGAATTATAATAAATATAAATATATATGCCATAGAATGTGCATAAAATTGTGTCTTTATTAAAATGTGAGCCTACTTTGCTCTTATAAGAGGTGTCCTTGTGCTTGAACATGCATATGTATGTGCACATGTTTGTCCCGCTGCACAGCTCTCAGTCACTGGAACAAATAAACACAAGCAGCTGTGCTGTCAAAACACAGTTTTTTAAACGTCTCTACAAAAACATAAAAAGAGGTTTCTGTTTGCTTTAGAGCTACAGGTGTGCTGCCTCAATCTGCTCAGTCTGCCTGCTCGTGTTTCGAGGTAATCCACCTGATTCACAACAAACGAACAATAACTCATTTGGGGAATTAGTGACAAGTAAAATAGTTCAGCTGAGGGGGAAAAATGCCAAATTGGCTTATGCATTATTCTCCTTTCTACTCATTACATCAAGCTAATCCAATAGCATTAATATATTAGAAATTCTATCTGTTTTCTAACTGCATTTACCAAACATAATAGGGTGACTGCAACACGACGACCACTGACCCACAAAATGTTCAACGTGTCACGATCCATTAGATTCAACATTCATCAAACCAGCCAGTTAGCAGACAAGTTATTATAGCATAGACAGCACAAGGTATTAGGCCTGAAATGAGATTTAGACAGTTTATAATGCAATTAATTAATGAGTAAGTGGTCACTCGTGAGTTTAACACAACTTCTAAGTTAGAAAGTTCTGATGTTTGAAAACTTCTGTTGAATTTTCAGAGGTTTCTAGCCAGGCACGCCATCCTATACGTGTAACTATAAACTCTGGCTACGAGCCATTGAAACCACCCAGTCATGGGGCAAAATCTATGGCTGTCTTTCAACCTGTCTCCGCACGCAAATTGGACAGTGCCAATCAGAGCAAAGAACGTGACGTACTCACCGCTACGGATGTCAGTCAACGGGGCATTCCACCATACACCGTGGACATAAATGACTTAAGTTACTTTTATTTCTCAAAGAAAAGACCAAGTCTCAATAGTTGAAGGTTGATGCCAAAGCCATTTCAAACAAGTGCTGTTCCTGAGCTGACACCATCTTTGTAGTTTTACTCTGTCGCAGCTCTAGCATTAAGACCGACCAACAAACATTAAAGATCAACTTTACTCATATTTTAATACATCTGCGGTGGTCTCTAGTAGGAATGAATGCCTTGTAAGTTGTTTTCTGGGGGGAAAGAAGCTCCAGTGCACCTGTTTCAGGAACTAGAAGTGAGCCAGATCAGAGTTGAGATTCAGATGACAGGATTTGAAGTTTTATTTCCTGATATTTGAACATCTCGCCTCTGATTGGCTAACAGCAACGTGACTCTACCACTGACTCTGTTTGCTTTGCAACGTTGATGTTTTATCTCCACAAATAACACAAGCCTGGAGGAGTTCTGCCATGTAGTGGAGTTGCTAATGCTAATGTTAGCTTCTACTAGCCGAGACGTTATCTACTGTTTGCTTGATGCATCAGCCCCATCACAAGTCATAATGGTGGAGTCCATGAATGTTAAATGACAGTGTGACATAGATCTGTCAGGCTTTTCAAATCCTAGCGTTTTACAGTCTATTTTCTATCAGAAGCAAATGCAGGTAATAGGTGTAGGAGACCATTTACATGTTCAGCCTTCATGACAAACTCAGAGTGACCAATTATAATCAGAAATAATCATTAAAAACTGTTTTTTCAGTGAAGTTGACCTTTACAATTGACAAGACGCAAAACTGATCAGGCCAATAATAGACCTGTGAGGCTAGCGACTGGCGTGGCTCGACTGACCTGCAGAGCAAAATCTTTTGCTGCAACGTTTGGTCTAGATCTCTAGGCTAAGAGGTTTCTGCAGAATTAGAATCATTTGAAACGATTCATCACAAAATGTATTGTAGGTATTGTCATTTCTTTGTGTGTTCAATCCCATATATTTTATTACAGCTTTGAATGATTTTACATGATTTCATTATGAAAAAACTAAAAAAAAAACAATGTTCTCCTTTATTAAGTCTCAGCAGGATTTTGCCAAATAAAAACTGGATTCTCTGATGGAGACTGTGTGAGCAGAGCCAAAGCACCAGAAGAGGTAAACATAGTTTGAAGTGGGATTGTTTTGTACATTCCCAGAGCGTTTTCCAACCACTAAGTGGGTTTTTCTATCTCAAGACGGTGACTCCTATGAGGCTGCCAGACACAACACAAACTGTTGAGGGAACTGAACAGAAACAACTGAGTGAAACAGGCAAAAACTTCTAACAGGGTTTAGTAACTATGTAAAGAACAATACATACTGCACGCATTCAAAAAGCTACCCGAGTGGTAAAACAACCCAGACAACTTCAACAGAAATAAAGCTCAAAGCGAACTCAAACTGGTGATCTACGAGACTTTTCAGACACAATATCTGAAAATTCTCCACTTTGTTTTTGCGCCTGGTAGGAGGTATTCAGTAAATGCTTGGCACAGTTTGTACAAAGTCACTAAGTGCAAGATGAAATTTGCTCGATGCAGCAACAATTTGTTGTGGCTTAGCGCAAGCTATGAGAAAGATTGGATCTCACAGAGCACTGATGCATTTGTCACCTTGTGTTTGAAAGCTCCTTTGTCTAAAAAGTAGCTATTTGAGGCTGCAAAATGTACAGGTGGTGTTAAATCGGTTATTTTCTCACACAAAATTAGCTAAATGGAGGACATTTCAATCATTTATTTAAACAGCTTAATATTGTGTAGGGATGCTGTTCTACAACCTGCAGCTCTGGAGCCAGATGTGGCTCTTTTGTTTCCTGATGTGCTTTCTCAATTTGACCAAATATAACAAAAAGTTTTAATTCTGTGTTTATCATATCTGAGAAACTTTCAGTTTTTAAAAAAAAAAAAACTTTTGATGTAGCTCAGAAAATTGTAACTTTATCAGATAGAACTGTTCAGTTTATGGTTTTGTTTTTATCTACCTTAAAAAAATCAAAAAGAAAGATAGATGAGAACATTGTTAGGTGGGTTGAAAAAAAGCTCTAATTTTCTGGTGCAACAAGAACAGTTAAAAAATGAACCGTGTTTAATTTTCCCATGACCCTTTTAGACCAGAACCATGAAAAAACAAACAGTCTGCAGGAGTCACATTATCAGTGGTTATAGATGCTGAAAGGGGGGCACCATGAGCTGGTATCCATTCCAACGCTGCCCTGCAGCCATCATGGAGAGACAGACACAGAACCTCAAAACGTCAGCCATTCAGCAAAAGCCTGCTGACTGCAACAAATAAAAGCTGTCAAAGCCAAACACAAGAAACTGCCAATCACTTGTGGTGTTTAAAGCAAAAAGGAAATACAAATGCCAATCTGCACAAATGCACACGAAGAGGAGAGATAATGACCAACATGATGCAGCAAGAGAAAAGCCTTTTCCCATCTTTAAGAATAAGGAAACTGCTCTGAAACAATACAAGGCCACCGACATGTGGCCCAGACTGATGCGTTTCAATGATTAGAAGAAAAAACCTGATAATGAGTGGCTCACAATATTCAACATCAGAAAGTAAATATAGGTATAGGAGAGGATTCCATGTTGCTGCAGAGGCAGAGAGGATGGGAATTTTACCAATGATCAGAAACAAGGTGGGCAAAACAATAAACACACTGGGATTTGTGTTTTGTTTTGTTTTGTGAGGAGACAGGAGCAGGGGAGGAGGTTCATCTGGGCCTGACATCCAAATAAACACAAAAATCACCAACAATCCCTCCACACACAGGTATTGAGCCTGTGCACAACAGCTAATCCACTCAAAAACATGACACCAACGCACATGCACACACACACTGCTCATGTGTGACCTCTCTTCTGTCCCAAACATCAAGCAGTGTCACCATCACATCCCTCAGGCTGCAGCAGCCTCAGATCTGTCTCCTTTTTCCTCCCCCCTTCACATTCCTTCCCCATCCCTCCCTGGTGAGAACCATCAACCCTTCTTGATGCAATTCTCTCTTCTTTCTATTTTTTTTGTTTGGAACTTCGCCTCAGCTCCTGTCTCCTCTTGCATTAACCAATGCCTTGTTATAAGCAGCCCATCAGTGAGCTGTCCACCCGAAGCTCGGCTGTAGACTGACATTTATTAAGAGTCAGCTTTGCTTGCAGTCTCCCGGCTCCTCTTCGCATCCCCTCATGAATAAGGAGCACCAATTAGAGGCAGACCGAGGCACATGTCTACATGCTCAGAGAGCCTAGGCCACAAATATAAACAAATACCAAAAATCGAGAAGGCAGACAGGTTGGGGGATCTATAGAAAAAGAGAGAAATGGGTTTCAGTAAATCTCACTGAAATCTCAGCAACTGAAAGGAGAAAAGAAAGTGGGACACTACCTACGGTGCTGAATGGGTGCTGTCAAAAAGTCAATAAGAGATGTGAATGAAAGACACACAAAATATAGAAAAAAATAAAGTGTAATAAACACACAGCACTTGTATTCAAGTCATTAAACACACCGGGACTCCCCACTCGGCCAAATTGTGCAGCAAACTCATTCAGTAATAGCAAAGCTTGACATTTACTCTGAGCAGCAGGAGGCTGCGCCTGTGGCTAAACAAATAACATCCTCAGAGGTGGACTGAATAGGACCACGGATATTTTGCCTACTGGCTTTGCCTGACATGGCTGAGGTCACCTGTGTCCTGTCTTTTCAGCTCCAATGTGTGTGTGTGTGTGTGTGTGTGTGTGTGTGTGTATTCATTATTTGCTGGTGTGCAGTCCATCCAAACTAGAATCACCCGCATCCTGTGTTGTGGCCGGACACAATGGGACATGACTGGGCTTCCACCAGTGTGTACTGCTCCCACATCCGCCTCCTGAATCTTCACATGCTACGTGGTGAAGCTACACAAACACGAGTGGCTTACTGATGATGATGATGATGATGAGCGCCATGTGTGGGATCCATTCAAATATGAATCACTGGAAGGAGACACGGCAAACAGGAAGTCGTACAAAGAATAAAATCCCCTGTCAGGTATGGGATCTGAAACAAACATCCCTCTGACTGCTTTAGTAATTATATTTTTGTCTTTCCCACACTATGTAAAGACTGCATAGAAATTAAATAATTCTCTACTATAGCTTGTGTCATTCAGACTAAAAAAAGGTCAAATATACTGACTTAAAATTGGGGTTTGATCATGTATTCTGATCAGCACTTATATCAGCTTGACATAATATAATACGCAGTTAAAGTGTGAAATCTTGTCATTTTAATCCCTTTTCTTTATGTTTGCATTGCATATTTTAATAGAAAGTGTCTATATGAGTTTACATTACATTAGCTGTTATGTCACATCATAGATGGGTTGTTTTTTTTACTGATGGAGAATCAAAATAACTACTTTCCTGTATCCAGAAAACACAGATCATTGCTTTTGGTGAAACTCCAGTTTTTCACGCTCATATCGTGAGGTGTTCCTGCTCTATAAAAATCTTCTGCCATGAAACTATCAGTGATATTTTTTCAAAACATGTTAGTGTTCACTAGACTGCAGAACAAAGGAGTGAAGCCTCACCTATCAATAAAACAAGAGCGTATAAACGCTAACTCAACTGTAGCAATTCAAAACAGAAGAGCATTGAGAATTTATGAAGGTTTTTCAAAATAGATAAATAAAGAACTGAATTTTTAATGGTTTATCAACCAATGAAGCATTTCAGCATTCTTATCTACAACAGGAATGTAAAAAAAACAAAAAATTAAATAATAAAGCAAAGAGTTCAATTTAAAGCAACTGGATTTCTTTGTAGGTGTGGCTGCCTGGTGTTGCTTAACAAGCTGAAACTACCTATGAATACCCCTCCCCCTTTAGCCCTGAGTAATCGTTGATATCATTAGGTCTTATTGTGTTAAAATGGTTGTTTTGATTAGATGCAGGAGGGTGTGACCTAGACTGAAACTGTTTTGGAATTAGGTTTAGAGCTGCATTGTAGGTGCTAGAGAGGTGAAACCTGAGCTTTCCAGCAGCTTGACTCTCCCATATTCCAGTCAGAATTGATAAAGCTCCTCGGATGAGTCTTCAAGAAACTGAAGAAGTCCAGTTGACTTCATTTGAACCCTTTGGATTATCATGACCTGGATGACTCACCCTTCACCAGCATTTAAATAATAAAGTTCTTTTGAGCTTTGCTCCCCAAGTGTCGCTACAAAAGCAGCAAGGGAAAAAGGGCTCATCACCCTGCACAGCAGCAGGCTCATTAAGAGGTAAAAATTGACATAAACAGGAAGGAACCAAGACAGTTTATGTATTAATTAGTGATGGCAAACACAGGGATAAAAACAGTTTGATTTATAGAATCAATACACCATGATAAATGTGTTGTGCCTTCTGTTTAAGATGAATATATAACCAACTAGAACAGACTTGTAAGTAACTCAACTATTATTTATGATTTTCATTGCGTCCATAAGACTGCAGCATGGCAAATAGTCTGCTATGAGAAAGTTTTAGGACTCTTTTTGATGGTAAAGCCTGATGAAAGAAGGCTCAGAAAAAGAAAAGTCTGAGGGAGCAGCGGGGCCTCTGCTAGGGGTCATTTGTCAGGTCATTAGGTTCTCCAGTTAATGAAATAAAGACTAATAAAGGGTCCCTCTGTGATATCTAACAGAGAGAATGGCTCTTTGGTGAGGAGTGTAGTCTTTCACCCACCACTTCCTAAACCACACACTCACACACACACACGTACACAAGCACTTCTTTTCCCTTTCTTTTGCTGTCCAAGAACACACACTGCTGAAAGTCTCTAGGTGGGCAAGGGTGGGATTTTCACACGCTTCGCTCCCCAAAGTGCATTCAGTACAGTACAGATCGTGGCAGCGGGACATAAACACAAAGGCTGGGATTGTCTGCACCCAGTGGGCAACTCACTGAAGTAGAATGACAGAATCACACTGAAGCGCGGATACAGATACATAAACAGGCTCCCTGCAGACATGCCTCAACACACACACACACACACACACACACACACACACACACACACACACACACACACACACACACACACACACACACACACACACACACACACACACACACACACACACACCATTCAGACCTGTGTTTCAGTGACGAGGCCTATGGAGGCTGAGTTTTGTTTTCATGGGGCACACGATGAGAATGAATAAATCAATGAGCAAGATTCATGTTCGGATTGTTTACTTCAACCTTCCCTCTTAAAAAAAATAAAAACCCATCAGCAAGCACAAAAGACTCAACAACTGCTGTAAACTCTCTGTAAAGTGAGTGAAAAAGAAATGTGTCGATTTTACTGAGACGCAACTAAAAAGCTGTCATTACGTATAGATTATACCATTAAAGGATTATGATGTCTTTTTGACAGTTATTCTGAAAAGTCAAGAACACGACATACTTGCAATCTCAACAGAAGTAAACATTTTATTACCACTAACTGTTTCCCAAATAAAAAACTGCTGGTTGTTTAATATTTTATTGAATTTGGCAGTAATCTTGATTATGGATCATTACTTTTAGGACTTCGCAAACACACTTAACTTTACTCCAACTCAGTTTTAAAGTGTTACGATTTCTCTGCAGATTTAGTCTGAAACAAACATTTATAGTTCAGTCATGACGCCTTTTTTTTTTTTTTAATCTTCAAATTCAATGTTTTTGTGTTATTCTTTTTTTTATTTGTTTGTTGCACAGTTTTATGAAGCCCTTCATTGTACAAACAAACCAGACAATTACAGCGTAACATTAAATCAGATGATACATTTATTTAATAATTCATCACAGCTAAAGCACAAAACTCTTATTTTTCTCTTGTAACTTGTTACCCTTTCACACACAGTACTGTGCAAATGCATTACATGAAAAGACAAAAGGATGTGAGGAAGCCTATTCCATTCCTCAACCAGGAGTTGCTTAAAGTCAACCAGAGTGGTGGTGTTGGTCAATCTAGCATATAAAGCAAGCCCAACCTGAAGGGTCACACCTGAGGGGTGTACATACCTGCACCTGAAGCTCAAAACTAGAGAAAATAACTGATTCAAGTCAATTTCATGAATGCAAGATCATTACAACTTATCTCATAGAAGGTGACTAGTTAGGCTTTCCAATGACATAAAATGTGTTGCCAAGAAGCAAAACATGATAAAACACTAATTTCCTTACTTTTTGTGATTCATCTGCCAAAGAATACCTGTTTAAGATATTAAAGATAAAGAATTAAGAAGGAATGAGGTCCTGCCCCAAGTGGAGGAGTTTAAGTATCTCGGGGTCTTGTTCACGAGTGAGGGAAAGATGGAGCGCGAGATCGATAGGCGGATTGGTGCTGCGTCTGCAGTGATGTGGGTGTTGTACCGATTGCAAAAAATTTGTTTTCTCTGCAGGGTGTCTGGGCTCTCCCTTAGAGATAGGGTGAGAAGCTCAGTCATCTGGGAGGGGCTCGGAGTAGATCTGCTGCTCCTCCACATCAAGAGGAGCCAGTTGAGGTGGCTCAGGCATCTGGTTAGGATGCCTCCTGGACGCCTCCCTGGTGAGGGTTTCTGGGCACGTCCAAACGGGAAGAGAACCAAGGGAAGACCCAGGACACGCTGGAGGGACTATGTTTCTCTGCTGGTCAGGGAACACCTTGGGATTCCCCCAGAGGAGCTGGCCTGTGGCTGGGGAGAGGGAAGTCTGGGCCTCTCTGCTTAGGCTGCTGCCCCCACGACCTGACCTCAGATAAGTGCATGAAAATAGATGGATGGATAATTAAGAGGTAGTAACCAAGTAATCCTTCAGGTACACTTCACTTTCTGTCATTTTTCAATTTCCTGCAACATCCCTTGTCCATGTGATAACATGTTGACAGGAAAGTCAACTACTGCTATGGTTGTGAGCTTTTTCCCAAACACTTCACAACGCTCTTATTTACAGTAACAAGCCCAACAGTAAAAGTCTTTACTCAATGAGGTCATTAAACCCCAAACAGCTCCAACGGCTGAGGCATTAAAACATCCACGGATAAAAACTCAGCTTAACTAAGTTAATCAGTGTTTGGGCACCAAAGCTTCCTGCTGACCTCGGGTTGTGCATTTGAGGGATTTTAATCATAAAAGATTAACGGTTTTCTAAATGTGTGTTCAGTTATTTCACTGAAGGTGCAGTTATCCCTGAATTGAATTAACATTTCTTATCACGAGCCAAAGCTGTAACTTGTGGTTGTAAAAGTGCAAAGTGAATTTGACACCAAAATAAATACAAGCTGAGAGTCATAAACAAGTGATGAAGCTTTGGGTTTCTATTGGTATCCATATAAACACTCCTAAACAAACCGCTGGAGTCAGTAAAAAAAAAAACCGCTCGGGGCCTTCATAATTAGCTGCAATATTTGAGGTGAATCTGGTTCACATTTTGCAGGGGGCGTGCGCTTGTGTTGCTTCAGAGGCAGCATGATGACATCTGTGCTCCTCAGTGGCCTCTGTGAGCCAACTGCAGATGACTGGGACAACCACATCACCACCACATCCTTCAGTCAGGCCTCTTGCTGCTCAGAAGCTATAACTTTAATTAAAAACACCGCACAAATACATGTGTGCACTCAAGCACACGCAGTGCTTTCTGTGAGCTGCTCGGCGCTTTCTTTTCTTGCAATGACAAATGATTTAATTCCACTTCATCCTCTCTGAACCCCACTTCTCCAAACTTCTTGCTGAGGAGGAACAGCCGCATTATTACTCAACCACAAGGGAATCTCTCCCTCTGTTCTCCAGGGAAATGTGGCAGCTCCTTGGTCCCACTAGCCTCGTCTCTCCATTATGATGAGTGAAGCAGAGCATGGATCTGATCAGCTTCCCAGTGCGTTTGCCATGCGTCATCAGCCACATGCTGTGGTCACCCATTTCTCCAACGTCTAAGAGCATTTAAGTCTAATTCTAAATGTAATAAATAAGTGCTTGCTTTGTTTATTAGATTCTGTTTGTTCCTGTTGCCAAAAACGATGACACCAGTCAACGATTCAAGCTCTGAACCTTTGTAGGATTTTCTCAACATGCTAATATAAATGTTTACTGGGTTATGCTTTTGCTAATTCCATTTGCCTTCCTATTCAGAGCCTAAATTCAACTTATTTGTTAGCCAAGTTCTATAAAAGCTCCAACCAGTGGCATCTCGAGCAGAACCGAGTCAAACGGTGCAGATTTTAATTTTCAATGGTTGAATTTGGAGGGTGAAATTTTGAGAAACACTTTAATGTTCTTGACATCAAAACTTACTTTTCTCATTATGTATTTACTTTCTTCTGCAATAAATGTGATTTATGTTCCTGAAACCCATAAAACCCTTTAAAAATCATCGTACGTTGGCCAATCAGAAACCAGTTCATCACTGAGCTGCAACTAAATAAAGACACACAATTGTGAGAAAATATGCAGCTTTTCAACTAGAATCTGACTAAATTGGTATATAAATCATAACTATTCGGGTTACATCTGAGAAACGGCTCTAGTAATTGGAACTGTCATAGCAGATCAACTCCCGGAGTTTGAAAAGTAGAGTGAGGTGATCTTAATGCAACACAAAAACACAACAATGGCAGACAAGGTGACAATATTGAACATTCTGCTTAGTCAGCAGCTTTTGGTCACTCTGGAACAACCATAGATTTCACCCCACAGCCAATCAGTCGAGTGGCCTAGTGGTACGAGTGTCCGCCTTGAGACTGGGAGGTTGTGGATTCAAATCCACTGTCGGGTCATACCAAAGACCTTAAAAATGGGACCCAATGCCTCCCCGCTTGACACTCAGCATTAAGGGGTTCGATTAGGGGGTTAAACCACCAAATGGATCCCGAGCGTGGTCGTGTCTGCAGCTCACCACTCCCCCAGGGGTCAAATGCGGAGAACAAAATTCACACAATTAATGGAACGTTAATCTAATGTTTAATCGGTGACCGACCACGTCTGACGTCAAATTTTTTGCCGGCTCAGTAGGCTTTGAAACAGGTATAAAGTGAGGAGTGGGGTGGGGGTCAACCTGGTAATATTTACTAGTCAAAACATCTTGGAATCGGGTCGAATCAAGTCGAGGCACACTGAGTAACTGGTGGAAAAAGCCCTTATGTCTCCATTTGGTTATAATTTACTGTCTTTTAGCAATTTGGCGACCAACACCTCTCAAAGGAAACTCAAGGAAACTCAGCAACTGAGAGTTGACTTTAAGGACAGATTCCCATCACATGTGATGGATGTGCAACTATTTTGAAAGAAAAGTTGTCCTTCTAATTTGTTGAACATGTTTAAAAGTCAACAACAAAGAACTGCGACTGATGCAGTGAACTTGAGAATCCCTACATGGTTTTCAAGACATATTGGGAACTTCCTCCCAGTTTGCAGCAAACAGCTTCAGTTCGGTGAGATACATGCATAAAAAAAGCATAAATATATCAGCAAGGGCTGCATCCCATTTAGAAAAAGTTCTGCTCATTAGTGCATCAACAGTCATAGGAGTGTGATGTTAATAACTGTTTGTGTTGCCATTGTTTTCTGGTTTAAACGAGCTCTTTGACAACAAATATATGCTTGACCCACTGCTGTTATTTTCTGAGTAGGATGCTAAAGAATTTGGCAATCGCATTTCTAAAAAAGAACATTGAGAACTTTAAAAAAGTTGTATCATGTAAGCAATACAGTGAAGGAATAAAACATTGCTCGACAATTTAAATCTCTCTCTGAATAAGGAGAAACATAACAACAGAAGAGCATGTCTACACCTGACCTGCTTTTCAATATTTACTCAACAAAGTAACTCACGAATGACTAACTGGATGTTGAGCACACAGAATATAGAAGGGGGAAAAAGACAAAGACCAAACATGGAGGAGGACGGGGATAACAGACAGAGGACTGAGCATAAATTGGGAGAAAAAGACAAAGACGGAAGCTGGAGGATGAAAATTTTAATTTTGATGAAAGCAAGAGAAAGACGTTAATCCATTTCACAGTCGCCCACCACTCTACCGTTCATATGTGGTCTGTGGGAGTGGCAGGGGCTGGGCTGGCCTAGATACATGCAAAATGAATAAAGCCATAATATCCTTTGATACAAGTCTTTGAAACATGTTCAGCTTCAAGCAGCATCTGTTCCTACTTTTAATCTGGTTTGGGTGTTTCTTTAAATACCGCCAAGTATTATCATCATCAGCAGGCGTTAAGGATGGGAGGATGTGACACCATCAATGGAACGCAGTAATTTAGTGGAAAATAATGTAAATAATCCCACATAATTCTGATTCTCGTGTTCATTTTTAACTTAGAATGGAACTAAAAGATGCAAATGCAAAGGAAGATGAGGCTCAATGAGAACAATGCTGATTAATGACGAAGCAGCTGACTGAGGAGGGTATCTGAGAGAGGGGAGAGGTTTGATACTTGGCTCACACTGTGCTCTCCATCTCCAGCAATTTCTCCTCAGTGGCCTATTTTGCTCTACAAGCATCCAGCATCTGAAAAAGGCCAGAACTCGAAGTGTGTGAAGCCTCTCCCCGTGCTCGTCATTACCATGTTTGTTTATCTGCTGGCTGCTCCCTCAGAGGAGCACCCAGCCTTGTTAAAGAGGGAGAAGAAAGCTTCAAAAGTGGAAATACGGCATACATTTGAGTCCACTCCCAGGACGCCGTGCCGTACAGAGCTATTTCCATAATGGTAGTTAATAGGAGCAAGCCGGCGAAGAGCGGGGCACGTCGCCCTCATTAAGGCTTTCGCTCAGGAACAGATTAGCGCTTCATTAACATACAGAGAGAAGCGAGGGGAATTACCACTCTCCATTTCACAGTCTAAAAGGCAGGCAAAGACCAAAGTTGGAGATAAGTCACAGGGAAAAGATGGACACGATTTAGGAAAACGATAAAAATGGTATTAAGTTTTCTTTAAAGGCATGCTGAATGTGCAAGACGGGCTTTCTTTTCTGTCTGCACTCGTATTACTTTTATTCTTTGTAAATATCTCATTATCAGCTTTCTCCTCCTCCATCAATTTTTTGGCGCTCCCCAATGACCCTCCTCAGAAAATTACCTGCCTGACAGACTGAGAGTGATTTCCCAGCTTGTATTGGCAACTGGAGCCAGATAATTCTTTTCAAAGGCTGCACATGACTTGTGGATGTGAAATGATGAGCTGGAAACTAAAAGAGCAATCGTTAACTGTGAAGTGGCTAAAAAAATACAGCTGCTGGACCGCAGCGCCAGATGTAAATGATCTCCTGGTCACAGAACACTTTTCACTGGATGCGTTCGTTTCTGTAGTCTGTGACTTAGGTAGAGGTGGAGGTAAGCTGGAAGTTTCTAAACCACCACAATTTTGAGCCTTTTTTAAACTTATACATGGTGGTTTGGATTTGAATACTTGAACCATGTCTGAGGTGGTTTATTAGGGATCATTGGGAAGATAACATTTATTTTAGGAAGAACCATCATTTTAAGAGTAGCTATTCTTCCCATAAGTGATATGGGGAGGTTGGTCCAGTGTGTGAGATCATATCCAAGTGTTTTAAACAGAAGATTGTGTTTAAATGTCTTAAATCTTGCTGCTTGAAATATTAATACCAAGTTACTTAATAGACCTGTTTCCACAATCAGACCTTCTGGGTAATTTTACCGGACCTTCGCGACATGCACACATCTCCATTTTAGGGGACCAGCCCAATAAGACCATTTTCCAGGTCACTTCAGGGGTCAACTGAGTACCTGAACTGGGGTATGTACTCGGAAATGAATTGGTAGAGTCGCTTGGTGGGACTTATGGTTAACTCACTCAGATTCATTGTGACTCAGCGGGAAATGATATTGGCAGATGTCGCCAAATAAACGGCATTTGTAAAATTGGAAGATTTGCTGATGAAGCAGAATCCTTGCTTTAAAATTTTCATTTCTAAACTCACAACACTTGTAATTTACGCTGCTTTATGGTCACAAAGCTGCTCTCCCATGTTTCCTGAATGGTGTAAAATATGGGATACTTTGACAGAATGTAAAAACTTTTAATGTTATTAATGTCCATGGATGCCATTTGGTGCTGATCGGTAAGTCACTCACTGCCGAAACTGTTTCGGTATGCTGACGTCTTAGCGAAGTCCTGAAAGGGACGATTCTGTATGGAGACACACCTGCTGAGCGGACCGGGCCAGTGTATTTTCCCTGTCCACATCCCAGAAATATCGCAGAACTTCTATAGCGGAAATGAGGCTAATGTTTCCAAAATGTATACGGATAGTTGGAGTAATCTGAATGTTTGGGGTAATTGAAAGGTACTTGATGATAGGTAGTTGATAGATTAGTCTGAAATGTATGAGAACTTGTTTATCGGTTTTATTGACTCAGGGAGTAATAATGTATGTGATATATTATCAGCATAAAGACAACTTTCTGGATTTAATACCATAAATACAGTTTTGTCAGCCTGCAGATGCCAGAGGTTTAATAAATAAAGAAAAGAAAGATGGAGAGAGTGGAAAACCTTGTCTAGTGCCACATTTGAGATCAAAGATTGGAGAAATCTTATCATTAGTTTTTACACATACTGTAAGGAAACTATATTATATATTCATCCAAGACAGAAAGTTTAAGAATGCCACCATAGCCTCACTGGAAGCAGAGAAAGCTCTTGACAGGGTTAATTGGAAATTCTTGTCTGCCACTTTACTAAACTTTGGATTGGGATGCATTCATTACTTAGGTCTTTAAATTCTGCCACGTGCAGGTTAAAGTGCATTTTGAGGTGTTATGTACATTTTTTCCCCTTTACTGGTAGATAAGGCTTTTGTGAAATAGTTAAGGAAGTCCCTTAGGCCTGTGGAAACTATTTTTCTGGGAAATTTTAATGAATCAAAACGAACTTATCTAACGTGACTTTTATATACTTCAGCACAAAACTTTCAGAGATTTTTAATTGGAAAGAATTTTGCAATGAAATTTTTCCCAATTGCCAAAAGACTGAATTCAATCTATTCTTACATCTGGCTGTAGCTGAATGTCTCCAAAAATAAAAAAGATGATTCGTTTTGACCACTCAGGTCTAAATTGCCTAAAGGATAAAAAAAAAAAATCAAAGAAAAATGTAGTAAAACTAGAAATGAACATTCTCTTTCTTCCTTGTCCCCCTGCTGTTATTAAATAATTACCAGTGATTTCCCACCTGGACATATAATCATATGATGTTATACCCTTTTTCCCCATCACTCTAGCTCTGTGCCACCGACACCTTGTCTTTCTTTTTAATGGACTCTTGGGGGGTGGGAGGCGATTATCTAAAGGTTGGCTGTTATCATTACCTCCACAGTATGAGCCGACTTTGGCCAGGAGGTATTCAGACTGAACAAAGTGCTTTAGGCTAATGAGATGTGCTTTTATTCTATATAGAAAAGAATATGTGTCAAAGAATCTGTGAACTGAAACGTAATGGAGCCATATTAACCTTACGGAGGAATCATTATACAGTGGAAAACCTCTGGCGAGACTATTTCACTTTTTATCCATCTGTACATGTTTTATTTTAACCTTAACTAATGGTTCAAATGTGAGATCAAAGTGAAGAGGTGCAGATTTTCTAGATTAAAGGTAAACTAAAAAACAAATGGACATGATTTGGACTGATTCGTGAGCATTTTTCTTAAAAAACATATATGTTGTAGAAAAATTAGTAAGATTTATGATTCGGCCCACGGCTCTGTGACACTCTTCTTTCCCTAAACCACCTGCACAGTATAGCTACAGCTGGAATTAAATAATAAATGAAGCATGGCGACAGGACCACTGCTGGCTGTGAGAACACTGAACTGCAACATAATGAGCTCAGTCTGTGCTGTGAGCTTCATTCACAAGTGAAACAATCACCTCTAGTGGTATATCTTAGGTGTCAGAGCTAGTCACGCACCGGTGGCTCAGGTGAAAGCAAGAAATCACACCGACTCCATTCTGCCAGATTAAAGGACCAGATGAGCATTTGGGGACATATATAGTGAAATCCGATGTTTCAGATACGTTTTGTAATCATTTCTTGAACAGCTGCCAAGCAACCATCAGCGTCTCTGCTGGTAGAACAAAAAAACTACTCCCAACAAGTTATGGACCACCCCACGCTCAACCTTTGATTCATAAAATATTTCTTGTTTTGGGGGAAAAAATCAAACAGGCAAGATCAAATATGGTAGTTAGAGAGCTTCAGTTTTGGGATTGGTTGTTTAAAGTATTTGTCTGAGTCAATCACACAGTTTTAAGCCAGCTTAGCAGGATCCATGCAGTTCTTCCATAACCAAACCATAGATGAGACTAAGCAGGTTGGTTAAGAGTTGGAGCGACAGAAGAGTGTTCAACAACAACAAATTTCAACACAAAAAGAATGGGAACTAAAAGAAAACAACACAAATAAAAACAAATACACAAAAAGCAGATTAATGATTAAAGTGACAATGTGTAGTTTTTACCATTAATCTCTGGAAATATCCATCGACATGTTGAAAATTAATAAACTGATGTCCAGTCGTTGAAAAATATTGGGGTCTAAGTCTACAGGGGACGCTATATTAGACACGATGTTGCTACGTGAGCCGACTCGGTGTCCTGCGCCTGCCGATGACATCACACTAGATGATTGGCTGATTGTACGACTTACGGAAGTTACGTTACCACGTTTGAAAACATTCAGGTGGTAAGAAACATGAATTTAATAACAAAACTGCTAAACTCTTTCCAAAACCTATGTCAAAGAACAGAAAATCGATAAAGAAATGCATTATATTTTGTAGCCGAGTGGTACTGCCATAATTTGGTCCGGTCCATTTTAGGCACAAAATATGAAGTGTATCAAAGTGGACGCCAGGTAGTCGTGAGTTTGTAGTGAAATAAGACTCCTCTAGCTCAGAAATGTTTAGATAAGACGTGTGAAACATGACTTCCTGCCATCTGCTTTGAGAAATTCCTCCTTTTATTCACAAAATAACTCAAACTTTCTGATATTAAAGACTGAATCACAGTGGTTTAAAGATGTTTGTTCCAGTAATGTTATCAAGTTCTGAATGTAGAATTAAAAAAATCGTCTCCATTTAATTTAGAACTCGTAATTCTTCTTCCCTCCACATCTCTGCGAGGTCAAAACTGATACGAAACAGAGGGATTGTTCTTTATCCTTGAAGCATGAAAAGTAAACCAAGCCTGAGCTGAGAGAGAGAAAACGGGGAGAAAGGTGAAAAGGAAGCTGCAGGTGCCATCTGAATTCCACCACTATCTTTAGGCCTTTCATGACCAAATCAAAACATATCCAGTGTCTCTCGTCCTCATTGTCAGATTCTTTCAGCCTTCCTCCACCCGCTGCTCATCCATCCATCAACGCATGTTTTTCTAACCTGAAAGCGCACAGCGGCTCATCCATATGACACATAGACACTCAGCTTCCACCCCATCCATCTCTTTTTAGTCACAAGCCTGCACGCTGACACAAGCACGTCTACCTATACCGCATGTCCACATCCAAACATGCATCCTGACCTTTAACCCCTTCTGGCTTTCAGATTGATGCTGTGATAGCTTCACAGCTCTTGCGTTCTCTCGTTTGTTGACTTGGGTTAAAACGTATACCTAAAAACAGCTCATCTTGTAATTTCAGGGGGGAAATGTACTAAAATAGGATTCTGAGTCAAGAGCTTTACTATAAATGTTCTTTTAAGATGAACCCATTTATCTGTGAGGGCACATTAAGGTAGTAGCAACTGTTAGTGGTGCATTCATAATAACGTTTATTCCATTTAACAAGTATTTAACCCCAAACCGCCCCCTCATTTGGTAATAAGCCGTCAGTTTTCTAACTATGTGAAGCACATTTGCCAGTTGCACTGAGCCATGCCTTCAGACAGAATTAAAAAAGTTTTAAACCAATGGCGAGAAAAGACTAACTCGTAAACAGGCTGTGTGTGTGCGTGTGTGTGTGTGTGTGTGTGTGTGTGTGTGTGTGTGTAGGGGGATGGTAACTCTTCCTGTAAGGACTTTTCCAATATCTGCTGTGACTAAAAGGATTTTCAGGATTTTTTTAACATAATGGCAGGATGGGGGTAAAAAAAATCTACCTCACTGGAGCTACTTCCAAAATGATTTTGAGCATCCTCAACATCCCTCCACCAGCTTCCCCCCTTCTTGTCTTCCTCTTTCTCCTCCTCCTCACAATCTCTTCATTCTGCACTCCAAACCAGCATGTCTTTTTAAAGCCTTCAGAACCGGAGTGTCTTATCAAGGTTTCCCAGGTCTGCGGGCGAGGCTGAGAAGAAACTAGTTTTTCAACCCCGCTCTCTGCTATCTGCCTCGTGGCACTCACAATGAGGCTGACATGCAAACCCAAGCCAGCGCATTTACCACTCACTTAGAAACACACGTGCTGGTATAAAAAGTCTGACTTAGACTGGAGTCATTTACCACGAGCCTTCAGCGGAAAGAAAAAAAAATGTGCTTAATGGGGCATAAATGTAAAAATGTCTCATGAATTCTGTCAGGAGGAATCAGACCTGCAAACAGAACCTGGATGAAACGACAACATGCTGACACCTTATTTAAATAAGATGCTGAACGCATCCAAATCCTATCCAGTCAGTGAAAAACTGGGCATATAAAGAGCCCTTTTTGCTAAAGTGATTTTATAATGAAGGATAATAGCCATGTGGTTTGCTTTCTGGTGAATTAAAGAAAAAAAACTAAGTGTGTCTATTTTTTTTTATGGAAACAACTGTAACTTCTGTTCATTATCGACTGTTTCGGAATCGTAAATCCGACATTTGTTTCCCATAATTCATTCCTGTCATTTCTCAGCCAAGCGTTTGTCAGTCAAGAACAATCACTGATGAACACAGGCCGTGTTTGTTGTTCTAGTGCGGTTAACCTAGAATGCTTGATGAGTCATGACATTGGGGGGGAAAAATGTTTAAAAACATTCCTGCTGTTCAAATTTACGTAAGATCCACGATAAGAAAAACAAGGAGAAGGAAAGTCGAACCAAGGGAGAGCTGGCATGAAAAGGCATGCAGACAGTGTCACTCTTTGTCCATTGTTCTCTCCGACTCTGCAGGTGTGAGTATTAAACTAGCAATGTGAACCGCACCTGTTGTTTTTAATTGCAGTCGAGATTCACACGCACACGCGCACACACACACAGGTATAATGAAATAATGTATCAGCTTAATAAAAACATTGTATCCTGCTGCGATTACGACATAAATAAATATGGAAATACGTATGCCGTGTTTGATTTATTAAACTTCTTAAACGAGGGGAATTCTTTTTTTTTTCATTTGACCCATCAATGTCATAAAAACACAACAGGAATATTTGTGTAGCATTTTAATTTGGGAGGGAGTCACAGGACTCCTTGTCTCACTTGTCTTCCCCTTTAGTTTTTAACCATCATCATACGGGACAGACAAGCTCCAAAAATCTTTCTTCAGTTTATTTAGGGCTGCAGCTATCGAATATTTCAGTATACAAATATTCTATCGAATCCTTTGTTGATAAATTGAATAATCTATGTTTCAAGTGAAACGAGACTGTGGTCTGCTGCTAAAAATCTGAAATAAAACAACTAAATTATGAGTCTGAAATGTCAGACTCTTATTATAAAAGGCTCAATAATATGTATTAAATTGGTGTTGTCTAGTTCCCTCTGCAGGCTGCAGACATCTACAAATAAACAGGACAGTGGGTTTTTTTCTTTTACTTGTAGTTTAGTCATTCTTAGTTTCACAATCATCGTGCTTTTTTGGAACCCCATTTGATTGTGAGCGTGCTAGCATTAGCATTAGCTAATCTGCTCGTAGTTTCACTCTTGATCCCAAACTTTGGACCGTTTCTGCCTTTTACAACAGTTTGTGTCTTTGCTGGTTTCTCTATTTTCCTCCATGTCACCTAGATTACCACATTGTGCACCAGTAAAATGTGTTCTGACTGTGGTGCATGCATACAAAGCCTCGAATCAGTGAAAAATAATTTGAGGAATTTATTGTATCAAACCATTCAAACCCATTCGAGGATTCGTTTCAGCACTGATAGATTTATTTTAAAAAGTTTCCATTTATTGTTTACACACAAGTCCTCCAAGAGAAATGAAGAATTGTCTATCAAAAGGAAAACAAACAGTTTTATTTGTAGTGTTGCATGAGGTACCTTTGAGTAATCTGTATCCTAACATATGTAGACAGCAGTCAGAATGATTTCTGTTTAGAGAATCCGGGAGAATTCTCCTGGGAGAGGTGATCTAGTAGGGATAATTAGAGAGGGGATTTCTGACATTTAAAACCACTCAAACCTCAAATGTTTTATAGCTATTAGAGTGGATTCTGGTCTCTAGGTGTTGAAGTGGACTACATGTGTAAGTCTGCATAAATAACTGTCTGAACAAATGGAATTTTTGAGGATGGGGTTGATTCAGACTGAGTATTGGTGAGCTAGAGTCCTCCATGGCTTGTGTTGTTTGTGGAGATGAAACATCCACATTGCAAGTCACTGGTAGAGTCGCATTGCTGTTATCCAATCAGAGGCAAGATGTCCAAATTTCAGAAAATATTCCTGCCGTCTGAATCTCAGCTGTGATGTGGCTCATTTCTACTTCCTGAAATGGTGCACCCCTGTTTTTCTTCCCCAGAGTACGACTGACAAGGCATTCATTCCTACTGGAGATCACTGGAAATGCATTGATTAACCAAGTGATCCACACCTTCAATGAACTTTTATCTTACAGATCACGTTCCAATCTGGAATAGAAAATATATATTCAAGTTTACCTGCAATCTGCACCTAAAATGTGTGGCAAAAAGTCCTTGTAAAGTTGTGTAACGGTGACATCAACCTTTGATAAACTGTGTTGTTTTCAGATTGTTTCTCCTCACAGCCATAAAGCAAACTCCCAGTAGTTCTGTTAGCTCTCCAGCTTTCTTGACATGCACAAAAAGGGAATAACCTACAGTATGAATTTACTTAAAATAGTTTGTAGGAAAGCTTTTGTAGAAAGGTGTGCAGAACAAAAAAATGTGTTGGTATTTCTGCAGCTTTTCCCTTCCTTTCTAACAGAACACACTAACATATATGTACGGGCCTTTGGGACACTGAGGCAGAAGACGCATACAAGTGGTTTCTGACACTTGAA
>SSNS01000007.1:4791309-4958809 GCA_006937985.1 Aphyosemion australe | reverse complement strand
CAGATTTTGAGTGTGTGCTGGTTTGACTTTGTGTGCTCAAAGTCTCCGTATCATTGCAGATGCTGCTGTACTGTTCTGACAGTGCATAAGTTCAAACACTGAAGCAAGTTCTGTGGGATTTTTGATGCACACGAGGCAGAAAAGACTCATGATGAATGATGGAAGAATGTAAAATAACCATAAAGGAATGCCAGTATGTAATCCCACTAATTAAATTAGGCTAAATAAATGTCAGGCGGATTTAAATCAAACTGATATTTGGCACAATGCCTGAAATTACTTAATATTTTAGTAGACACCTTTTCAGACATAGCCTGGCAAGCCCTCTTAAATATGTTAATATATATTCTGGCCACGACCCATAGACAGAGTGAAGTCGTGGGGCGGAATCTACGGTTGTCTTTCAAACTATCTCCGTACGCGATTGGACAGAGATAAGGCCAATCAGAGCAAAGAACAATGTGACCTATTCATCGCTACGGGAATCAGTTAACTCGAACCCAGATGAATGGAAGAAAATGGATGTTCAACTTCATAGTTTTGTTGGTAATAAATGGTAAATGGTCTGTTTTTATATATCACCTTCTATAGTGAGAAAACCCCTCAAGGCACTTTACAACACAGCCGTCATAAACCCAAACATGCTTATAATGTCCCCACACCAGCCCAGGGGATAACCAACAGAGGTGAGGCTGCCATACTCACCAAGCACCGCCAGTTTACCTCCGACCACCAATAAGCAGGCAAGGTGGTTGAACTATCTTACCCAAGGACACAACAACTGTTAGACAGGCATCGTCCCTCGCTAGCTTTAAATAGCGACTTAAGACCTATTTCTATAGTTATGTTTACATGGATGATAATCGGAATGAATGCCCAATCAGATCAAAAATTCTTCCTGTAAACATGTCCATCGGAATATTCTGATCCAATATGGCCCAATCAGAATGAAATTTCATTCCGACAGAGAGGTGGTTTTGTCCGATCATCATTCCGATTGACATCCATGTACACACCCATTCGGATTGTTGGAGTAAAATATTGCCCACAGCGCATGTGTGCAACTTCAGCGTGACATATTTCCGCCTTTGCAGACGCTCAGGACAGATCAAAAACATGGCGGGAGGTAAACAGAAGTCTGTCGCTGACACTATTTTTTACTGGAAACACTACAGGAGCACAATATTATTGAACGTCTTGATGGCCGAAAGGCTAGAAATGCCGAGTTATACACTCAAGTGCTTCTAAAGACGCAGGAATTCACTGAAGTATCGACCAAATAAAAAAAATGGAAAAGTTTGAAAGCGACGTATTACAAAGCTAGAGAATAAGAAAATAAAATGAGAGAGAAAAGACATGCTGACAAGATGGCGTTTGTTTAAATTTTTTTTTCAGGGAAAGACAACTCTGCACATGCTCAACCTATTTAATCTCACGGTATGATCGGATCATTTCAGTTAGTGTCCATGTAAACACAGATTTGGGATTTCCGATCAACCAAGATTTGAATCGGATAGGGGAAATTTGGCGCATGTAAATGTAGCTTATGACTTGGCGTTTGGCCAGTGACTCTTCTGTTTTGCTTTGTGGTCTTACTGTTGATTGTTTTATCTGGTTTAATGTTCGTTTTACTGCTTTTATGACTGTTGTTTTGTACGGCACTTTGGTAAGCTCTGATGCTGTGTTTTTAATGTGCTATAGAAATAAAGTGGTATGGTAACAACTGCAACAAACTGAGCTACCATCCAGTTATGAGGTGGGCACTTAACTCGTCTTCCACGGTCACCCATAATAGCTGGTGGCTGAATGATGATTCAGATTAATGTGGAACCAAAAAGGACAAAGTCACGAGTTACACACGAAGAACAAGGGTCAGATACTTATTATTAAAACATGTCCTTGATAGACTTGGACTTTCCAATGTTTTCCAGTAATCTTTCAATACAGTTTCTTTGGCATCTGTCTAGTCACTCTATGTCCCATTAGTTGAAGATGATTTGATTGATATGATGACGTTGTGCTCTTGGCTTTAAGCTTTTTAATTTATATATGAGCATATTATCATGATGATGGATCTAAACAATGAAAATCTCTGTAGCAATAAAGTTGATTGCCCTCTGAGGAGGATATCCATTCATTTTATTCCTGCATGCCCCACATCTGGTCAAAGTCTATATTTGGAAACATTAGAATCTGTAAAGGACATTAAAATTTGACAGAAAGATGATAATTTGGGATATGTTTGGTATGATGAATATTAAAAAATGCTCCAGGGAAATTGTCTACAAAAACAAATAGATGTTCTATTGAAAGTTGACAAAAACCAGAGAGAAAAAGCAAAGTAATTGATATCCCTTAAAGAATGGCTCAATGCTGCTCACTCTAAGTCTTATTCTATAAACTCTTTATTTGACGTACGACTGTGATGCATTTTTTGGAGCATGATTGAATGGTGGAATAACAGATCAGTTCTCCAGTTAAATGTTTTAGTTCTAATATACATTCAGACTGATTAATGGTAAGTGTTTCTAACTGTGGCAGCAGTTGTATTCTAAGGCCATTAGCCGAGCATGATCTGTTGCTGCGCTGCAACTGTTTTCAAAAATGATATAGGAAGAGAGCAAGAAACCGTAGGAGTAAGCACTTTTCTTATCGTCTCCTTGTCCCAGCTCCACAACCACGGCCCTTTATTACACAGCTAATAATAGAGGCAAGCTTTATCACTTAGATCACTGTTGCACGAGAGGGAAAGCAAACGGCTGCCGTTTGATGCTGACACAACTTATATTTGGATTTTTTCAGAATAATCTTGAAGAAATTAAAACATGCAGGCAAAAAGTGGAAGAGTCTAGTCATTCTGATTGTTTGGCTGACACCCTAAAGGGGTAAAATGTCATTAATGAGCGTTGCTAATAGGTGGAGTTGGATTCTGTACAGGTCTGAGATGTGACTGTCAATCAAAAAATAAAACAGTACTAAAACAGCTTAGAGCTGATATCTTTGTAGGAGAAAAAAGTATTTTCTTATCAAATCACACCAAGTTCTCCCAAGTTTCTGCTGGGGCCTTGATGCTAAGGTCAGACAGGCAGGTGAAGATTAGCTGGGTAGTGATGCAGAGATGTGTTTGGTCAAGAGAAAGCTCAGGAGATGAGGAAATGACTCACATGGGAGGATGTGTTACAGCTGCTGACTTTTTATTAACAGGATGGAAAAAAGAAAAGCTTGGTTTGTTGTGATTTTTGTTGATTCACAATGTTTAGTTATATGTTGATGCAACAGAGGCAGGAGACAGTTTGTGAGGAATTTTCATTGGTTAATATGTTTGAGATGGTCTAGAAATCTAGACCAAGTGTAGCAAAAAGATTTTTCTCTGCAGCTCAGTCTAGCCACGCTCCATTGTAGCCTTAGTAAGTCTACTATTGGCCCTAACAGTTTTGTGTCTTGCCAATCACAGCGCTCTACTTTTGTTGGGCGGGCTTTGAACTAGAGCTGCGATGGAGAAAATCTACAAAGATGGCGTCGGCTCAGGAATGGTGCTCGTTTGAAACAGTTAGGGCATCATCTTTGGACTATTTGGACCTGGGCTTTTCTTTGAGACATGAGCAGATAGGGGTACTTAAGTCACTTATTTTGATAAAGGATGTATTTGTTTCTTCTTCTATGGTGTATGGAGGATCTGTTGGTCACTTCCCAAAGCTTGTAACCATTAGGTGCGTTTCCTTTATCGGAACTTCAGGGTAAATCTGTGAGAGTGAAATTGACCGGGAGATCCGAAGCCCCGGTCCTCTTAAGCTGTCCTGTCTCCATATATATTTGGCTCTGTAAGGAATTTGATGAAACGTCAGCACATCGCGACCGCTGCACAGTGAGTTACGTCATTGATCAGCGCAAAACGCGTGAAAAGCAGTAAACAAAGATCGACACAATGGAGGAAGCAACAATAGTCGGCACGTTTATGTTTGCTATGTTGTTATATGCAGCGATGGCTTCCATTGCTCGTCTTTCTCCCAGCGTCTTCCCCGGGCCTTTTATTGGGCAATTCCAACTACCTACCTCTCATCAGGTACTCAGAAGGCTCCAGAAAAAGGCCGTTCGGCCAGCCCGGTCAAGTGGAGACAAGTGCACGTCGGGAACTTCCTGTAAATTTACCCCAAAGTTCCGATAAAGGAAATGCACCTATGGATAAGGGTAGGAATGTATATTGACCGATAAATTGAGAGCTTTGCCTTTCGGCTCTTCGCCATGGCAGACCGGTACAGTGCTTGCATCACTGTAGATGCATCACTGTAGATGCAGCGCCAATCCACCCATCAATCTCTTAATGAGAACTACTGCGAGTTGAACATTTCAGAAGGAATAAACCCAATGTAACATTCAAACAGCACCAAAAACAACCTATATCATGTCCTAGTTTGTGAGACAGAACTTGTTAGGAATCCGCGTGAGGTTTAGCAACTCTTGGGCTTATAAAAGACAAAAGCAACAGTAGAAACAAAGACAGAACAGGTTTATCCCTACGGGCTGATGTAACTGTGAATATGGTGATTATCATGCAGGTACAGTGTGTCTGTGCTTGTTCTGAGAGAAGCGTTAGTAACAAACGGGCATGTGACTGTTTGCAGTGAGTTTAGATCTGACAGTAGCAGTTGAGGAAACCAAAAACTACATGTATATGTTTGTTTTTGGAACAACTGATGAAAAAAGCCATCAAGGGTCTACAAAGACGCCACTTGACAGATGCATGTATGTCTGTGTGGGCTTACAGTGTTGATGTGTCTTTGTTATGCAGTATTTGCTCACACAGTTAGGGATTAAATCAAAACTTATGCAGGTGTTTCTGCAAATGCGTGTATGTCTCAAAGTCGCAAGTGTGTGTGCAAAGCCAGTGACATACTGGAGCATCTTCCTGTATCTATAATTCATAGCAGAAAACAAAGAAAGTACAGAGCCTTTGGATCCACTCAGACATGCTACAGGGGAGCTGACAAGGTTGCTAAAGCTGCAAACAAAATATATGTCTGGAAAGCTAGGACCTGGAGCTAATGAGAGCTACTGTGATAAGAAAAAAGAGCACACAGACTGACAACCAAGCATGTGGAACAGGGAATGATATTTTTTTGTCTCCTTCTCTCACCACCTTGATGGATTTTCTCTGACCCACATTATCAGGAAACAGACAGTCAGACTTGTAAACAGGTTTGAATATGACTCATTGCCGTCTACACTGAAACAAAGACCCTTTCAACACATCCCACATTTCCTCCGTCGTGATAGACATCTACGATCGGCCCGTGCCCACAACGAGGACAATCATGCAATATTTAGAAACTCAAGCTCCAATCATTGTCAGAGGAAAGATGAAACATTTATACCTGTTGTGTGCCGAGGTTTGGCTTCCTACTACAGTCTCAAAAAAAAGAAGTCACCACTCATTTTTGCTGAAGGAAGTGATTTTTAAAGAAAGGCTTAAATACTGGCAACACAAAGATGATTGCATATCAAATTACTGACCTGACCACAGTAGTTTGCATATTGTACAATGTGTGATTTTGCATCAGAAGTGCCTTTTTGCATTTAAGCCCTGCTTTGCCATGGAATGCATAACAGTAAGAACATTTTAAAAAGCTATCAAAAGCATTTGTTGTGTTAACAGTTGTGTTATTGCTCTAAATAAAAGAACCAAGTTTCATCTGAGACTCTATTTGTGAAATATTTTATAACAACGATCTACCACTGAAGCCCTCGCAGAGACACAGCTTTATTATGGTTTTATTTTCCTATGAAAACTCATTTGAGTGATAATGCAAAAGCAGTTTCATGTTTTGAAATTTAGTTTTATAAAAGTTCATTTGCATTAACACTTCAAGGCATAGACTCCTCTGTTATAACTATTTGTAAGATTGAAGACCTACAATGACTCAAAATGACTCTAAATTCTCCTGAAGTCACAAACTCTTGTAATTTTGTCATAAAATGTATATCTAACACACCATCTGTAATACATTTAACAAAAAACAATGCATGAGAGCAATCAAAATTAGTGAACAAAATTCTGCCTTCAAGCATAGCATCTGGTTTAGACACTAAGAAATCAACTAAAAACCACAAATACTCAAAAACATGCAAAGCAAAAGTCTGGATTACTATTTAATAGCACAATCTGTTGGATTCTTGTGAACAGATGATCAAAAACCAGATTAAAGTGACAATGTGTAGTTTTTACCATTAATCTCTGGAAATATCCACTGAAATGTTGTTGAAAATGATATATGAAATAAATTATGCCCAGTCCTTGAAAATTATTGGCGCCTTCGTAACATATAACCATAAAAATCGGGTATAAAATACATCAGCGCGGGTCTAAGGACCAGCATATACTTGCTGTTTAACATCGCATACGGGTGTTGAAAAATGGCTGCCATGCATAACTTGCGTTGATTTAAAGCATTATTTATGCGCGTTCCCCGAAATTAACACGACGCGTCTGAACGCTGCAATAAAGTTAAAGTCAAGTTAAAGTCCCAAGTCATCATCACACACTGGTGAAATTACATCTCCGCATTTGACCCATCCCCATGGTGGGGAGCGGTGAGCTGCAGCTGTGGCCGCGCTCGGGAACTATTTGGTGGTTTAACCCCCCAATCCAAACAGCTGAGTGTCAAGCGAGGAGGCATTGGGTCCCATTTTTTCAAAGTCTTTGGTATGACCCGACCGGGATTCGAACCCCGATCTCCCAGTCCCGGGGCGGACACTCTACCACTAGGCCACCGGAGCTGGTTAATATACGAGTAACCAGTAGGTGGAGTTGACAAAACAAGCAAGATACACTCAACATGGTGACTCCGTCTCTGGGGCCTCATTTATCAACCGTACTTACGTACAGATCTGTGCGTATTTCGTGCGTTGGAACAATTTTACGCATTGTGTGGTATTTACCAATTTGTACTTGTGCGTGAAAACGTTCCTAAATATAAGAACAGCTCTGACCATGCGTAGGAACAGCATCTAGTGGCAGAACGAGGGAACAGCAATTCTGAAGGTCTCAGTGATCCACGCGTGTTCCTCATTCACTAATTATTTTACCCAATAAATAATTATTTTGGTGGATAAACAGCTGTGTCACATTATTGGTGATAAAATACCCGTGACCGACGGGAATCTGACTGTAGAACGGCTGATTTCGTGTTATTTTGTAATCACAATGTTTACTCTTACCATGTTTATGATGTTTTAAATCATTTTGCATTTATTTATTTATTTTGTTTTAATTTAATTATTTTGTCCTTGTGAAGCGCCTCGTGATTTTGCTTGAGATGCGCTATATAAAAGATCATTTCTTATTCTTATAATTATTATTGGAGGATTTAGCAGAGCAGAGCACACTCCGGAGGGAACGGGTCTTACGTGAGCGCAGCACACTGATCCGATTCCAGTCTACATTCTGTTTTACAAATAAAACAACCTCCAGAACCTCCTCTGCTCCCCGATCAAACACGCGTTGTCAAGTGTCCAGTGTTTCGATCTCGCCGTCAATAAAGTTTGTCTTTTTTTTTTCGGTAAGAACCCAGGGAATCCCCTCCCGACCTGAGGACGTAGTGTGACCAAATATGGTTAATTCAGGGCGTTTCTGTATGTAAATGACGATACACGTGCACGAGCTCCTATATGCGCACAGGTGGGATTTATCATCAGACGATTGCGGAGGAACGTGCGTACGAGAGGCCACCGCATGTTTCATAAATCAGGACATTGACTGTTCGTACACACATTCTAAATTTCATCCGTAGGAGGGAATATAGGAACGTTTCTACGAACGTTTGATAAATGAGGCCCCTGGTTTAGAGGTCTTTCATACTATCTACGATACCGCTGCTGTCTTTTTTTCTGTCCCGATCTGAAAATTAACCAGTTAGTGATCTCTTCTATTGACGCCATGTTTGTTTTGGTTGTACTCACAAACCCAGCTCTCTATCCAGTCAGAGTGCTCTAGTTTGCCTCCTAGTGGAACACTCCAGTACTACATGCAGTGCAGCGCCATGTAGCAGCAAGTATGTGAATGCCTGCTGCATTTGTCAACGCAAGGTTAAACAGCAAGTATATTCTAAGCCTCTGGGCGATGCCATATTAAACGCGATGTTTACTTCTACGGGAGCCCGTGAGGACAAAACGCATTTACTGATTTGTAACAAGCGGTTACAAAACTTTTGCCATTCATAAACATTGTTTTAAACATTTACCTCTTCGCTCGTTGGCAGTGATGAAAGGGAGTCTGATGGAGGTTGAATAATCTGACAAAGTACTCGTTCAAAAATTGCGCTCCCAGGGATTTCTGACCCTAATGGCCATTCATTGGAAAGGTCTTACTGGAACACAAAAATATTGCTTACTTGCAGTGATTTAGGTATGTATTGCCCCCTATCACAGGGAAAAATACACACCGTCACTTTAATGACCAACATCTTCCTGTTGGTTGCAACAGTGTTAACTTGTGTTAAAAGTGGCACATGTATGTTGCAATGCTCAATTCAGATTGCATTCAAAGACTGATAAGCAAAATGACACATATGCAAATTTAAACATGAAATAAATTAATAAAAAAACAGAACTTATCTAACAGTGCAGAGGAAATAAACATGAGATGGGGTTATTAAAACACACATTAAGTCCATACAGCACATAGCATTTACCATACTATGAATTTAAGATTATTTTTATTTTTTTTATGTACATACATCAATATATCTCAAGCTTTTGACAACATTTTTCCTTTTATTATACCAGCTGCAGCCTGTTTTGGTTGTTCCGGTCAAACTGAGCCTTTTTATACCTCCTGAGACTCTCGGAGATGTTTTTCCATGAAAACACTGCTTTTTGGAACCCTTTTAAAAGCTTGTTGAGATACTGCGCTGCTTAAGGGATTTCTGGCCCTTTTTAATGTTCTGTTATAATTTGTATTCACGCCAGTGGGAAAGTTGTCTACATTTGGGAGAAGGTGATTCAGCCTTCTAAAGCCAGAGAAACACACTAAAAAAGATCTTAAATCCAGACAAGTAAAAAGAAAAAGGCTAGAATTTAGGGCAGGATGACGGTTAAACATTTTCTCATTATGAGTAATGTGAGATCACCGGTAAACAAAATAAATGCCTTTTAGTGAGCAGACAAAGATACAGCAGAAATAGCTGAAATATGTGTTTTACCAAGCTTCAGCAGCAGATATATAACACAAGCTCCAACATATGGCTGTCATATTAGCAGGAACAAAGATAGGTGATTGCAGTGCTTGTTAACAACAAATGGTTTATTCCTGAAGACCATCCAAGCACTGCTGGCAATAAACAGTCATCTGTAATGTTTTATTCATCTTGTCTGACTCTGCAGACAGATTTTACATGTCTTACATGTTAATTCAGAATGTGATGCTATGATCTCAATTACTGAGCATCCTTTATACACGATGAAGACATCACTCCAAGGTAGATAACCAGCCAGAATGTGGATGGTCTTTAAGGGTCTTGGTGAGATCTTCAGGTGCTTTTTAGGAATGCAGTCATTAGATGAGACAGTGCGACAGATTCAGATTGGTTTTAGGCTTGCACAAAACTTCTGTAGCTATGTTGTGGTGGCTTATTGTCATGGTGGAAGTGTAAAGGGTTCCTAGATGGAGTTTGCTGCAGTGGTAGAAGCAGTGAAGTGGAATAACTGTTCTCATGTCTTAGCAACAACCTAATTACAGTGTCATGCTAACATTGCATGATCGTCTAACAGTTAGCTGCACTCTGATGCCGTCTAAAAGATGCAATTTTAAGCATACATAGGTGGATTGGTGAGGGAACTTTCTGCTAACATTATGAGCAGCTGCAAGGATGCAGGGGTACATCTTGGTGTCATTGAAAATAGTAGGAAGAAACTAGGAATGCACTCTTATCAAGACATATCAGACATCTTTAGGATCCATGTGTAGCATTCCGATACAAGAGTACTCAATACTAACTCACAGCAGGAAAATGTGCACTCCTCACTTGTGCAGTCAGATAGAAGAGGAGCAATGTGCAACATTATGGTGCTGGAATGGCTTGCATTGGCGTTACTTCCAGCATTTTGATGTGGTTTACCAAGTTAAAGGACACAAAGTTGGTAGATTTCACACATTTGTGCAATGCAATTTTTCTACAACCCTTTTTGCAGGTCATGTAAAGCAAGACTGGTTGGTACCACACGGTTTTTGAGTTCGTAACTAGCAAGTATTCAAATGCACGTTTATTTATTTTTTCATGTAGTGTTGGTGCATTCCCAGAAGAAAAAACTCAAGAGTTTTTGAAGGTTTCAAACTTTAAAATTCAGCCACATCCTAGTAGGTAATAGAGAATGCGTAGGAGGCCTGACAGGCTTCAAACAAAACACCCATTGCCTTCAAATGTTTAATTAGATAATTCAGTTGCGTCTCTATTACACAACAATGTCTCCCAGCAGTTAGATGTAATATAGTTTGCTCAATATTTTATAGGGAAACAATACAGCTCACCTTTGGGGAGTAATAAAGGATTTCATTTTAATTTACAACCGCTTATGTAACTAAACCCTCTAGTGCGCCTCAAAAGTAAAGCAAACCAAACTCCCACCTTTTCTTAGAAATGCAGCAGCTGCTGGTAATGCTACCATAATGTTTCTGTGTCAGCAGTATTAAATAGGCGATTATATTCATATACTGCTGGGGCATGCTGCTGCTACCATTTATTCTACGGCCCACAAGGCCAATCTGACACCTGCTTCTGTGAGTCCCAGATTCAACAACTCCATCACTAGTGGGACATGCATGTGCTGTAATTAAAATACAACATATTGCTAATGACATGTGACAAATGGGATTCTCTAAACATCCAAATTATCGTGGGCTTTAGCTATCAATGTCATGTCTGCTGCAATTATCACTCAGACAAATGAGCCAGGTAGATGCACGTATGTTTGTTATGATGTAAAGAAACACAGAGAGAAAGCTATGAAGGGATTTAAATACTGAGAAAAAACAGATGAATGACTGCAGAGATGTCAAGGCAATAACACAAAAATTGGTAGGAATGTGACAGTGACAATGATGGAGGGGAAAAGTGGAAATTCTGCAACTCATGAAAGGACTGCTGCTTATCTATTCATGTGTTAGTGTGACTCATCCTTTGGAACTGCCAAAAATAGCTCAAAGTGCACACCGTACTCCTCATTTCATTCATTCTGTTCAACTAAACCAGTGGGAAGCTATCAGAGGATGTGCAAAAGAAGGTAGCCGAGGAAGGGAAAGGATGGGAGTGATATCGTCAAAGAACATTGTGCTAAATTGCACAATAAAGAAAGTATCAATGCAGTTTATATATCTGAACCTGAACAGAATAACGGCAAGAAAACTTTCTCGTTCAGAAACAATGAATGCATCTACAGCTATTTTTGCCTAACAGCAGCAGTGTTTCCAGCATTTTGCAGCATTTTTCCTGACTAATGTAGGTCTCCAGGAATACTCCGAATAATATTATTAATAACAAATAACAGAAAAATGGAGACAAACAGAACAAGAGAAACCTAATCCGCAGTAAGAACATGGATTAGATGCAGAAAAAGCAACATGGCTCATTCTGAATGGCACCTAACAAAGAAAAAATAAATGTCTGGAAATAGCCCGGTGCTTTCACATTGTCCTCACACCTCCCACTCTGCTTAGATGAAGGTTGCAAACATTGAAAGGAGACACATCACATTAGGCACCGACAAAGTCTCGAACCCTGAACTGGAACGACTGCTGGCAGTTTTTCCGTGGGTAGAGGAAGCTCTCCCTCTGTGACTGATGTTTTTAGAGACTTTCAGCTCTTTGCTCAAGTACTTCAGTTTATAAACTTGAGCTTCACTCACACTAATGACAATACATCTAAAAAGAGCTTAAATGTGTCACAAGCTATGAATTACGTTAAAACAACACTGTCATGTATGGAAGGTCAAATAAAAAAATTCCTCCATCTATTTTCTTCCACTTATCCAGGGTAGGATTATGGGTCAGCGGCCTAAGCAAGAGGCCCAGACTTCCCTCTCCCCAGCTACTAGAGCCAGTTCCTCCAGGGAAATCCAATTATGTTCCAGGCCAGCTGAGAAACATACGACGTGTTTCCACTATTGGAACTTCAGGGTAATTTTACCAGAACTTTACAGCATGCATGTGTCTCCACTATAACAGGCTGACTGAATGGACCATTTTTAGGAACAAACGAAGTACCTGATCAGGGGTAAGTACTCTGAATGGCCCCGTAGAGTCACTAAGTAGAACTTTTGGTCAACTCATCCTGATTGGTTGTAACTCAGTAGGAAATGACATCGGCAGACATCGCCCAAAACAACAGGCATTTGTAAAATTGAATGAGTTGTTGGTGAAGCGGAATAGAAGGAAAAGAAATTGAACATTGTTTATTGCAGCTTTAAGATTGCCATTTCTAAACTTCCAACACCAAAAAATGCAGCGAGAATTCCCGCAAAACAACGCAATTCACAGGACTTTGTTGCCTCACAGAGCACCATAACAAATGTTGCTTCTTTTGGTCACAGAGCTGTTCTCCCTGTCCTACGAAAGGATTAAATTATGGCGCACCTCAACAGGATAAAACCTTTAAAAGGTATTATGGACGTTTTCTACTACCAAGTGGATCATCTAAACCATTGGTCCGTATAAATGTCAATCATTCTGGTGAAGCTTTTACGCGAAGCCGTCGTACGTGCTCACTCCTGAGTTAGTTTTCACTTCCTGCGCATGCACACTCTGTGCAGAGCGATACGACTTCATCCATTCATTCTACCTCTCCGTTCTCATCGGGTTCTTTTGAAAATGGCTGAGAGTCGCAAGAGAAAAAGTGTCTTCAAAGTCTACGAAAAGAAGAGAAAGGCCTCCGAAGTGAGAAATAAGACCAGAGATTTTTTTAGGAGACTCTTTTCAACAATGGCGTGCGTTTTTCAAAACATGGAGAAGACGGTTCTTTCCTGAAATTCAGAAAAACATCGTATGCATTACCTTTCATGTTATTAATGTCCGTGGACTCTTTTGGAGCTGATTGGTGACATCACATACTGCCGAAATGATCGCGATATGCTGACGTCGTAGCAAAATCCTGAAAGGGCTGAATTTGTATGGAGACGCAGAAGCTGATAGGATCAAGCCATCGTATCTCCCGGTCAATTTTCCCTATCCCCGAAATTTTCCAGAACCCCTTTAGTGGAAACACGGCTATAGTCCCTCCAGCGTCTTCCTTTAGGTGTCCTCCCTGTTGGTCGTGCCCGGAACACCTCACCTGGAAGGCATCCTAACCAAATGCCAGAGCCACCTCAACTGGTCTCAGACAATCATCCGTTTTAAATAATTTCTTTGATTTCTTTTCAAAAGTTCCAAAAATCTGAAGCCAAACTATAACTCAGTAGAGAAAACAAACATCTAAAATAACACATTTGCGTGTTTAGCATCCAATCACCCCTGTGATGATTATTATGAGCTGCAGTTCACTGCATCACCAAAAAGAACAATTGATCATTTTACCCACTCACTAATCTAACATTGTCACTCACTAAAATATCATCCCAGCTTTTTTGTTTTAAACAGAAAGGACTCATCTTTGAGAGTCTCTAAATCAGGAAGCTTGACAAAGGAAGCCAGAGAAAATGAAGACGACGACATCGACTGAAGCGCCAAGACAAACAAGCCAAAGAACACAAATCGTTCGTGAGCCATGACAAGATGATTATGTTGGTGGCAGCTAGTAATTGTTGCATGATATGGAGAAAGAGGGAGAATGCCATGTCATGTACCATCGACTGTTGCCAAACCCTTGTACTCTGTTTTCTATCCAACAATGTTGGAAAGTAAAGCAACCACATAAAACACTGTCATGGTTGAATAAAAAATGCAACTTTAGATTGAGGCTTTTTCTTTGGGATACTTGTTTTTTTAATAGCACCCAGACTTACATTAGTAAATCTAAGTCTTCGAACTTCACACTCACCTCTGAATTTGACAGAAAAAGCTGCGTCGAACGCTAATCTTCTAAATGTGTGTGCTGGATTAGGCAGGAAATGCAGCATCTTACAGAGTGAACTTTAACTAAGCATCAGTCTGCCAGGCTTAAGAATAAGAGCCACTCAACCCCTTCAGCCAAGGTCCCCATTTTGAAACAGTAGGCATTTTAATGGATCGGGTGGGCACAAGGTTAGAGAAAAGGGGAATTGTGGGTAACTGTGTATCGATGTGGTTGTTTGGCTGCGTTAGTGCATGCACAAGGAGGAGTAATGGCTGCTTTTCACGACTGTAAGGGCCGTTTTTTTCCCCACTCTGTGACAGAGGATTGCCAAGGCAGCCACCCCGTGTCCCCGTGGTATGTAGACACTGTCGCTCTCATACACATGGAGGGGGAAGAGGGGGCTCAAATGTATGTGAGAGAGAGAGGTGGAGGCCTGAGAAAGCGTTTACAGTATAATCTGAAAAGAGACAATGGTAGCTAGCTCTGTAATCACAAAAATGTCTCCTAATAGACAACAAGGAGCCAAATATAAATATATGTTATCACTGGAGTTATGACAGGAGACAAACATGGTTTTCATTTCCTTCCAGTGTTATTCACTTCAAGACAAAACACAAGGTCACTTGGAGTAGAATTGGCTCAAATACTAAAACAGAGAATCTCAGAGTCCTTGTTGGATACTGAGGAGGTTTTACAACCAATGCGTTTTTATTATTAAGTACTTGCATGGCTTTTCTTTTCTAACATTGAAGATCTGATGGGTCTGATGTGATTTTAATTCCCTCCAAAGGTTTTGAAAAATTAAATCTGTCAAATTCAACAGGAATTTACACACAACAGAGTATTTTTCTTACCAGTCCCAGTAGTGTTTTAGGTCATTTCTTTATATTTGGCTTTGTAAAAACACTTTATTGAGATTTTTTCAAGTGGCCTGGATTAGAAGCTCTTCCGGTTGTCTCAAGAGATTTCAAAGTTTTCTTTGGAAATTGCTTTTTTGCTCATTTTCATTTTATATGTATAATGCTGTTTGTTTACTGAGTCATAAACTCGTTATTTCAATAGCTGTGAATGCTTTGTGAGTCATTTTATGTGGAAAAAGCTCTCGCACTCCTGTTTCAGGAAGTACAAGTTAGCCAGAGCGGTGGGGAGTGGAAAACGGCAGGATTTGGAGTTTTGCTCATTAATATTCATGATATACAAATGGATCACCTCTGATTGGCTAACAGCAACGCAACTATTCCACTACCTTCACTCATTATTTATTGGGCAAAAAATGCAAGCTGATGTTTTATCTCCACAAATAACACAAGCCTGAAGAAGTTCAGCCATATTGTGGAGTTGTCCGTCCGTCCGTCCGTCAGTTGAAAGCAAATTCACAGTGTGACATAGAAGAGACTGTTGTTTTCTGTCCCAAGCTTTTCCCCTGTGTATTTTATTTCAGCAGCTAATGCAGGACATAGGGTTAGCTGACTATTTTCATGTTCAGCCTGCCTGTGACCGATCATATTCCAAAATGAATAAGTATTACACGTTTCTCAGTGAACCTCACCTTTAAGATTTTTGAAAATAGGTCAAAAGTTATTAAATATTAATTAAAAAAAGTATCTTACTCAAAAAAAGGCAGTGATGCGATTAAATGTGACAGACAACTTTACAAAAACAGTTGGCTAGAAGTGTTCAAGTCGAAGTTTCTTTTTAGAAAAGAACAAAATCTCTAAAAGTAAAACTTGAGCAAACTCTCAGAATGTCTGAAGACCTCCTATTGCCTCAAGCCTTTTTCAGTATAAGTTATAACTATATTTAATCAATGGAGTTGTCTAAACAACAATCCCAAATCACTAGTGTTTCACACTCAGAGCCATGACCCATATACTGATCCAAATACACGCCACTCTGAATGCTGAAACCGTTTTCAAAGCGGTGCGTTACCTTTCAACATAACAGTTAGACTCTAAAATAACATCAAGAGGGCTGGCTGTTCATTTTGACACTGGTGACAATTTGTTGATACGAGCAGAGGAAGCTCTCTGCTCCATCACTGAAGGTCGGATTTCAACAGCGCCAAGCTCCAACCCACTCATTATAATCTTTATTTCCATTTCGTTTTTTATTTCTTTTATATCGCATCAAAGTGGGATGCGAACTGACAAAGACAAATTGGAAACAAAAAAGAGAGACAGCAGAGATCACAGGACTAATCCCACAACCTGTTTATGATGCGATGTTATGTCTACAATTATTACCCAAATCTGGCATTTAAACGGAGGGAGAAAGCTGCCTTTTCACCCGGCCTGTCAGAAAACTTCCACTGGCATGAATGGATGTGATTTGGCTCTGTGCTTCTGCAATCAGTGCCTCTTGTTTAAACTGAAATAGATTTCTCACTCTGGCACAGTTCAGCCAAGAGGCAGAGCAGCCTCTCCAAAATAAATGGCAACAAAAAGCTGAAATTATTTTTCCTTTTACCGTCGCTACGACCCCTGGCAAAATGGCAACACAGTATCAGGGGATTAATGATTACTTCACAATCGGACTGTGAAACAGAAACGGCTGAATAACCAGAGGCTGATCGCAGGAGTGGGAGAGGTAAGAAATAAAAGAGGGACTTTAAACCAATAAGATTTAAACTGGAGTTGCTGTTGAGTTTGCAGCATTGATGGTCTCTCTATCTGGGTGTCAAGCGTGTACCGTGGGTGTGCTAAACAACATCCAAACATCCCCAAATCCCCCAGGCGCCTTTTGAGAGGCTAAAGAATCTGAGAAAGGGACTAGCTCAGGAAAAAAAAAGGAGTGTAGGATGGAGGGGGGAAGAGGGAGATATAGGGAGTGTGTAATAGGGAGAGAAAATCAATGGGTACCCCTGGAGCAAATAAAAGCCATGACATCATCGCATGGCAAGGAGCGCGGAGAGGGGCGACGAAAGGCGGCGGCAGAGACGAGAGTCACCCATTCTGATGCCGGGGCCCATCCACTGGAAGGGATAAGAGCCGAACAATGTGCGCTCAATGAATGGGATCCCAAATCCCACAGGAGCAAAAACAAATCACCAGTGGGAAAGTGGAAGGGCGAGGGAGAGATGGATAAAGAGACAGAGAGAGATGGAGAGAGAAAGGGAGACGGTTAAAAAGATGTGCACACAAAGCAACAAAGCATCTTGGGACATGTAGAGCAAGGCAAGTAGAGATCGAGACAAAGCTGCTTTTGTGCTTCTGGGCTGGTGGGTGGCTCGGGAGTGAAGGATTTGAACTTGGTACTATTTACATCCGACCGAGCCTCTCCGATATATCGATCGGGTCATGTAATCCCTCAAATGTTAAATGGGAAAAGGTTGGATCTGCCCTGGAAAATGTGCTGCTCGCTGGTTCTGCATGACAGCAGCATGTGGGAGGCAGGAACCGAGCTTTATGTAACTCATCATGAGAGCTTTGAGGTGCGATCAAAGTTTGGCCTGCTGCTCGGGATGCTGGTTTGACGGAGACGTGCGATGCAAAAAGAGGAGGGAGGGGTGTTCAGGGAGCATCTCATCACAGCACCACCAGCAAAGTCAAAACGGGATGTTTAATTGCACTCCTCATCACACGGCGTTAATAAATAAAGTCGCAGCCTTCCCCGGGAGGGCTCAAATTGTGTGTCGAGAGGGCGAATGCGTGCGCGTTGTTGTTGTTTGCTCTCGAACAAAGGCTTTTTGTTCCTCCTTGATTACGGCACAGATGCTGTAAGCAAGAATAAAGATAAAAACTAGATTCAGGAGGAAAAAGCCTTTCATGTTAGATGCTTTGATAACAGAAACAAGCAGGTTTCCACAAACTAGAATTTGTTATCATTGGGAGCTTGCCAGGAAACGCTCGACACAAAAATCTCTAGACAAATGAAAGATTCGCAATGAAGAGAGAGAACTGCATTAGGATTTTTATTTTGGGAACAATAAAAAAGAAGCTTTAACTGAGGTAGAATAATGCAACGAAAAGATGTGACTGAATATCTTCTTCCTGACGAGTTAAAGATGTGACTAGGACGTTTTAAACAAGTCCAAATGTTACTGAAGGCCCACTGATCTATAGCACACATACATCTGGAAGAATAAGACACTTATTTGCATTAACTGTTAATTAATTGTGATGTTTTTCTTGAGGGGAAAACCCTATAGTAAAGATAGATTTTGAGTTGATTTAGGCTGGGAAAGACGAGTCCGCACAATGCGAAAAGAGAAGAGACAACCAGTCGACTCAGAGAGATAAAAATCTAGCAGGCTGAAAATACCTGGAGCCAAACACCATATCTGTGGCGGCTCACAGGTGCTGACCCGAACCTCTGACCTCGGATTATTTAGCTCAGGAAGGAAGTGAGGCAATGTTTATTTTCATTATCAGTTAATCCCCCCTCGGAGAATCGATCCAAACACCGTATAGGTTCTCATTTGGTCCAATAAATATTCCATAAAACAAATAAGTTAAAGCCATACTATGCAACTTTTTCATATTTTTAAATCATGTTCTTGAGCCAGTATGTGCTAAAATGACCCTTTACAGGGTTAATGAAATGTCACTCAGACCCCCACCGCCCTCTGTGGACAGAATACCGCACTTGCAACTTCAGAGTGCCGGTCCGGTCCCTGTTGGACTTAGTAAAGTGGAGCTGACATGCCTGGCGCTGCAGTCTGCTTCTAGCATGTTTCTTGCATGTTTTAGATCATCAACACAGCTGATTAGTTTGATTTAGTGATGAACCGCTCCTGTAGACACTAATGAAGGCTGAGGAGACATTTCAGCTGTTAGATTAAGGTGTTAAAAAGTCTTGTTTAGAAAAATGGACTGCAGTACCCAATTTTGACCACAGGATGTCAATCTTACTTCCTTCTTACATATTGCACCTTTAAACAATTAGTCAATTATCAAAACAACTGAACTAGTTCTTGTGTCATTTAGAATGAGAAAACCTAAAAAACAAAAACCCACAGAGGTTTCAGGTTGTTTGCTTCTCTACGTGTCAAGAGATGATGTGTCTGAGTTTTGAGCCTTGTGTGTTTGGTGTCATCTCTTCATGCTGGAGTGGAGATGATCTGGCTTAAGTCCTATCTCTTTCACAACACCTGGAAGTTTTTTTGAAAGGTTTTGGAGGATCATATTATCCTCGACGGTATCTACTGCTTTTTGTCCCTGAATCCTCCTCAGGATGTTATTTGTACCTTCTTTTCGTGGATTTTTTTAAGGATAGGAAGTTTATCCTTATCAGCACATAGGCCTTAGGATATAGAGCACTATATGCTGTAAGCATTGTAAAAAATAAAAGCCTGAGGCTAATTCTGATTTGAAACATGTGCTGTAGAAACAAAACCGACATAACTCGGAGGCTGACTTGTGTTTTTGAGGTCTAAGGTGACTAAAGCAGAGATCCAAGCCAGGATGAGAAAAAAAAATCTGATCCTACTTACAAATTCTGACAGAATTTCCTAATAGACTGATTCAAATAATAATGATAACTCCAAATGTCTGAATTGGGTCTTAAAGTTGAATTTAGAGTTATTTTGACTTCTGAAGGTTGGTGTATTTAGTGCAATCAGCTTCTGTTAGGCTTGATTGAAGATATCAGGTGGAAAAATCTGTGTAGACAAATTGTTATTTTATTAGCTCACTGTGCCTTTTTGGTCTTGAACATAAATAATAAACATTAAAATGTCCAGTTAAAATAATTACTCTATATCCTTGGTCAATGAAAGAGACTGAAATATCCAAGTAAATGAAAGTAACTCCAATTTTCAGACTCTTGCAAAATAACTACTAATTGCCAACTTTTATACTTATGAATAAAAAGTTTAAAAATATATATGTTTTCCTTTTAAAACATCTGAAAAAAAGCATTTCAAATGTTTATCTTTTGCAGACTTTGTTTGGACTTTTCTTTTCTTATTTTTCAAAGAGAAAATGCCTCCATGTCTGAAGATATTAGTCTCAGTTTTCCCTTTATGTCCAGTCTCCATTATGTGAGCTGCCTGTCTGACGCATGTATAGAAAATTAAAGCTCTTGCGCATGTTGCCTATGACTACATAAGTCTCCAATTATTAGAAGCAATGACCAAGCTGCTATAGAAACTAACATGAATATATTTAAAGCCGTCTCATTTTGTCTCCATCAAACTATTTTTCTCTTTTCAGCCTTCGCGCACCTGAAGCATTAAACTGCATAAATTAATTTTCTAACTCTATTTTTAATGCTTAGCTCCATGGCCGACTATAATGAATAGAGCTATAATTTCCAACCTATGCTTGATTTTTCATTTACGAATCTAACTTGGAATATTTGTCCTATTTTAGCCTTTTTTCAGATGTTGATGCTTTTTTGCAATACTCATAAAGAATGTTTGCTCTTAAGATCAAGTGATCCCTGTTACCAATTGTGTCTTTTATATATTAGCTGTAATCATGTGCGAACTTAAGTGCTAACGCAAAGTTTCTGAAGTGAAATGCAAAGAGTTCATTTTCCCAAATAATAAGCTGAAGGAGGATGGAGCTGATTACAGCTGGAAAGCAGGAACAGGTTGCAACTAGTAGCAAAAACCAAAACAGCCACTGACTTTTAAAATTTTGAAGAGCGGGCTCAAAAAAGAGCAGCAGCAGTGAGGTGAGTGACACAGATTTCAGTTTCACAAGAGAAAACATGTTTTTAAGAGTCTTTATTAAGAGTTTTTAAGTGAAGCCAACGCAGATGTGACAAAAATTGCAGTTCCCCCTCATCCACTAGGGGCTGGCTCCAGAAAGGAACAAATTCCCATTGACTACAGATGAGCCGTCAGAGGATTAGTCCTCCTGCTTCCTCCAGGGAAGGCCTCTGCCTCATGTTAAAAGTTATACAGTCTATAGAAGGCAGAGGGTAGCAGAGTCACTCAGCCACGGTTTTCTGGCTAAAAGCACCCGCCAACCTTGGTTAGCTAGTTAGCTCCTAGGCTAACCTTGGTTAGCTCAGTTAGCTCGTAGCTACATCAGCTCAGAGTTTGATGAGTGTCAATCATCTCCCCCCACCCTCACAGCCGTGCTCTCAGCTCCATTTTTGTGTTTTCCAGAGATGCATGACGCGGCCAAGATGGCGGAGGTGGGAACCACCCACTGGGCTTCAATTCAGCTCTTCAGAAACCTACAAGTGACTGTGCAGAGGCTTCATCTATCTTACATACAGTTATCAAAGCTAGAAGAAGCAACATTAAAAATTCCTCATTGATTTCTAAAATATTTGCTTGTGTTGCACTTTTTTCTTGCTAGCTGATCTGATCATAAAAAAACTCATTAAGAAATTCTCACTTCGTCAAACTTTCACTACTTGAGTTTTTTAATCTCTCATTTTGTGTATTTTTGTACCTTTATTTTGAAATACATGTGTCTCAAATGCAAACACCCATAACTCATTTTCCTTCTTTGTGCATGTATTTGAAAGCCCAAAGCAGCATGTCAATATGAAACAGAAATATTCTACATGCATGCTCAAGCAGTGAGATATACATGCACCACATAAAGCCTTTAGTTCTTTGTTACCAAACATCATCAGGCTAACTAAAAAAAACCCAAAGGCTGCAGCTACTAGGTCTGTGAGGTTAAAAAAATAAAATCCAAGCTTTCTGCAGTCTGGCTATTAACATTCATGTCAAAAAGCTGCTATAATACAGATAAAACAGCTAATTCTTGTTTATTGTTCTGTTCTGATGAATAGTAAACTCCCAGAGGCATCCCGGGTACTTGAACCTCTTCATGTTCCCAAAAAAGGAATCTTTAACCACCTTTAACCATTTTGTTTTCAGCCTCTAACCTTCCATTACAGTTTTCTTTCACTTCCTCCTTCAGCTCCTATCTGATTCCTCACTAACGTTTCTACTCTGACTCTTTCTTTAGGATGATAAGACACCCAACAGGTCTTTTGTCATTACTGCACAGTAAAAAAAAACATTTCTACTCATCTTTCTGACTGCATTTGAATGATCTCAGTGTTCCTGTGTGCAGATGTTCTACCTGTTTTAACAACAATCGCAAATAAAAGTCCTAAAATCCAGTCTAGTTCTAATAGTAGTATTTCTTCTAACACCTTATCCACTCCACTGTAGATACACTGCATGTCACAAATTGATTAGGGAAAGAGATATGAGGCTCTTTGGCAGTTCTCCTCCTCCTCCGCCTCCTCTTCAGGGAGAGTTCTAATAAAGTAGGAGGCTGGTTAGACGTGGGAGTCTCTAACTCTCCACTTGGGTTCCAAGCAATCAATAAAAACAGAGTGCTACTCTTGCCTTCCACTCCTTATTGAAAATTGTACTTCCTCCATCCTCTTCATTATTATATAACCTTTGTCATTCTTTTATTTGTTTTCACCTCCTCTTTCACCCTCCTGTCTCACCACATCTGTCCTCCTCACCTCTTAATGTTCCATTTCCTCTAATTAGCAGCTTCCTCTTTCCGCTTTCAGACACTTAGCAGCAGCCGAGGTGTTTTAAATCTGAGCTGTAATTATTTTTTCACTTGCAGCTGAATTTTGCAGCCATCGCAATCCTTTTAACATCCCAGAAGCTGCTAGAAAAAATTAGAAATAGTATCTCAGACTAGAAAAAAGAATAAAAACACACACCTACTGACAGGAAACTTTAATCAGAAAACACCAGTGGAAGTTAAATGATGGAAAAAAGTGTAAACTCAAGCTGTCTTAGTAGAAAGTTAGAGAAACTCTTCATCTCAGGCTTTGCTGCAAAAGTGTGAGGCAACACTGCCCCCTGCAGGTCGACGTAGGAGGTGTAAATCAATCTAATTCATTTTATTCCAGTTTTAGCCCTCAGATCCAGCCCCACAGGGGAAATATATGCAAGTGCATTTAAATAAATTAAATCATCTTTCTCAAGCAGCAGAAAAACAACAGAAAACAGCCTAAAGCCAAACCTTCCGACAGCAGTTGGTTTAATAAAGATAAACGGATGTAATCTTTACTTATAGGTTCACGTTTCAGACGGCAGAAATTTAAATACATTACGAGTAATTCCACGTTCAGGCTGAGACGGCGTTCTCTAGAGGCTGAGCACAAAGCAGCGTGTGGAAAAGACTCCTGACTATTCAGCTGGAACAGCACTATCCAGGCTCGGAGGATAATCAGCCCCTCCAATTTCAGACTAAAACTAAACCTTTCTGTATCCATGACACCAAACAACGGCCCCAAAGTCTTTGGTAGAGCATTTTCCTTGCGTGTGATCGTTTTCAAGGTTGTTAGAAGAATCAAAGCATTAAGACTGGAGAAAAAAAATTTAATTAAATGTGACAATTAAACAAATGTTTTCAGTTCGTGTTGCTTTTGCTGCAGCTACAGATTAACACGCCTCCCAAAGGAAAGGGAAAGTGAAGGAGGCTCACATGATCCTGGCAATTAGAAGTGCACCAAACTAATCACACCGAGCCAAAACAAACAGAATCCAGATCTAGGCCTCATTAGGATGTGCGTGTTTTGATTTATGCATCTAATAAATAACTCGAGAACAGCAGAAAAACTAATCATAACTAACGTACGCTATGAGGCAGACATCTTGACTAAATATTATACTTGTATTGTTCAGTTTTAGCCTCCTTGTTGGGGTTTCAGGAGACATAAGATCCCTGATCTCTGATCAGTTTTTAAAATGTCGGCCCTCCTCTGGGTCGAGACAGACTGCTTTGGGATTAGCATCGATTACCAGAAACGAATAGATGCAATGGAGATTCTGATTTGGTGAAAACAAAATCATACCATACCATACCATACCATTTTATTTCTAAAGCACATTTAAAAACACAGCATGGCAGCTGACCAAAGTGCTGTACAAGTACAAAATTAAAAACACAGTAAATAAAAACAACAGGCGCAACAATAAAAAACACAACACAGTAAAACTAAAAGACATCAACAATGGGAAAAAGCCATGTCATAAAAATATGTCTTTAAAGCTGATTTAAAATGAGAGAGTGAGGGAGCCTGCCTGACTGAGAGGGGGAGTGAATTCCAGAGAGTGGGGGCAGCAGACATAAAAGCCCGCTCACCCCGTGATTTATATCTCATTGGTGGGACACAAAGCAACAGACGGTCAGCTGACCTCAAAGCCCGGGTTGGCACGTAGGGTTTAATTAACTCAGAAAGATATGCTGGGGCAGAACTGTTCAAAATCTTAAAAACAAAGGTCAGGATCTTGAATTTAATACGAAAAGTTACTGGTAACCAGTGCAGACGTGCCAAGACAGGAGTAATGTGAGTGCGTCTGTTAGTATTAGTTAAAAACCTGGCTGCAGCGTTCTGAACTACCTGCAGTCGATTCAAAGCTGAACCAGGGACACCAAAGAGAATAGAGTTGGCATAATCTAAGCGTGAAGTAATAAAAGCGTGAATCACAGATTCCAAGTGCGGCCGCTTCAAGATCGGTTTTAGACGAACTAAACGGCGCAGTTGGAAAAAACAAGACTTAACCACAGCATTAATCTGAGGAACCATCGAGAGACCTGAATCAAATTTGACCCCAAGACTAGTCACACACTGTTTGGGGTTGAAGGTGAGAACAGAAGGGACAGGAGAAGAGTGAGTATGACTATGGGGGTCCAGGAGAATAACTTCAGTCTTAAGCTCATTTAGCTTCAGAAAGTTGTCAGCCAGCCAACCTCTCACCTCAGCTAAGCATTTATCTAGGAGTGAGATGGCATTCGAGTTGTTCATGGTCAGGTAGATCTGACAATCATCTGCATAGATATGGTAACCAAGGCCGTATTTCTCTAGGATTTTGCCCAAGGGAAGGATATAGATCGAAAACAAAAGAGGCCCAAGAACAGAACCCTGCGGCACACCCCAAGGGAGTGAGAGACACGGAGATGAATAGTCATTAATTTGGACCCTGAAAGTTCTGTCAGATAAGTAAGAGCGGAACCACTCCAAAGCAGTGCCACTGATACCTACCCATGCCTCTAGCCTATCCAACAAAATGAGATGGTCAACAGTGTCGAAGGCAGAGGAAAGATCTAATAAAAGGAGCAGAACAGCGGACCCAGAATCAGAAGCCACCAGGATATCATTCATCACACGCAGTAGGGCTGATTCAGTGCTGTGGAGCGGCCTAAAGCCGGACTGAAACACATCAAAGAGAGAATTACTCTCGATATGAGCTGATATTTGCATGTGGACAATCTTCTCAAGGACCTTAGATAAGAAAGGCACCTTAGAGATGGGGCGGAAGTTAGCGTAATTGGTATAGTCTAATCCAGGCTTCTTTAAGATCGGCTGCACAACCGTTTTTTTAAATAACAATGGAAATAATCCCGTGGTTAGACTGGAGTTAAAAATGTTCAAAATAACAGAATCCACAGTAGAGAAGATGTCACACAGCAACTTCGGGGGAAGGACGTCGTCAGGGGACCCTGTTGGTTTTATAGAATTAATCAAATTCTCCAAATCCTTATGTGATATAGGAGCAAAGTTGGAAAATATGGGAGGATCAGATGTCTCTATGAAATAGGACAGTCCTGAAGGTGACAAACTATCCCTAATGTCCCTAATTTTTTGAAGAAAAAATCCCTGGAGCGCAATACACAAGGAGGTAGAGGGAGTTAAAGCATCAGGCTCAGATAACGACAGGATGGTGTTAATGATGCTATAAAGCTTAGACTGATCACCCTGGTGCTGTGAGATTTTGGATGAGAAATATTTGTTCTTAGCAGCTCTGACAGCTTTCTGATATAAATCAAGGGCATCAGCCAGGAGCTGACGTGAAGTCAGTAATCCATCCTTCTTCCATTTTCTCTCCAGAACCCTACAACGCCGTCTAAGGTTGCGTGTTTCCTCATTCAGCCAGGGGTCAGAGGTGATTTTCTTGTGCCTAGGTCTAAGGGGGGCAACAGCATCTAGAGCCAATGAACAGACGGAATTAAAAGAATGTAAAAGGCCATCTGCGTCCCTAGTGAACGCAGAGGAGAGAGAAGACAAAGTGTCAACATCCATAATGGACAGTAATGAGGCAGTCGTGGCTGGAGAGATATACCTAGAATAACGGGGAGCAAGCCTTCTAGCTGACGTCACTAGTGCAGTGATATTAAAAACAACTGAAAGGTGGTCAGAAAAACATACAGGATCAACAGCCAGATCATGTACATTTAGTCCAAATGATAAGACCAGGTCTAGGGTGTGAGAGCGATCATGAGTAGGAACATTCACATGTTGCTGGAGGCCAAATGAAGCCAAAGTGTCTGTAAAGTCTTTTACCAGAGGTTTGGTAGGACAACAAACATGAATGTTAAAGTCACCCAAAATAATGCCTTGGTCATATTTAGATCATATTTAAATCAGGTCTGAAGTTTTCAGTCACCGTTTATACAAGCTGAGTTAATGTGAAAGAGAAGCATCACAACAAAGTGTGTCCATGTGTTTCTACCTCAGAGTCTTCACTTTTGATCCCAAGTTGGAGGACGGCACTGGGAGACTGGAGTCGGGCCTGACTGGACTGGGCCATCTGCAGGTTCAGCTGCCAGCCAACATGCTCCAGCTGCAACACACCAAGTGGGACAGAATTTCATTCCAACAGAACAGTTTCACACCTCTGATTAATAAATAATTAACACTTTTTTCAAAAGTCATAAAGATGACACTTTCCCCAAAAATATTTAGTTTATGTAAAAATCAACTCTATATTAAAGTGGTACTTTAATACATTTGCAGTGGTCTCTGGTACGAATGAATGCCTTGTAAGTCGTACGCTGGAGAAAAAAAGCTCTGGTGCGCCTGTTTCAGGAACTAGAAGTGAGCCACATCAGAGCTGAGCTTCAGATGACAGAATTAGGAGTCTTATTTCCTGATATTTGGACATCTTGCCTCTGATTGGCTAACAGCAACATGACTCTACCACTGACTCTGTTTGCTCTGCAACGTTGATGTTTTATCTCCACAAATAACACAAGCCTGAAAGAGTTCTGCTTTGTGGTGGAGTTGCTAATGCTAACAGTTAGCTTCTACTAGTCGAGACGTTCTCTGCTGTTTCCTGGACGCTAAACCAACAACAGCCTTCCCCGTCGTGAGTCAAGATGGGTGAATCCATGAATGTTAAGTGACAGTGTGACGTAGATCTGTCAGGCTTTTCAAATCCTAGCGTGTCATTTTTATTTTCTATCAGAAGCTAATGCAGGAGATCGGTGTAGGAGACTATTTTCATGTTTAGCCTGCATGAAAAGCTCAGAGTGACTGATTATAATCAGAAATAATCATTAAAAAATGTTTTTTTCAGTGAAGTACCACTTTAATGTTGCTGCTTCACCTATAAATTATATTTATTTTTTATTTTATTGATCAGTTTTTTAATTAAAGCAGCAAAATAAAGTAATCAAAGAATCAAAGGTCACTAAATAATCCATCTTTACAAACACAGGGATCTTTAAGATACTCCATTAGTATCAGAGATCATTTGTGTTAATTGCAAACCTAAATTACATGCATTCAAGCTGCATGTTGAAACTTTCTCATCCTAACTTATTCCAAAATTCTCATGGGAAAAATAGATGGTTGATTTTTGGTAAACTTGAGGCTTTAACAGAGTCTCTCCTCATACCGATCCCACCTTCTCCCTACCTGCTGTGGGTGATTTACAGAGAAATACTCCATCAGTCAGCTGCAACAGTGCAATAGATTAGCAGCACTGAGTCAGGGCAGGTCAGTTAAGTGTTTTATGATGCAGACGGAGGCCATAATAATAAACCATGAGAGAATGATGGCGTTTGGATGCTTCTGCAGCATCAGAAGACAGATGCAAGGTAAGGAAAAAATAACGACTATAATATTCATGACTGAAGCATCACCGTGTTGTTTTGTTATCCATTTTCATTAAAGTATATGCAAATAAACTGATTTAAAGGCATACAAATAAACTTAATTTATTGAAGCAAACACATAAGGCTTTGTTATATATATATATATATATATATATATATATATATATATATATATATATATATATATATATATATATATATATATAATAAACCCCCCAAATAAAGCATTTCAAAAAGGAAAAATAAATGTTCTTATCCGTAATAAACTGTCTTATCCTGTCCACATCTTAACTTTGTGTGTTTCTCTTCTTCTTTTCTATCCTTGTTCTTTTTTATTTGTGTTAGATTTCAGTGGTGCTGCATAGCAATAGGCAGGGCAGGCAATTGCATGGGGTCCCGAGGCCACAAGGGGGCCCCAGAGGGCTGACAAACTTTGAAGTCAGAACCACAACGGTAGTGAGACAGTGGACGTTTCTTAATAAGCAAGTACAAAAGTACATTGTTGTGTACTTAACAAGTACGTTCTTGGCAAGTACTGCAGAAAGTCTGTTCTACCGAGTATAGTAGTAAGGACAACATTTGGAATAGAACAGAACTCTGTTACATCATGGCAACAAGGGATGCATTGATTCATCAATGAGCGGAGCAAGAACAAATCCGGTAACTTTTAGCGTACTTGCCACGATACTTAGGTTTGATTTATTTTACCGTCATGACATCTTCACTGACAAAACAACAAATGCATGTTTGTGTTATGAAACAACTTGCTTGACTGCTTAATTATCAAAACTAAGAGTTTGCAGCAAATCCAATAATCTATTAGCATCATTGAATAGTGATAAAACTTTTCACAGATTACGTGAATACGAGGATGACAAAAGCAACAGGTTTGTAGTTGGTAATTTAATGATCTATATCCTTACCAACAATCTGGTGTTGAACGTAGCTTACAGTCAAGAAGCTGCTCTGAACTCGAATTCAAAGTGAGGGAAAGCATAAACATGTTGTTCAGAGATCGAATGCATCATAAAGGTAAATATTTAGCTTAAAGCCAAAAGCAGCAGCAGATGGTCCCGAGAGAATCACGGGCTGTCACCACATCCTCCTAAAACTCCATGTGGGAGGGAAAAATGATTTATGAGGCAGAGGCAGGTGGGATATCTGAACGTATGACAGCAGCACCAACCCCAGCATAACGTGAACATGCTGTTTATCTACTCTGTGTTAGATCTGTTCTCTAAAAGGAACGCCCTTTGAAGTGTCACTCCTGTAAAAAGTTCAAAACAGAAAAAGGCTTAAAGATTTATGAAAATACATACTTGTGATGCAAAGATGGGTAAGAATTAATCCAGAAGCAGGTCAATTAAATGAATTAGAACAAGTTTTTTTTTCTCAAAAAGAGACATCAGAACGTTTAATTTATCAATGATAAGGACGACACAACAAGTCAGTGACTCGATGCAATCTGCTGCGTTTCCTAAGATAGAAAACTTTTCACTAATTGAAATAATAAACTGAACTCAATGCACTGATAAGTAGGTTAAATCTGAATTTTTGCAATGTGAAGTGCCTTGAGACGACTCTTGTGATTTGGCGCTATATAAATAAAGTTTATTTATAGAACTTAATAAACAGTGGATGGATCTTGGCCTACCTTCTTAGGGGCAAAGATATTACACTTCAGCTTCTCTACGAGCTCAGGTCCAGCAGTGGCCCAGCTCTGGGAGAACACCTCCGCTTTTTCCGGGTTTAGATGGATCACCTCCAGCTGCTGCTGCAGAGCAGCAGGCTTTATGTTGTGATACACAGCCTGCAAACAGATTTAGAGAGATATGTTTATCCAGTCAATGTAGCAATAAGTAAAGCATATTGTTGGAAAGTAAAGATGATCAAAAGTACAACAGTGACACCAGCTGGAGAAACAACAGAGTAATGTTAAAGACATAGATCGTATCTGTTATTGTTATGATGTTTTTAAGCTAATTTAATCATCACATTTCTTGTGAGTTATAGGAAAAAGAATGCAGAAACTTCTAAAACACGTCCTACCTTGTTTCAGCTGTATCAAAATACAGTTCTCCTAGATTTGCAATTTTGTTTTTATTAAAATGCTAATAAATAATGTAAAAAAAAAACTCAATTTCATTATTGTAGGCTTTGAAAAAAACAAGTCTCTGTCTTCACTGAAACATAACTACTGAGAGTCATAATTATAATATATATATTAAAAAAGAAACATTTTTCTTAATTTTCTTTCTATCAAATCAACAAATGATGCCAACATTCATAAAGAACTAAAGGCATTATCCACGAAACAATAATACAGGAAACTCAGCTTCTCTATCAGGGTGTAATTTATAATAAATATGGACTAAATTCTTTGAATAATGTCAGTAAAGATGTCAGTCACAAACCTGCTCTAGTATAAAGGCAGAGGTTTCCAGGACCAGGTTAAGAGCATGTTTATCTAAAGACAGAGCAGCCTGGAGTTTTTGCTCCTCTTCTTCACTGAATGTTCTCTCTCCCTGCAAGGAAGAAATAAAAACTGTAAACATGAAAACATCTGTGACATTTTCTGTTCGGCAAGCTGATACTTCAGGATTAGCTTTCAGAAAGTTGCATGTGGTGTTTGAGGTGCAAAAATTACATTTGGCTAATTTACAGGGATTTATTTATTCATGAACATTAAAATGATCAAACTTCAGTAAAATGCTTCAAACAAGGCAAATTAATGCTGTTTATGTCATAATTATTGAGTCACTGCTCTCTTGGGTGTGTCAGCTTTGCAGTTGAAGCGATTTGTCTCAGAAGACTTGATGCAGCTTCCGTACCTTCAAATGAAGCTTCTGAATGATTCGAGAGATCAGCCTGGGAAATTTGTTCACATCAATCTCATTGATGAAAATCACTGCTTCTTTGATGCTGTTGGGAAAGAAGAGTCACAAATGTTAACAATGGATGCAGAAGGTGCTCAGACTTCAAAAGGAAGAAACAGAAATGGAGTGAATATTGTCACATAGACAGTAAATAAATAGTTTATTTGGATGGAGCTTTAATGCATTGACAATAAACAAAAAAGGAAACTTGGGAGTGAGGTGCATACTTCTGCAGCTTAGGTATTGTTTTTACAAAGTAAACCAGTTCTATTGTGGAACAATATGTGAGAAGTAAAAAAAAATGAAACTTTTGATCGTGCAGTGTCAGTCAGTCTGAATTTTGTGGTGCTCCTTATAGTTTCAATTCATTTAGCAGCTAGAAATCACGTTTAAATACTCAAAATAGGCTAACGACGAAGTTTCACTCGAATAAACCTCAATTCCTGTTGAGCTTTTTTTTTTTACTAAAAATCATAAGTAACTCCTAACAAACATAAACAACACTGAAAATATGTTCATTTAAAGAGAAAACTGGAAATCCGTAATGATGTTCAGATAATAAACTACTTCAGGAGGCTAAATGCTAACGTTAGCCACCCCAAGACTGCGTTGTCCCTGCATAAAGAAGAAATTAAGTCACCTTTGCGTTTCTTTTATGATGGAAGTCATTGTTTTTTCTCTAAATGAGACTTATAAATGTCACAGCATCCTCACACTGTTGTTGATATTCCTTCTTCCGGTTGTCACGTCACGAGACGGATCACGTGATATTGGACCGTGCGTGGTGAGGATGCGCAGTGAAGCTGAATTTGTAAGGAACAAACTGAGGACCTTTTTTTCATGTAACCACGGGTAAGACTAGGGGTCCCTTCACCTGGTTACATTTATTTTATACAAATGTGGCAGCATCTTAGGGTTTATTAGAGTATATGAAGAATGCACGTCACTACGGAAAGTGCATTGGACAAAAATGTAACTTTAATACAGATGCGCAAATGTCAAAATCAACTATGAGGAATTTAACTTGAATAAATAACAAATGTATTTATTAAAAACATAAAACATTTGCTTTCCAGTATTATGTGGCCATTTAATTTAACATTTTATTTGGAAATATTTCAGGATTGAGTTGTTAATCTAGTTTTGACCCCTCAGTCAATCCTAAATGTTGCTTTTCCTCAACCTGGATGATAAGCAAAGACAAAAAAACAATAGGAATGTTTTTCTGGTATTAATATGTCCATCATAAATTTAAATATCTATAGCAATGTATTATCTGTGTTAAAAGAAATATTTTAAAAAGTAACAAAAAGATTACTTTTTTCCATCATTATTGGCGCTCCATTAATGGAGACTGTCCGTGTCATCTTCATGGTTTATGTTTTATCAAAGTTTATTTAATACAAATTGCATATTTATAAGAAAAAGACGAGGTGCAACTTACCAACATGTTTTCATACTTAAAACTCTCATTTTACTTGATAAACCCATTACATTTTGTAATAAATAACATAATGAAAGAACCATGGATATCCAGGGAGATGAGGAGTAGTACATACTGTTAACAGCACGTTATTGGTTCAGTCAAAAATTCTTACAACAGAATTAGTTTTAAACAATTTATTGTTGAAAAAGAAGAGAAAAAAATCATGCACAGATGAAAAATTAAAGCATAATCTGATAAAACAAGATACATATTTTAAAATGCTTTACATAAAAGTAAGAAAAAAGAAAATCAGCACTTAGATATGTTTATAACTCTGAGTATCTGCAATTCAACATCATATTGTAACACCGTAGCAGATCTGTTTCCATTCTGGAGATGTAATCATTCCACCTTTTTTTTCCTTCTTTGATTTCTTCAAGTTGGAATAATAACCAAATCAGTGAAAATGTCCCAAAACGTCTCTGCAAGTAAACACTTGTGTAATTGAAATCATCTCAGTAACAAAAGAAGCTGCTACAGATCTGTGAGAGGAGGAGACAACCTCCATTGAGGCAGAAGGAATGTACCAACGATAAATAAATACTTCATTATTTCCTTCAAAGAAAAAAACGAAACTTTCAACAGACAAATCAAAAAGATAAACGCCACAACATGGAGTGTCAACTCACACAGTACCTTCAAGATTTAGTTTAGGTCAAAGTTAGCAACTTGAGGTTTTGGTAAACAGATTGCATCACGGTAAACATCGGCTGACATCTGCAGGCTCAGGATCTCGCTGCCGCTACTTGAAGGAAGGTAAGTTTGGCACTTTTATGCTTATGTCGCCTATGTTGATGTTTCTGGGCATTTCCGGGAGGTTCATGTTCTTTACAGCTGATACGGCACGAGCAGGTGCTCCTGCAATACCGGCCTGCACACACCAACACACACACACACACACACACACACACACACACACACACAAAACACAAGAGTTGATAAGATACAAGCTAGTGAAGAAAACACAAAAAAAACAACAATCTGTGCAAAAAACAAAAAAAACATTAAACAGTGATCACCGCACACACAAAAACACAGAATGCTAAACTGAGAACTGAACGAAAAACAGCAAACTGCTGACAAAATGCAAAAGCACCGAGACAAACAAACATATGCTGAACATTCAGATGCCTTAGTAGCTTCATATGCACATGCACTAATTACTTCTAAAAGGATGAACGTCACAACCGGAGCCAATTAGAGGAGTCAACTGTGAGGACGTACTGTACTAAACTACTCATTCACTAATTCAGATGTCTGGAGCCAAAAACTGGACACATGGACAAAAGGCAGCACTGCTTGGAAAGTGGACCCAGCGGACTCTTGAGGACCGACAAGGGTGAGAACGCAGGGAGAGAATTGTGTGAAGCAGAAAAATGGATATGAAGACGCGAGTGATGCTTGGATAGACAGGTGTGTGCAGAATATGTGCCTGTAGCAACAATACCTGCAGGTGATACTGTACCTCTGATAGGCTGAGTTACTTCTGAAGAGCCTACACATGACTGTAGCTACAAGTAATCTGTCTGAATACACATTTGTGTCATGTACACGCCTGTGTTGGCAATATTAGAAGATGTTAGCTTGGGTGCTAAGCTACAATGCAAGATCTATTTTCAGGACAGAGGAGGCACGTCACTCTAACACAGTAAAACTCAATGAAAAGCAGCACAAGGGAATTTCCTGTTTGGAGTATTTGGAGCAAATGGTTGGTTAGAGGTTTTAGTCTCGAGTATCAAACGCAGACATCTGAGAATCACTGATGTTAGAGAACCCCCAAAACGAATCTTTAGCAGGCAGACCCAAAATATGGCAGAGCGTGTTTGCAGCCTAAGAGAGAGGCTGAAATTAAAATCACAGCGTGATGCGAAGTATGCTTGGCATGCAGATAAATCCGCTTCCCTTTCCCACAAGGTTGTTTCAATGGACTGTTTGTCTAAAGGAAATTCCTTCCTCTGCCAGGAATCAAGGAGACCCGGGTTAGACGGGAGGACGGCCGAGTCACTAAACAGGAGGAATGCTGATGCAGCACGAGTGTGTCGCAGAGGCAGCTTTTAAAACAATCATGACTAAAACTATGCGTAAAAGGCCCATTCACTCAATGTGACCTAATGTGAACATATCATTGAAGAGGAGCCAGTACTTTAGTTTAAGCTTCGCTTTAATCAAAACAAATAATTCATTTACAGCCGTGGCCAAAATACTTAAGAATGACACAAGTGTTGCTGCGTCAGTGTTTTTGGATCTGGTGATGCAAACAGAAGCAGAGTTATGAGACCTTCATAGGTTTAAAATGCTTTTATTGATGATTACATTTAGTTTATGCAAAAATATCTAAAGAGTTCATTTGCAAAAAATGTGCGAATTTTCCAAAAATGCATCTTTTTATTATTGACGTCAATAAAAGAGTCGAGCTTCAGACGGCAGGATCTGGAGTCTTATTTCCTGCTATTTGGACATCTCTTCTCTGATTGGCTAACAGCACCGCAACCCTACCACTGACTCCTTTTGCTCTGCAACGTTGATGTTTTATCTCCACACTGAAGGAGTTCTGCTGTGTGGTGGAGTTGCTAATGCTAACAGTTAGCTTCTACTAGCCGAGACGTTCTCTGCTGTTTTCTGGACGCTAAACCAACAACAGCCTTCCACATTTGGTTCAGCCTGAAGTTATAACTTGTAAAAATGGGAATCATCCTTCATATTGCAGCTTGGCCACCCCTAGACGAGTCGTAACACAAAATAAAGTTTGTGATTTCGATCAAAAGTGGCTTCTATCTGTTTTTGCAAATTAACTCTTCATTTGTAGTGTTGGTCCTTGTTTTTCAAGACTTCCACAGTTCCTCCTGACGTGCTTTCAATCATCTTCTAGAATAAATCCAGCCTGATAGCAGCTCATTCTTCATAATCAACGATTGGAGAATGAGGATTGCTTGTCCATTGGCCCCCTGACGATAGACCACGCACGCTTAATGGGAGTTTTGTTTCCTGAACCATTTAGTTATCACTTTAGCCTTTACTCCATCATGCTGGAAAAGAAACGGTTCATCACTAAACTGTAGGAGACGTTGCACTTGGAAGATGTTTAGGTCATTCATCATTTATGGCTGTGTTCTGAGGCTATACTCAGCCAACTCCTGAGGGGTTTATTTGGAGGAAAGTGGCTTCTTTGCTACCCTTCTCTGCAGACGCACCAACACCTGCCTGCTCCCATTTCTCAGCGAGCTCTGCACCAGATCCCACAGACAAATCAAATGTAGGAGAAGGTCCTGGTGCTTGCTGAACTTTCTTGGGCATCTTGAAACCTTTTTAAATTCATCTTCATGAAAAAGAGGCCAATTATTTAGTTTGAGCAAATTGTCATCAGAAAAACGGAGGCAGCAAACTTTGTGATAATTAATTTTTGTGTTATTTTCTCAAAACTTTGGTCACAGCTGTAGTTTCCCTAGTGTCCAAACCACCAAAAGTACACATAAGACCATCACAGCCATGGTGACTTTACTGCTGTGTTCTTCCTACCAGTCAGCAGGGGGCGACAACTACAAATAAAAAGTACTTTGTCAAGTATTTATTATTTGCAGTCACACCAAGGTGAACGCAGAACTGGTGATATTTGTGGGTCTGCCGTAAAAGATTCTTGCCATATGTTAGTGTTGTCAGTGTCCTAAAACATGAAGGGGCCGTGTGGAGAGACTCAAAGGGGACGTAAACTCCAGTTACAGTATTTGGTTGTAAATTTAGCAGTACCTGTGTCTACCTGTCCTGCCTGGTAGACTGAAAGATAAACGTCTGTAAAGAGAGAGAAGAATGGAAAGAACTGGGCAGGGTCAGGAAAAAGAGGAATGAGGAATGTTAAAGCAGATTAAAGTAATTACAGTTCATCTCCACAGATAGTGAAAGGACCTATAGTACACCACAAGTTCAATGAAAGCAGTATTAACCAGAATTATTAGTTAATTTAAGGGTTAAACAAAATAAAGACATCAGTTGAAAGGATTCAGTTTTGTAAATAAAGACCAATGTTGGTGCTTCTTCTGTAACGGACACTGTTTTATAATTAAACAGCGTCCGTTTCCTTTAGCATCAGTGTGAAATAGAAACTGTGGTTTACGATAGGTCCAAGAGGGAAGAGACAGAACAGCTCCGATGACAAGAACAATAAAAAAAAACTTGCTAAAATGCCAATCGAACAAGAAGATTCAGTTTGGTTAAAAGCAAATAAAACAGCTCAGATGTTATAAAGAATATTCTGTTAAGAACTCAGATTTCAAATATGAAAAATGATCAGTTCACCGAGTCATTTAGCGTAGGGATGCAGCGATATGGAAATGTGGGCCGATATCGATATCCGATATTAATATCGCTGTTACACCCGATAACCAATATTTAACGATATTACATTAATATAAGAACGAATGTAAGAAAATATCAATACACTGAAAAATTGTGATGTTTTGTGTAACGATACTGAATCGGTATATAAAAGCTGTGTATCAATTTTTTATTGAGAATTTAAATGCAAACATTTACTATATTTCTATTGTGTGGTGCAATTCAAACCCCGACAGCTAGGTGGCAGCAGTTATACCGCCTTCACTCTTGACGGAGCAACAAAATCTTGTGATAACACTTGACACACTTGGAGGCATCTGGCCTGAGGTTTTCAATTAAGTTCACTCAAAAAAATCACAAATATCGTCCGGCTTTTGCTATCGCAAGATATTGCATCGTCTTGTATCATGATATATATCATATAGCCAGATTCTTGCCAATAAACACCCCAAATATAAGAATTATATATAAATATAATATGTTATTATTATATACTCACAACACACACATTTACGCTTCTGAGATGATTACTATTATTCATATGACCAAAGAGTTACGCATCATCACACCCCCTCGCTTCTGAAACTGATACACAAATGGCTACTGTAGATGGAAAAACAGCCCAGTTTTACTCATCGATACCGATATGTTAAAAAATGACTAACATCGACCGATACAGATATTGATGCCGATATATCGTGCATCCCTAATTTAGAGAAACAAAAGGTTAACAGAAGCATATCTGTTTTTTGTCAGATTAAAACTTTTCATTATACAAATTAATGTTTCTCTGCTAGCAGAAGCTGGAAATCAAAGCAGTGTAGCTGCGTAGCGCTAACACCAAAACAAGATATGACATTTGAAAAGCATCCAAAACTCTTCTGAAGAACTGCATGTTACATTTACAGGGTATGAGGTTTAATGGTGACAGACTCTGTGATGCACTGGACAATAACGCTGTCGGATTGGTGTGGATGTGATGGATATAAAACTGATCGGTAGTGTGAGTATAGAAAACGTCTCGTCTTGATCTGAGAGCAGCGCAGCGGCAGGAGAAGAGACCGAGAAGAGCACAAACACTCAAGAGTAGGTCGGCAGCATCCACAGAGTCACTGGAGAGAGGCATGCGGGGTGCAGCATACACACATGCCTGCATACTGTACACACAACCTGAGGTGGAGGGGAGGGGTCAGGGACACACTTACCTCAGACTTCTCCATCTTGTTCTGGGAGTCCACCTGTGACATGATTTCATTCATGTTGGTCTCCAGGACCATCCCGCCCATCACCATCTCCGCTAGAATGTGGTGGACCTGAAACAAACATCAGGTTGGAAGATTATTAAACATTCGTTAAGTCTTTATACTGAATCAAGTCAAATGTTGCCCCTCTGAACAAAAACACCATGAGCATGTTGAGATTGCTGCCATCAGGTTATTTATTAATCTGTTGTTCTTTTAGATATCTGCACAGGAACTGTTGCCCTCTGTGTCTCGTAATCATGTTGCATAAAGTCATAAATTGAAAAAATTAACTTTTACGAGAATAACATCCTGCATTTACACTTCTAATAACCTCTAACCCCTGTTCCAGTGTCATATAACTGATGCTTACTGAACAAAGAAATACCAATATCATACTTGTAATCTAAATTAATATTTGAAAGAACTGATTAATTTCAGATTTGACTTTATAAAGCAGTTTAGTAAAATTTGGGACAAAACAAAAATGTAGCAACACCGTTCACAGACAGAAACAGGAAGCTAGAGGACTTTAAAGAAGTCAGTTTTGTCAAATTTGGTTAAAAATGAGGAGGAAACTCTGCTTTCCAAAAGTGACGCTAACGCGAAACACGTGACGCAGCCAAGATGGCGGTGGTGAAAACTGGCCACAATTCAGCTCTTCAGAAACCTACGGGTGATGTTACGGAGGCTCCGTCCATCTTATATATACAGTCTGTTTAAAAATGATTGATAAAAATATAAAAATGTCTGATTGTTGTCATGTGATGGAGAACAACTTGATTTTTCATTTGTCCAGAACATTTTTGAGTCAAGAAAGCAGTAAATAAATCAGGTAATAACTGAAGAAAATGACTGCTCAGATATCGTTGCAGGGAGCCGTGGGGTTAAAGTGTCATAAACACGTTGCATCACAGGCAGATAAAAGAATTACCCACCTTGTCTACATGAAAGATTAAGTCAAGCTCACAGACGTTCTCAAAGCATTTGTCCAGCGTTTCCACAAATACCTGAAAATGCATAAAAACAGATGAAAATGTAAATAGAATTTACAATAAAATAGAAAACGAAGCGCCTGAGATTTCACCTGGATCAAGTCTAAAATTCCTAATTCGCTCTCCGAAGAGTCGACACAAAACACAAAGTAGAGCGTGGCGTAGTGTCTGTAGATCAGCTTGTAGTCTGATCCTCCGATCAACCTAAAACAACAAAAGTGACAGGTGTCAAACAACAGCAGACATTTATTCAGGAGTTTTATTATTAGTCCATCTGAAATCAGGACGTTTATCAGGACACTCTGAACTCTGCACTCTGACTTGGTAATAACGGCATCAAACCAACCCGTTATGACACCGACAGAACAGAACAAAACAACGGGAGGCGAGAAACAACAGGATGTTTTCAGCTGGTAAAGATAGAAAAGCAGATAATGCTGATAACAAGCTGCTGATGGATTAGATAAGAAATCTGAGGCTGTGCCTCTGTTACCACAGGAAGTATTATGCAACATGCACAGGTGCACAAGTCAGTCGAAAATTTCATATTTTTATTTATAAAAATTCTCTTGCAGCTTTGAATGCACTAATGAGAGTAAAGCTGCAACTTGCACCCGAGCCGCTAACGTCTGCTTCTTCTGCACACTCAAAAGTCACGACTCACATGCCACCTTCTAGGAAATTGCAGACGTTTTCATCTCTTTTCGACACCAAGTGGAAGGTTTCCCTGATGATCTGTTGCTCTATGTCTTCATTCTGCAGGACGGATCAAAAACAGAAGCAGTCAAACAAAAATGTGTGCCGCGTTCCTCGTGTAAGCAGATCCCATGGCTTCAGGAATGTTTGAAACCTGTTATAATGTTCTGCAGGGGCTAAAATAAAAACTAAAACAGGTTTGTTTGGTAGTTTTATGTAACCTCCAATCCATTTAACACTCTAAACTTCACTGAAGGATGCTAAAGTCCTCATTACAGGTCGGTGTTAGTCATGTGACCTATCCACAGGCCCTGTAGCGTCACTAGAACTCAGTTTGAAGGCAGCAGGACTGGAAAGTTAAAGCAGATTTTTACATTTCTCTTTAAGATTTGTCTTGATGTCACAGTTTTCATAAATTCTGGATTAGGTTGTCTTTTACTGGTCCACATCTGGAACTTTTACGCTGTAATCCTGGTGTTAGCCCTTGGATTGGGCTGTTGGATGGATGAGCAGATGGGAAGTAAATTTACAGTTGCATGAAAAAGTATGTAAACCCTTTGGAATTATATGGATTTCTGCAAAAATTGGTCATAAAATGTGATCTAAATCACAATAGAGCTGCTTAAACTAACACCACACATTCACATACTTTTTCCACCTGCACTGTGAATGTTTACATGGTGTGTTCAATAAAGACATGGACACATATGTGTGGTATTAGTTTAAGCAGACTGTGATTGTCTATTGTTGAAGATCAGATCACATTTTATGACCAATTTGTGCAGAAATCCATATAATTCCAATTTCTTGCAACTGTAATTAACGTGTGCACATATTTCACTTCTCTCCTCAGCAACATTTCATCCAGATACTTTGGCTTCATCCCTGCTACTGCTAGACCGGCTGTAATTAAACAGACCAGGATCTCTTCAGTTCTGCATCAGTGCTGTGCATCAAGTTTTTATTTCTGTGCAGCCTTGATGTAAAGCGACAAACTAAGTCAGGAATTGGCATGCTAAAGATAGTTTGAGTTAGCAGTAGCTTACACACCGAGTGTGAAATATTAGATCCTGTGAGACGGTAAGCCGACACCTCGGCTTGCAATAAAACAGATGGTGTTTACACAGCCTCCTGGTAATCTGATCAATTTCAATTCATCCTCCTGAAACTCAAACAAATTCACGTCCGACCTAAAAAAAATAAATAAATAAAAGACTATTTTCCTTAGCAATAGTCAATGAAAGCCCTGTTTCGTCTCTTTTTGAAGCAGGCGTGCTCCTTATAGTATTATTACCTGTTTTTCCTGGAGTGTGCAGTTCAAACAGCAATTTAATGATTACAGTTCAATTACAACTTTAGCACCAAGTTATCAAAAATCGATAAATTAAACTAAAATTTAATTATTTTTAAGCCCGCTTTACAAATATTTTATTTTTTTATTTAAGCATTCTTGCGTTTTAAAATGCAAAAATGGCAGAACGAGAGCAAAACACACTGGTGTTGTGAGGCAGACCTAAATATACACCGCCAATATAATCCCCACATGCTGTGACACAGATTCCAGCTATGTTTTGTTTTTCCTTATAGTTTGATTTCTGCCTACTCCAGAAAAACAAAAACAACACTATTCATGCACTCTGACTTCCTGCTCCTCTGGGATTCCGTAGAAGCTCTTCTCTGCTTTTATAGCAGCCGTGTCTCTCTACCAGTCAATCAACTAGAGGTTTTAATCACCACCTAACAGCACAACTCAGCCACCTGTTGATGCAAATCTGTGCCTGCAGTCTCTTTAAAATGTGAACTATATAAGAACAAAGATTGTAATAAACAGCGTGTTCCCCAGATCAACGAGTGATCATGGTGAATAATTATACCTGCAACATTGATCAAACTTATTTTTTTCTTTTAATTGAGCAAATGTTTCTGTTTTCCAGCATTTATAACGATTTGTTCCTTAGGATGAGGTAGAAATCACAAGAAAACCACTGTTTGGGTAGTGATAAAAGCCTCTTATTGCATTACTTTTAAGAATAATTTAAAATTAAGTCTTTGTGAAATGTTTATAACCTTTTAATAGCTGCAGGCTGCAGGTGTTCAACATTTACTAATGACAAAAGAAGTTAAATCTCATATTTAATCTCATTTAGGATGAGAATAACACCTTGTTATTGTAGCATTAATTAGGTGAAAGGCATCATTGATCCAAATCCTATTAGGAAGACAAGCCCAGCTGTTACATAAGCTCCATGTTTCAGAAACAGAAAATAAACCCAGCAGCCCATAATGGCTCCAGTTGTGTTAAAAAAAACAGCTGACGTGAACACGAGTTACTCACAAGGGCGTCGTTAAAGTCATGTGACCCAAACAGACAACTCTGTGTAGTTATTAGCATCACACAGCTGGACCTGATCAAACTGAACACCATCCCGCCTGAGGCGGAATCGGAGAGCCTCGCTTTGGGTTTCTCATCTTTAATTATTCATCGTTTCTTTAAAGGCCACCGCGAATCAAAAAGCTACATCAGTTTATAAAAATATGCACTCATCTTTACCCAGACCACACTGTTCCCGTCGCGCTTCCTGACCACTGAGATTGATTGTATTGCTAAAACATTAAACACCGCTTTCATTAAGCTGAAAAAACACGCGTTTAGAAGCTAAAGGAACAAATGACAACAACTAAAACTGCGTCTTCTTTTTCTTTTACTCACAAAATGTTCGTAGAATTTAGAAAGCCTCGGTTTCCCGTGGTTGTTGAATATTAAAATGGCTTTTATCATGATTGTAGGTGAAGGGATGGAGGCGCGGAGCGGAGAGGGTTCAGTCTATGAAAGACCGGTTTCTGGCGGCTCCTGAGCACCCAGACCGGACCGGGTTTCGGGGGTAAATCCCGTTTCGATGTGAGGTTAGGACGGGTTGACTCGGAGCTACACGGCGCTACTCCTCCATCGCCTCTTTACGGAAATATTCCACGTCAAAACCACCAGCGTTCCTCCACCTCCTGCTACGGCGGCTCGGAGGGATTAAAACTTCGACTTTTCTTTTTCGTTTATTTCATGTCTCGTCGTTGTGATGCTTCAAATGTCCACACGGGAGCGCAGGACGACACAAAATCAAAGTTTAGACTCAGATCCGCTTAATTCTTCCAGATAACAGCACCTTGTGTACATATAAACAATTAATCTGGGTATTGTGGAAAATATTGGTTATAGGTTCAATGCACACACCTTGCAGTATTTGCAAAACACAACCATGCAAAATTTACAAATAGATCCTTGCATCTTGCACCTAAAGCTGAATGGAAAAGGTTCTGCTAAACCAAAGTTTTATGTTTTTAAAACAGAATAGGTGCCAGCCTGTAAAGCATGAAGTAGCCATAATAAGTGTGCCTATGCATCCGTGCATGCACTTGTGAATAATCCTGCAGAGATGTGTATGGTTTTAAAACTTAACCACCTTTTGCATTCATTATAAAACATTGTTTCTTAAGTAAGAGGGTCTGGAGGCAACCTGGCTGCAGAACAGCATCACTCCCCTTAAAGGGGTTTTTAGTGTTGCTACCTGTTAATTGCTCCTTATGCGTTTCTGTGTGAAGTTTCCGCCTGTGGGTGGCACTGGAGAACATCCGGCACTGATGATGTGGCAGCTGACAGTTAAAGTGGACTCAGGCGCTCATTCAAAGAAAATTCTCCACTTTTAACTCAGCCTGTAAACATGATGACCTGACTGCATCCTCAGACTGAGAGGAATTTTCCACTGACCACATTTAGGATGACTGACAACACGCTGCAGCAGGTTTTCACTGACAAATCCAGAAGTTTACACTTTTGTTTATTTGTTTCCATGAAAAGGGGAATCCCATGCTGTCCAGATTATGTCAGACTTTTCATTTATTATTTTTTAAAGTCTAAAATTATGGGTTTCAAACTGGCTACACTGGCTGTTGTGGTTTGTTGGCAGCCTCTGCAGAAAACAAACACTTTGTACATTTTGTCTTTGCTGCGTGTGACCCAGAACAACCTCCTCCTTTACAAAGGGAAAGCGGTGCAGAGAGCACTGACTGTTTTTTTTCAGTAAATGAAGGGACAAGCAGCTCCACGTATGAATAAATATATAAACATATATGCATGCAAGCATAGAACATGCACAAGCAGGTTGCTGCATGAAGCATTCATACTTTTGATTCTTCAATAGAAAGTGTTTCATGATTAAATCTGCCTAGAGGAGCTTCTGATGTGCACAGAATGCAACAAAAAACTGCATTTATTACAGGATTATTCCAACTTTTCTCTAATTATATTATTCCGTTTGGCCAATTATTCACTTTTTCACTGCTGCACGTGAGTTTGACTAAATAACACATAAAAAGTTACAACTTTAATTTCAAAATAATTTCCTATGTGTTCATTTCATTTCTGCAAAGTCTAAATCAAGATTAGAACACGCGCTGGTCGCAAATCTAACAATTTTCCCACGTTAATCTCGAGTGTCTGATCTAAAGTCTCAGTCTGTGGTCTGAGAGCTGATGAGAGGAGCGCGTGCACGAGGGGCGCGTGCGAGAGAGAGAGAGAGAGAGAGAGAGAGAGAGAGAGAGAGAGAGAGAGAGAGAGAGAGAGACGTGGTATTTTGGACTCAAATGGATTAATCCGAGTTGTTGAAAACATAAATGTTTATTTTTGTGCGCTTTCTCACATTTGCAACAATAAAGTACAAACGCAGCGCTGATTGAATTGATTACGCAACAACATGCGCACTTGACAAACTTCTGAATTGTGGGTGTTCACCCCTTTCCTCCCCCACAATGGTACAGTCCGACATCAACACGTCCCCAAATTACTTTGCAAACCTATAAAAGTAGCGGAGAGAAGGAAGGAGCAGGTAGAAGAAATCTGCAGTTTTGACTGAGTTCATTAACCTGTGCAGCAGAGAGAGAGATGGAGCAAACCGAGGTGGTGAAGCCCGAAACTCTGGACGAGCTGATAAAAATCCTGCATAAAATCTTCGAGGGTGAATGCATCAATGTGGAGGAGGTTCAAAATATCATGGAATCATATGAGAGCCAGCCTCATGAATGGAGGAAATATGCAAAGTTTGACCAGTACAGGTAAAAACCCGTTTATTTTACAAGTTTTGCACAAATTCTAATGCTCAAATTCACACCTTGTATGCCTTATTTATCTTATTTATTGGTGTTAATTTATTGCATCAAGTTATTTAATGTTAGAATGAAAACTTTTTAGTGAGAGCAACAATTCAAATAAAAATAAAATAACTTAATTGGTTTTATTTTGAAACTATTTTATAGACTGAAACAAAGGTTGTAGTTTTATTTGGATAGAATCTAAGAAGTGTTTTGTTGATAAATGATTATAGATCTGATAACAGCATTGTTTGGGTCAGTGTTGAGTCAATGAAGGGTGGGTGAGACTTGGAGCGACCAATCAACACCCAGGACGGACACACACCCGCTTATTATTATTACTGCACTGATAAGCAGCAGAAATCTGGCAGCAAATGTTATTGCTGATGGTGAAAAACATGTCAGCCTGGCTGTAATCAGAGAGTTTAGATGTGCAAAATACATAAAATGTACATTTAACCCCAGAAATGGACGTTTTGATATTTCTGCAAAAAATGCAAAATATATTCAGCTTTACTGATGTGTCTTTCTATTTTTGTTAGAGGTTTACCCAATAGAAATTGCAAAGATATCATAAATAGTTTCCTTTAAACTGATCCTGCTACAAAATCAGTTTACAATAAAATGATTGTATTTTTATACTAAAAAACACTTAAATAAACTTAAAAGTAGCCAGAGTTAAACATTATCTTTCTAATAAACAGCAAATCTTTACCCATGAGACTAGCAGGTCAGCCACAAATTAGAGCACATTTTAATACCTTTATCATAACAAAGCACTGAACTTAACTGGAAAAAAGCTATTACATAAATAAAAACAAAATATTATCATCTTACTATATTATTACCTACATAGTTGCATTTTTGCCCCCCAAAAATTAAACATGCTAACAAAGTCCTGGCTTTTTTCCTCAATATTGTTGTCTATTTGTCAAAAACATTGAAACTCCTTAAATCCACACAGATTATGCTTGTTGATTTATATTTGTAGGTTTAATTACAAAAATGCTCTTTTTTCTTGCAGGTACACGAGGAACTTAGTGGATGAGGGCAACGGGAAGTTCAACCTCATGATTCTCTGCTGGGGCGAAGGACATGGCAGGTATGGTCCAAGTGAAAAGAAATCATGTTTAATATGCAAACATTTACACATTTTCTATGTAAAACAGTTCAACTACACTGATTTATAGTGGTGAGCTTATCAGTACTTGTTTAAATACTGATTAGGTCAGAAATTCAAGTGATTCATCTGATTATTAGTTAATACAGATAAGGAAGTTCAAGGTTGCCCATGCTGATGACACAGACTGTAATTATTATTTAATAGCATCTGTCAGCAAACTCAACAGCTGCTAAAGTTCAAACTGATAATTTAGCTTAAAGTAAAGCAGTAAATGACAATAATGATGGTGTTAAAATATGCATCATTGCTCTTTAAGGAGCTGAGAAACTATTTTTTAATTATTATTTCTTATTATAACTGGTTTCTCTGAAATTTTCATGCAGGCTGAACATGAAAATAGTCTCCTCCACCTATCTCCTGCATTAGCTTCTGATAGAAAATAGACGATGAAACTCTAGGATTTGAAAATCCTGACAGAGCTATGTCACACTGTCACTTAACGTTTATGGACTCACCCATCTTGGTGTCAGGAATGATCTGGGAAAAAGGACTGAGATAGATCAGGGAGTTGTATGTAGCATGTTGGCAAGGCCCAAACGCGAAAGTACGAGCACTGGGAGCTGCTGAGTTAATCAAGGAATTCCGGTTCGTTTCTTGAAGGGAAACGAGAAGGAATGGGCTTTAAAGAAACAGGAAATAGCTGATTTACTGGTCAGAGGAGTGAATATCAAGTGAGCAATGATGCTCTGACCTCTTGGCATGGATTGAATGAATCAATGACTAAGGAGTTGGCATCTGTATATAGCGGAGTGTGATCACGTGGGTGCTACGTGGCACGCTTGAGCCAATGGGAGATGGAATTCCTGACATTTGACTCACAGCGGGGAAGGTTGTTATGGGTTTAGCGTCCAGGAAACAGCAGAGAACGTCTCGGCTAGTAGAAGCTAACCGTTAGCATTAGCAACTCCGCAACATGGCAGAACTTCAGGCTTGTGTTATTTAATAAAACATCAACGTTGCAGAACAAAGAGTCAGTGGTAGAGTCGTGTTGCTGTTAGCCAATCAGAGGTGAGATGTCCAAATATCAGGAAATAAGACTCCAAATCTTGTCGTCTTCTGCGACTTTCTCTTCCGACTGATTCTACGTCTTCAAACAAGCGCACCGGAGCTTTTTCCCCCAGAGAACATTACAAGGCATTCATTCCTACCAGAGAGCACTGCAAATGTATTAAAAATATAAGTAAAGTTGACCTTTAATTTTCACAATAATGACTCATCATTCATTATTCATTCAATCAATGCAAATGACTTAAATTCTCCAACTTTCACCTTTCTGCACAGTTTAAAGAGGTCACACTCTGATGTTTTATGTGTTCCTCTGGCGCTTTGCAGTAGCATCCACGACCACACAGACTCCCACTGTTTCATGAAGCTGCTGCAGGGGCAGCTGAAGGAGACGCTGTTCGAGTGGCCAGACAACAAATCACACGGAGATATGGTGCAGAAATCTCAGAGGATTCTCCAGGAAAACAAGGTTGCGTATATCAACGGTAAGTCTGTATGATGCCTGGGCCTTTAATCCATATGATCTTACTTTGACATCAGACTATGCAGCCTGGCTTAAACAATCGTGAAGATTTGCTAAGGCGGCATGACTCAAAAATTCAGAGTTGGGTTGGGTGCACGACGGAGCTCTTAAAACGCTCGTCTTTCAGCGATCTCTTCTAGTTGTGCAATGTCAAATCAGCTCAGCAGGAATTCACTGATGGTTGCAACTTTAGAACAACAAATGTTTAGCTCTCTGTCCCAAACTGCCGAGTCATTCCTCAATCAGAAAAAAAAAACCTAGAGCCTAACTGTGATGTCTGGTCTCAGTTGATTGATTGGAGTTTCACACCATTCCAGTGACACCCACCCTAAGTGCATTCTTTTTTCACGTGCATGCTTTAGACTCCATCGGTCTGCATCGTGTGGAAAACGTCAGTCACACAGAGTGTGCGGCGAGTTTGCACCTGTACAGCCCTCCGTTCCAGACGTGCCAGGCCTTCGACCAGCGGACAGGCCACAAGAACACCGTCAAGATGACCTTCTGGAGCAGAAACGGGGAAAGAACTCCATTTGTAAGTGACCTTTTGGGCTTCGATCTATCAGTTTTATGCTCTTTTAAAACATTAAGCCGTCGTGTCCAAACTTCTGACTGATTATTAAAGGTGTGGTGCACTAAAAAAAACATGTTTTAAATCGTATTTCTGATTATAATTGGTCACTCTATGTTTTTCATGCAGGCTGAACATGAAAATAGTCTCCTACACCTATCTCCTGCATTAGCTTCCGATAGAAAATAGACGGTGAAACTCTAGGATCTGTTAACATTGGAAATCCAACTCAGAGATAAATGACGTTGTAACAGGAAGAAACAGAGAGTAAATGAACACATGGTATTAAAAACACAAGCAAACTCTTCCTAAACATACTATAAGGAACTAGAGGCGATACGATGTACAGGGGAGAGAATGCAATACATAGCAATACTAAAAACAAGATAATTGTTATTTTTAAGACTGATTTTAATTGGAAAACTCAGGACAGACGCTTCTAAGACATATCCATTGTTGTCGTGACATCTTGTTCTATGAGAATGAAGGCGGTAAAAATAGCTGCCACCTAGCGGTCGGAGTTTGAATTGCACTATGCAAAAGAAATACAGCAAATGTTTGCATGTAAATTCTCAATAAAAAAAATCAATACATTGCTTTAAAATATTGATTCAGTATCATAACGCGGTCTTTCCACCAGATGTAACGTCTGTAATGTATAGTACGCATCAATTAGTTGCCGTTATAGTTGATGGGTGCGTTTCCACTGGCAACAAAGCGGTGCATTTTGGTCGAGTCCCAGAAGCGTAGTGTCAAGTTGCGGCACTCAACAAAATTTTTCTTACGCGCTACTCTTCCAGAACGCGTGAAGCTCAGCAGTTCCGATAGGGCCAGGCGTGAAGTCAAACACGACAAGCAGGAAGAAAAACACTCGTACACGTTCAGATTTCCAGTCGCTAAACTAATAAACAAAAATCCTTTGTTAATTTGACTGCAGATTCGCGTCTGAAATGTGCTGCTGAGCTCGCGGGAAAAATGCGCCCATTACATTATGCACTGCTTACGCATCCAGCAAAATGGCCGAGTAACACGAACTATAGCCATGTGTCAAGGTATGGGTATTTTCTTTACTTTTTATACGGAAGCCATTAGAACTATAAAGGTAGCACAAATTACCTGGACATAAAAATACATATTAAAGGTGAAGCGGTCGATGTTTCTGAATTTCAGGGAAGAGCCGCCCTCTACCAGCGCCTGTTTAAAAGCAGCTGCCGGCCACAATGTGTAATTGTGAGGCCGTAAAAATAGCATGCTGAACATCAGCTTACCTCTTGAGCAGAAAACCGCCGACAGCGTCGTCTGTGGGGAGCCGAACCGGACCGCGTTTGCCTCTTCCTGGTTTCCGTGAGAGCGCGGGGGTGCATGGAGTGCGCATGCGCAGGAAGTGACAACTAACCCAGGATTGGCTTCACCAGAAATTGACAGTTATGCGGACCAATGGTTTAGGTGATCCACCTGGAAGAAAAAGATCGAATGCTTCACCTTTAAGTTATTTTTTTACAGTTTATGTAGGAAATCACATGTCCATATATCCTGATATAGCTTTCTAAAATATGTTAATAAGCACTGACAGAGAAGAAAATGACACACTATAAACCAACATGCAGATGCTTCCATACAGCAGAACGTTTTTATAGTTTCTCACACCAAACAGGTCCAATTGAAGGAACGACCCGTGGAGAATGCTCCACCGTGTCTGAGACATGTTTCCACTTGCTCTGCTGCAGGAAAAATGTTACTTTAGCAAAATAAACATAACCTTTTGAGTAAACACGTGAAAAGTTAAGATTTCACGTAATCTATAGTTGATTTTTTTAAATAAATAAAACAATAGAAATACACAAAGCATGTAGTGTATTTCTTCCATCACACCAACAATTAGAGATCCATCTGTAATCTACAAGTTTTATAAGCACACAAATGACCATAAAATCTTCCAGTTAGTTCACTAGATTATTGCAACATAAAACAGAAGAGATAAGATAAGTAAATAAGCGAGAGCACACAATGAACTTAACCTGACATACACCCAGAACTCGAATCAAATGCTGCAGTTTTTCTTTTTTATTCTGCTACCAAAAATGTAATTAATGACCTCTGACCCTGAACTCACCCTTTATTATATGTCTTGTCACCCTTTCTTTTAGGAGAACACAGTGTCACAAGAAAACAACTAGAGGTCACCGATTTCTGCTCCAGATGACGAAAACACTTGAGCTTGAAACGTCGATGCTATGAAATCTATTCAAAGGAAACTGCTGTAAAAAGCAAAATGTGGGCCTGCAACGACCACGCTTCCCATTTCAAAATTAGGAGTGGGCTGGATTCAAAGGGACAATCCGCTAATTAGAATGGCTTTATCGCTGCCCGGTGTGAACTTGGCAAATACTGATGAGCACAGGACGAATGCATGAATAGGCTCGGACGTGGACTGAATCTGTCTTTTGTTTGCTGGGCCTGAAGAGAGCCTTTTCCCAAAAACAACATTCCTGTCCTGTGTAACCACACTTTCTAGTCAGAGTACAGCTTTAGCATTTTAAAAGGAGGAAATATTGCTGTTTCAGAGTCCTCTTTAATATAAATATCTTCAAAACCTGAAACCACGTCTGTAATCCAACAGCTTAGTTCTCTATTACTGCTGATTCACGCCACGCAAAATTGTCTGTTGAAATTTGTCAACGATTGTAAAATTATCTGTACAGTTTCACTGCAAAAAGTTAGTTGTGTTTGCATTTGGAGTAAGAAGTGTAAAGCTTTAGAGTTGTGTTGTTTTTAAAAGTTTGCCGATTGTAATTTATTTACAGGGTGTACCGTTCGCAGAGGGACGTTCTTTTTTGTTTGTTTATTTGTTTTTATAATCAGAACGCTTCTTAAAACCAAGAGAGCAACCGCGGAGAAAAGAAACTATTTTATATTATTAGGAAAACTATGTTTAGGTTAAAAACTCACACTTTTTCCTCAGGATTTGTTCGATTTCACCTGTATTTACACAGACGATGATCTCCCATAGCGCTGTCAGTTAAATACGTGATTTATATGTTGCAGTAATGGATTTGGTTGTAATTCAGACCAATAAACACTTATTACCTTTTCACAAAGACTTCTGTGAATGTATTCTTTATTTCATGTTGCGTATAATGCACGCGTGCACGCGTTAATTATGATTAATTAGAAGAAAATAACGCTTTAATAAAAATTATTGCATTTAACCCATTTAGGCCCGAAGGTACCCCAATTGGGGGACGTTGAAGTTTAGCAGCAAAATACATGCCCTAAATATCAATAAATATTGTCAAGCTGCACCTCTAAAGAAACTTCAGAACCTTGGCTACAAGACCCTGTAAACTTGTTTTACGCGCTCCACACACAACTACAACTACAATCAAATGAGTGATCGGAAATCCCTCTTCATGTGTGAGTGTTTTTGCCTTCATTTCTGTCTCTAACGCTGCTAAAAATCTAATTGCACACACATTCTATCCACTTATGGTAAATGGTAAATGGTAAATGGCCTGTATTTGTATAGCGCCTTCTTAGGGTTCTACAACCCCCCAAGGTGCTTCACAACACAATCATCCACCCATTCACACACACATTCACACACTGGTGGGGATGAGCTACATTGTCGCTACAGCTGCCATGGGGCGCACTGACAGAGGCGAGGCCTGTCGTACACTGGTGCCACCGGTCCCTCCGACCACCACCAGCAGGAAAGGCAGGTTAAGTGTCTTGCCCAAGGACAGCGACAGACTGAGCGGGTCACAAACCTGCGACCTTCTGATTGCAAGGCGGCCACTTAACTCCTCTGCCACCTTCGCCCGTTATTATGAAGTTAAGGCCCTACCAATATGTATCTCCTAACATTCTAGACCTAAGTTTCACAGAGATAGAAGCCAGAGAACAACAAAAACAGAAATTATTTTTTCCCTGCAGATCTCCAAAAAAGTTTCATACCTTTGATGTATCACCTTGAAAAGTTAGTTTTATCCAGACTTTCTTATTGTTTACCATTAGCCCTACCTCTTCTGTCACACTGAAAACAGTTCAGATGGAAAACAAAGCAATTTTAACCAAAAAAAACACACTTAGAACTCAAACATCCAGTAGGACTTTTCTCTTTCCTGGTTTGTGTATGTCTGTGTTATGACGAGTCTCATTGGCTGACTGAGCTGTCAATCTAATTTCGGTGAGTAACGCTTGATTCTATTGGCCCTAACAATCCAAAAGACGTGTCAATCATCCGAATTGACCAATCAGTCACGGAGATAGTAGGCTACAAAGTGAAGCTGAATAGCTCCTGCCTATGCTAGCAGCATTTTTTACGCATGACGCACAGCAGGAGTTAAAAACAACTTTATTTGTCACTAAATTACTTCATATTGTCATTGATTAGTGTAATGTTTCCTGCAAAATTTCTTGAACGATTAAAATGTGATTAATTAATTACAAAGCCTCTAATTAATTAGATTTTTTAAATCAAGTCCCACCCCTAATATAAACATGAAACAGCAAAAAAAAAAAAAAAAAAAACATTTTATTTTGAAAGCACAGAAACACAATTCTGCAAAACTGATTAAATAAATATATAATAAATGACCCACACTTGTATAGCGCCTTTCAGTGCATCATTCATCCATTCACACACACATTCACACACTGGTGATGATGAGCTACAATGTAGCCACAGCTGCCCTGGGGCTCGCTGACAGAGGCGAGGCCATAAAATACAATAAATCACTGATAGATTATTTAGCTTAGCTTTGATTGTTGATTTGCTGAATGTGCAGCTCATTAATGAAAACTTTACAATAATGCAGCAGTTTATACAAAGATAAGCCGTGTCTGGCACTCGTCCATCCCTTAGCAGTGCACTTCAAACTGTACTCTGGTTCAAGGGAACTATTGATTAGTTGTTACTTTGACCAATAAATAGATTGCATTAACAGTGCACTGATAACGGTATTTGAACATCAGACATCTGTACAAAGTTGGCATCTTTCTGGCAGCCGAACAAGTTAATCGTGTCACATTTTGAAGTATTAGTAACAACATCAGAGCGATAAGGACCCTGTTGAAACAAGCCTACGTGCAAAGATTCACTTATTTGCTCGATTCTGTTGTAATTTAACTTGTCTTCTGCGTCTTTTTGTAAATGATTGTTCAGAATCTGATTTATTTGCTAACCCTTTCCCCTTGATCTCTTAAATAATGACTTTTTTTTAGTTCTGTCACGTTTTTGCAGCTCCTGGCAAAAGCACAATGTTACGATGAGGTGATTTTGTCTAAATCGTGAGAGGGTTTCTGTCTAGCAGGTCGAGCGTGGCGTGGCCTACAGCCAGACTTATGTAACAAAGAAGTGACGGTCCTGATTGCACCAGCAGAATGCCCCATGATCAGTGTGTGCCACACTGAATAGAGTCTTATCCACAACGCCTTTATCTTCATCTGACATTTAACATGATTTATAGATCATTGTTCGGCTTTTCGAAAGATTAATTCCTCAATAAAACAGCAGTAAAGCGTTGGAACTGATTTGTGTTGATTCGCTAAAAGTTAAACGTGTAATGTACGATTGTGCTCTTGTTTACATGTCAATAAATCTTTTTCACTCATCAAAACACTTAGAAACCATCACTTTGCAACAGTAAGATCACAGGAATGCATAGCTGATAATAACGAAGCAGATCATTGAAAAGATTACTTTTAAAAGCCTTTCTTGTTAATATGCCTCATCAGTGATTTTAAATAGTCACCCTCCTTCCTCCAGGCAGAAGCTGGAGCAGCCTCAAAACCTGGTCTGGAGGGCTGAAGAATAACTGTGACTCTCATAAACTCTGACCCTTAAAGGGGACAAATTGTGCAAAACTCACTGTTTGCATCCTTTTGTGCTGCCATGTGGGTCTCTACTGCCTCTATCAACGATACAATTGTGAAAAAAACCCATTCATCTGTTTTCTGTCAGTGTTTGGTTTGCCTAAAGCAAGACATTTCAAATAGTCCCCGTTTGTGATGTCACAAATGGAGAAATTAGCATAGTGCCACCTCCCACCTGGAGCAGCTCTACTCCAAGCCTCTCTGATATCGGAGCTTCTCAGCTTATAGCAGCCTGAGTGGGGTATAGGTGGGCGTGGCCAGTAGGAGCTTGCTTTTTTAAAGTGGCAGAGCCCTGAAACGGCTCATTCTGGAAGGTACTGAAACTACCAAGAATAAAACTTAAGAACAAGTCATAATATGTCTCCTTACTCTCTTCTGCAGTTTGTTACTAAAACTTTACACTTTAATAACTTTAAGTGAGTATTTAGCAGTGGTTGAAGAAGTACTTGATTTTTTTTATTTCTGTAGAAGTACAGATAAAGGGGTAAAAAATGACTAACGTAAAAGTGGAAGTATTTAAGAAAGTATAAGCATATGCATCTTCAAACGTACTTAAAAGTAAAAAATTAAAAGTATTTAACATTTAACATTTAAATGTTGTATTGTGCATTGTGTGTGTGTGGAAGTGTGTTATCAGAGCAGGGTGGGGGTCGAACAAAACGCAAACTAAAATACTTTAACACATTGTAATTCTGCAAAGACTCAGAATATACAGATACATACATACACTATCTTTTCCAGCCAGTTGTTCCAACAAAATTGAATCTTTTTGATTTATTAGCAGTTCTTGATTTCCAAACCAATCTGGGCAACTCTCCATTTTTGTGTTTATTTTCCCTGTGTTGTCACCTTCACCACACTGTCACCAGACTGGATTATTGCTTTAGCCGCAGCAGGGTGTCAAGGTGCCAACATAACTGTGGAGCAGCTGAAGCAGACATCATAAATCCTGGTTCTACATTGTTTTCCTGCTAAAACCGCTGGCTTTACTCACCGAGACTGAAAGTGCAAAGTAGAGTCTGGGATGATAAGAAGAAGTCGGAGCTGTTGGAACCTACCATAAGGAGCGGAAAAGCTTTGATAATTTACTTATCAAAGCAGCCTTGGCACACTGATAGGGAGACACTCATTCATGTAGCAGACTGTTGTAATGCTACACTACGTGTCCACTGGCTTGTATTGTTTTTTTGTAAGTCCTTGCTGCACATTGTCAGGACTTCCTGGTTCCTTATTCAAACTACAATCATTAAAATTTCATTAATTTTCAGAAATTCTTTGAGGCTCAACCCTCTGCCTGAAGGAAGGAAGGTGAATATTTTATGGGCTATGGATCAAGTATATCGAGTTCATTGTTCTGGTTTTGCATGTCTTCTTCTGTACTTGCCACATTGACACATGCATACAAATATCTGTAATATGATGCATCAATTAACTGATGGAAGTAGATCAAACCTAAAATGATAAACTCGTGAAATATTAATCCATCCATTTTCATCTGCTTATCCGGGGTCAAGTCTCGGGGGCAGCAGCCTAAGCAGAGAGGCCCAGACTTCCCTCTCCCCAGCCACTTGGGCCAGCTCCTCCGGGGGAATCCCAAGGCGTTCCCTGGCCAGCTGAGAAACATACCAGTAGTCCCTTCAGCGTGTCCTGTATCTTCCTTTAGGTCTTCTCCCAGTTGGACGTGCCTGGAAAACCTCACCAGGGAGGCGTAGCAGGCATCCTAGCCAGATGCCTGAGCCACCTCAACTGGCTCCTCTCAATGTGGAGGAGCAGCGGATCTACTCCAAGCCCCTCCCGGATGACTGAGCTTCTCACCCTATCTCTAAGGGAGAGCCCAGACACCCTGCAGAGAAAACCCATTTCAGCCGCTTGTATCTGTGATTCTTTTGATCACTACCCAAAAGATGTGACCATAGGTGAGGGTAGGAACGTAGATCAACCGGTTATTCGAGAGCTTCGACTTCCAGCTCAGCTCTCTCTTCACCACGACAGACCGGTACAACGCCTGCATCACTGCAGACGCACCAATCCACCTATCGATCTCATGCAACGTCTTTCCCTCAGTCGTGAACAAGACTCTGAGCTACTTAAACTCCTCCACTTGAGGCAGGACCTTGTCCATGACCTGGAGAAGACATTCTAGCCTTTTCCAATTCAAGACCATGGTAGATAATGGTAAATAAATATTAATCCTTCACCCTAAAGCAGGGAATCTGAAAGAACTCCCTGTGAGCTGCATGCTCTTTTCTTAGAAACCACTTTCCAGATCCACACCCTCACCTGGAAGTCCAGAAACAAATGAGTTTATTATCTTTGGTACAGAAGTTCTTTCAATTATACTACCAGGAATTTCTGCTCACAGACCGTACCTTTGCCTTAATTCTAACAGAAAACATCTTCAAATAAAATCAACAAGTTGGTTTATATAATAACTCCTAGTTGTAACAACCAGCTGCAGTCATGCCCAAACGTGTTGAGCTGCAGGAACACATTGTTCAAGCTTCCATTTGTAAGAAGAAAAAAAAGCAGAGTGTGAAAGTTTGCATCTTTATTTTCATTGTTATTTACAAATCTACATCTATTTCTTGCACCTGCAAGTGTTTCAACAAAATTTCAACATCACAAAGTTCATCTGCATGAGGTATTCAAAGCATTCGATATCAGAGCAGCTGTGGAAAGTTCCCTCAAGGGTTGCAGCAACAAACTTGTCATGGAAAATAACTGGACAGTGTGTTGGTTTTTTTTTTTTTTTGGGAACATGTAGTTTTTATTCGATGTATGAAAACACATTTTTAATGCAGTTGTCTTTAAAAGCACCACTTGTTTATTCTTTAAGTGAATTCTTAAGGCATTTGTTGGAAAAGACGTGTTATTGTGTGGAAAGTTAAGTCTAAAACAACATGAAATGGTTAACTTACACAAACAAAATCAACATCCTAGTTGGACTATGCACTTTGGAAGATTTGGCCTTTAACACAAATAATACAGTGACACAACTGCTGTGCCTTTACAGTGCTGGTGTGTTTCTCTAAAATGAATAATCCCAGAATATCACAGATATTAGTCATAATTCTTTTCCTCAAGTTTCTCTGAACTTTACTCCTACCTTCTGTGCACAAGTTACCAATTTTCTTTTTTTTATTGTAACAGCGATGCTGCAAAAAAGTGACATGTTGTTCTTCATTTTAACCAAAGAGCTAAGAGATCCCAAACAAACGTTCTTCTTAAATCAACAAAAAAAATTCTAATGATCATCTGAAAAACAGATACATCACATATGTAACTGAGTTCTGTGCAATGTCCCATTTCATGCACGCCTCTTTTTATGTTTAACTGGAAACAGTGTGGAAATTACAAATAAACAGAGAAAAAGATTCCTAGAGGTGAGTCGGATGATACGTTTCTGCATCTGTGACTAATTCTGTCTAAAACTTTATATTCACAGTGGTGCAGAGAGAGAAGGGGAGCAAATGTCAAAAGTTAGAGATGAGAAACGAAGTGGTGGTCCTCGTTGCATCTGCAGACGAATGTTTGCTTCACCTCTGCTGCGGTCGCCGGGATGAATCAAACGTGTTTCAAAAGAATGCTGTCTGCCCACAGCAGCCCGGGTCCCACTAGAGCCAGAGTCCGGGGCCAGGCATGGGTGGGCACCGATAGGCCCGCCCACAGGGCAGACACAAGCCCAGGGAAGAAGGGGGGCCAGTCAGAGGATGTCAGGGCACCAGCCCCCAGCCAAAGGGAACCCATTAGGGGCCACCAAGCCCAGCACACTGTCGCCCCCACTGATACAGACCAGCCCAGAGCGAGACAACCCCATGCCCCAAGGGCCCACCCCAACACCCGTGAGGGACAGCCAGCATGAGGTGACCAAGCCCCAGCAGAGTGAGCGCCAACCCCTCAGCCGCACCCCCAACCCATTGGGATGGTGAGGATGATAGTAGGAGAGGGAACCCTTAGCTGCAAAAATCACACCATGATCACTTTGTCACTAAATGAACAGAACCTTCTGACACATTAACAGAACCTGCAGAGCTGGAGAGTCATTTTAAAGGTGGAATATTAAAAAAAGGAAAAAAATAACGATCTGTTAATAAGCAGCATGTTTTGGATGCTGTAAAGTCGTCCTCAGGAACACTGAAAGCTCATTTCTAAACGTTTTTGTCGGCTTGGACCTCCTCTAGGATGCTGGGTTGGTACTCCCAAGACTTTTCTTTTGATGCTGGAGATTAAATCTGTTTCTTTTAACTTTTGGTTTTGTTATCCATCACTAGGCACTGTGTTTATTTGAGGAGTCAACATCCCCTTTCCAATGACTTTGTGGAAAATGTCAAAAAAGTAATCACCACTTCTTGTAAGCTGGCCTTTTAAAAATAATGATCCAATTTTAGTTTCATTCTGAGATTCTCCGTGTTTATCGTCTGTGCTTTTGGCTTCTAAGTGTTTGTAAATCTGGGCAAACAGCTGAGAGTTCATTCAGTGCCCGTTTATAATGAATAACGTTATTCTTAGTTCTATTCAAAAGGCACATCACCTGGTGTATTAAAAGAAGCGCTTCACTAAAATGTTTTATATTCAAGATTTTGACTTTCAAACAAAACGATTATTGATGGTTAAACCACAGATGTTTACTTTAAAAACACAATTTTGATATTTGAACAGACTAGTGGAATAAAAAACTTTATAAAAAAGCCTCGATAGTAATAAATCACATGAAACCAGCAGGAATATTGTATGAATTGCTGGATAAGCCTCCAGTAATCTACATTAAATGGTTTAGAAAACTTGCTCAACTTTCCCAAAAATACAGAATATTTGTGTCTTATAACAAAATAAACCTCTAACTTAAAAAGTGTGTATAATAAATCCTAAACGCATGAATAAAGCTGTTAGTCAAAGGAACCCAGAACTCCCCTGAACCTTTGTCTGAGGTGATCATATCAGAAGGACTCCTGATCTGATCGACCCCCCACAGATCGGATCTGTTTCAGAGCAGCCCTCCCAGGATAGGCTCTTCTCTCTGACCCCTCCGACCTCGACTGACCAACCATCACCAGCCTTCTCGCCCCGCTGCTCCTTGACCCTGCTGACTCCACAGACTCTGCCTTGTCACTAATAATCTCACTGAGGCTCTCGGATGAGCCACCATGAGACCCGTTGTTCTGGGAGCCATGACTGTAGGTGTGGTTGAGGCTGTATCCATGGTAACTGTTGCTCCTGTTAGAGCCCGTTTCCCCCCTTTGGCTGGTTGGTTGTGTCTGGAAGGTTTTACCAAAGGAAATGTTATCATAGGACTTGTTGCTATGGAAACTTTGCTCGGACTCTGAGTCACGCTGAATATCAGGTCTTATATATTGATGTGGTTCCTTTTCCCCGCCCACAATGAGGTCTCTGGTATCGACTCCAGCGTGACTAAAGGTCACATCTAGAAGTCTGTCGTTATGTAAGGATGCTCTGAGAGGAGGTGGGGATCTGCGAGAGGGCGGGGTGTTCACTGCTCCACCGGGGAGATTAGGCACCAACACGTTTACCTACAAACAGAGGATGAAGGTTTGCTGTAACTACCAAACAAGACCTACAAACTATTCAAACACATCAAATTATTCATAACAGTTCATAACAGAGCGGTTTTCCTTGGCATAACACAACAGCCGCTGACCAGAGCCGGAAACAACAACCTTTTCCACCTGTTGAACTCCCCTTCAAAATAAATCTAACACATAACATTACTCTCGTCTCATCCATCTATCCATTGTCTATACCCGCTTATCCACGCAAGGTCGCAGGGGCTGGTGCTGATCTCCAGCAATCTTTGGGCAAACAGGCAGGGTACACCCAGGACAGGTTGCCAGTCCATCGCAGGGCAACACAGAAACACACAGGACTAACCATGCACACACACACCTAAGGACACTTTAGAGACACCAATCAACCTGACAGTCATATTTTTGGACTGTGGGAGGAAGCTGGAGTACTCGGAGAGAACCCATGCGTGCACAGGGAGAACATGCAAACACCATACATAAAGGTCACAGGTCGGGAGTCAAACCCAGGACTTTCGTGCTGTGAGGCAACGGCGCTAACCACCGTGCCACTGTGCAGCCCTACTCTCGTATCATTACCTCTTCAAACCATTACAACAACAATAATAATAATAATAATTCAAAAAAATCACACAACACACAAAGTTGTGAGTTGTTTTTGCTTTTCTACACTAGAGTGTTGAAAGTTTTAAATGTTTTAAATCTGTTAGATTGTTACTGACAGCAGCTACATTTAAGTGTTTCAGTTTTCCTTTACTGAATCATTGCTGAATCGTGCTGCATGTTGGTGTAGATTCTCAGTCATCCTGGACATGATCATCGAGATTTAACTTAAAACAGTTGGACTTTTATGATTATCTTTAAGTTTTCCCTCTCATCCAAGAGGCATCTTCAATTCTAAACCTTGGAATTTGAGTAGGAGGCTCGGAGGTTGTGGTCAGAAACAAACACACCGATTGTGATGCAAGTCTGTTTTTCTCTTGAAAAATAAAAACATGTTTTCATCTAAAAAGGTGGCGTTATTGTTCCTTAATTCCCAGATCATGTAGTCTGTAGCACTCATTCTAACTACATAGAAAATGTATGGCCAATCCATGTGATCGGTGATCGGCAGCAAAAAAAACTGATCGGAGCATCCCTGTTTAAAAGAATTTTAGTCTAAAGACTAAAACTAAATTAAACTAAATTCCCACTGGTCCTTACCAAAGATGCAGCATAATGCTCTTCCTGAACATCCCTGAACTCCCCGGCGATCCGTGATTCTGCACCAGCCAAATGTGGTCCCATCGTAGAGGAGAGCTGAGGCTTTCCCAGGGGCTGAAAATCCGACGTATCGATCCCCGCCATAGAAGCTAGCTGACCTAGGCTGCATGAAGAGATGCCATTCGTTGAAATTCAAGATTCTTTTAAGCAAAAGATGCTGGAATACTCTAAAATATTCATACTTGTTAAATAAAAATATTAGTTCACATAAGAAATGAATGAATCAGTGGAGGAGAAAAATCACCAATTTAAAAACAGTAAATTGTGGTTTGATGGTTTAATGCAAAAAGAAAGTTAATGAAAAAATACAACAAAAACAGAAGTAAGTAGTATAAAAGCAAAAGATCAAGAAGTTTTTGTGTGAGGATGGGTGATCTTGCCTCCTCTTGTGCTGACCTCACCTAGGGAGTGCTCCAGGGATCTGTTCTTGGTCCTCTTTCATTCTCCCTTTATTTTTATTTTTTTTACTTATTGGAAAACTATTCCAGAAACATGGTGTTCCATTTCATTCATAAACTGATGACTGCCAGGTTTTTTTTCCTTTGAGGTGAGGTACCTCAGGATTTATCCTGCCTCTCTTTGATTGTCTAGTGGATGTTAGCTCCTGGATGGCTTTTAATTTTATTAATATTTAAAGAGACAAAAATCGAGGTTATAGTTTTTAGACCGAGTGACAGGAAGGGCACTTCTCACAATGTTGACCTTTACACATTGGCTCCTTATGAAAAAGATGTGGTGACAAACCTGGGGGTCAAGCTAAATGTGGCCCTTAAATTGGACAGTCAGGTAAATTTGAAATTTTGGAGTGAGTTCTATTTTTACCTGCTCAGTTCAAACTTTTTATGACTGTCTTAATCTTGGGAACCGTTTCTTTTTCATTTTTATCTTTCTTTATTTGTATGTTTGTGTACAGCCCGTTGGGCATCTATCGGTGTAGGTAAGAGCTTTATTTTATAAATAAGTGTGATGATGATGTAATGTGATGAATAAATGCAGAACAGGAAGTTGATTTGTTAGCAAAACTCCTGTCATAAATAAATTATTGGCTCTTCACCAGATTTCAAAGGTTTTGGAAGCTCCTCAGAATGAAACTGAAATGGCATCATTACTTTAAAACATCAGTTTACAAGAAACGGACAGGATATATTATATTTTATCTATATTATATTTTATCATCAACCCCAGAGACATCAAGCAGCTCAAATATTGTTGCATGAAGCAGTGTTTGTCCACAAACACCCGTGGATATACACAAGTATATTCAAAATTTCTTGTGAGTTTCCAAATTTGAATAAAAATAATTTTTAAAAAAACATTCATTTTTTTTTAATAACAAAGTGTTTGTTGTTGTAATTTCAAAAGTAAAAGTACCACATGATGAGGGAACATCCTTTCATTAAGTCAAAACAGCCCTCAGGGAGCTTCAGTAGGGATAAAACTGGGGTGTGTGACCGGATTAAAGAACGGAAAAGGAACATGACTCCACCAGTAAACACCTATTGATTGATAATGAAACCAAAAGTTAAAGGGACTTATTTTTAATCTGCAAGGCCCACCATCACAACAGGAACAGTTCTGGTCAGAAAACAAAAGGCATGTTTTAGGAATACCCACCCAGCATCTTTGAGGAGATCCATGAAGGCGTGGAACTTAGTAAATGACCTTTCGATGCTTTCCAGAACCGCTTCGTCTTCCAGAGCACTGGAAGCAGGTGGTGGTGCTGCTGCAGAGCCGCTGGCTGCAAGGGCTTCTGACAGAGAGCGGTAGGCATCACGAAGTCTGGCGTTCTCCAACTTGTACTGAGGAAAAATATAACGGTTTAATCTAAGGAAAAAACTGCAAAAACTAAGTAACTGGTCCAAATGTAGCAGTCTTGTTATAATTCAAATAAAATCTGTTTAAATAAAACTAAAGTCAAGTTTTCAATGATTTAATTACCTCCATGAGTTGTGACTCAGCTTTTAGTCGTGCCCTGCGTTCCTCTGTCAGCCTTAGACGACACTCTTTCAGCTCCACCTGCAGGACAAACAAAATAAAACACTCAAACTGCAGAGCTCCTGTTTAGGGTTATTTTTTAGGGAACGCTTTAATGTTTTTATTTTTGTGGGGAATCCTGCCTAAAGTGTCAGACCTGGATCTGATCGAGCTGTCGTCCTGTGGGCCTGTCCTGGAGGGGAAGTGAAGATGGTATCTGCTCCACTTCAACCACAACTTCTTCATCTTTTTCATCATCACTCTCCTCCTCCTCTCCCTCCGAGTCAGGCTCTAGGGTAACCTTTACTGTAGCTGCACTCTGAACGCTTTGGTCTTTAACAGCAACTCCAGGAGACAAACCTCTGAAACAAAAAGCATCCAACAAATCAAATGTTATTTAAGCCTCTCTGATCAAAAACTCAACTTCCTCACCTCTGGCGTCCAGCTCGAGCAGCAGCACGCCAAGGCACATAAGGACAGCGGGGATAAGACTTCTTCGTTTGAGTGACACCTGAAGTCCGTCCTCCAGATGGTCCTTTAACAGCGGCTGCACCAGAAAGAGGACAACGTCAACAACTTTACAAGTACACATATCGTTTTATTCTCTTTGTAAAATAATAAAAGTAAAACCTGCAGACTGATTTAACAACTAAAGATCAATTAAAGGAATTTACTTTGTCGGAAGGATTAAAAAAAAGTCACGGAATTAACTTTAACTCAATCAAGTCTCGAGATTACCTGCAGCCAAAAGATAAGACTTCAAAAAGGTAGAATATGGGCGGGACATAAAAGTTTATAAGTGAAAGCAATTCAAAGTAATTCTGCATAATAAAGTGTCTGTAAAGGCATTTCTGAGAATTTACAGTTCCGTAATTGAAAAACTAAACTCATGCCCTTATCAAAACAGTCTGAGAAACAAAGATAGTTTCCATTAGGACACCAGAACTAATTTAATTATGTTAACTATTTGGTTGTTTTGGTGTTTAAATGTGGAAAAGATGTAACTGCTAAACATGTCAGTGTCCTCATTTCTGCCAGATTTTCTTTTTGTAAGGAAAGTAAAACTTAGTGACGCCTCACAATTAACCCTCACCTGCAGACCTATTAGCAGATAATGGCTTCATAATGCAGCCAGAAGACGTTCTGCATATCAGTGCATGAGTCCCTGCAGAGTTCAGGCTGTTATTATTTTGTGCACTTTGTTCAAAATTTGAGTGTAAGTTAGTTTGTGGTCCAAATCTAAAACAATGCTAAACCTTTAAAGCAACACTAAGCAGTTTCAACACTTTAACCAATTCCTTTAAAAGTGGGGTTCAGTGATTGTGTCGGTAAAAACTTTACCAACTTCACATGGGACAACACTCTGCAGCCCACTGCTGACCAGAAACTGCACTTAACAGTATTTTAGAGCGGATAGGTGCCCTAGGGGGCGCTCTTTACCTGTTTTATGGCTGTTACCTATTTTCTGTGCCGGTTGCTAATAAAAGGCTAGCAGTTAGCTTTATCAGTTTGCTGAAGATCAATAAAAAACACAAGAAGAAAAAGAAGAATTTAACTTTTTTGTTGGTATCATGGCAGAGCCTGGAAGTAAAAGTAACAGAGTAAGGTCTTTGGAGGTGAAGCAAAGAGCTAAAACCAGCCTACGCTAGTTTGAGGGAGCTAAAGGAGGCTACAAAATCAGACTGGTGGTGATCTGGCTTTGTTGCTACTGGACTTGTAATAATATTTTTTGTCCAACAGTGTGGATCTTTTTGATTCGTGGCTTATTTAGTATCAGTTGGTTCATATTAGTGTTAGCACGTTATTAGCACTAGCTATAGCAGGCTGCAGCAGGGTTGTTTACAACAGTTCTAATTCCACTTTCAACCAGTAGGGTGGAGGAACAGGAAACTGATTAATGTTACTTTAAACAGAATGATCCACTTGTATTGGAGAAGATCACTTTCCTACTTTTAGTAAAAGAACATCAGGGGATTACGGTTTGGTTTTCTAAATCACCACTGACATCTAAAATGTGTTTTGTTTGACAAGGAGCACAACAGAAACAGAATATGCACGTACTGATCTTTAAAGTAGATTTTCCTTTTGCTTGGTTGGGGATCGCTCGCCTTTTTGGACCTGGTACCCTTTGTGGCTCTGCGGCCTTCAGCTCGATCCAGTGGTACTGCAGCACAGCAGGAAGACAACATGAAACATGCTGAGTAGAACAGACAAAAACAAAACATATTGGAAATGCAAAACTAGTTTATTTAACATAGACTTTACTGTTTGTTGGGACACAGTTGGATGAAAATATCACCACCAGCAAACTCACCTCTAGTGACTGGCCTTCTGCATTCATTAGAACTTTTTCTAACACCGTTTTAATCAGACCCTTGTCTGTAAAGAAAGAAACATTTCAGTAAATTTAGATTAAAATTGTATTTTTTATTCTATACATCTATTGTGGTCTTTTTCTAAATCCGAATAAGATTTATATTTAAAGTTTGTTTAGCCACTAAACTGCTCGACTCAATCCATTTGAAGCAGCATTCACAGATTAATCAGATGCAGTCTCACCAACTAAAGGGTTACTACGGATATCCAGCACACACAGAGAAGAATTCGTTTTCAAGGCTTCCAGCAAACGACGAGCTCCTTCGTTGGACAAACCACAGCTCTGCAGATCCACCGCTGTTCCAAAACAGAAACTCTGAGCAAAAACTAAACAAAACAAGTCCTTCTTTTCCTTTTTATTTCTTTAAAACTTTCACTGACCTTTAACCCAGAGGTCCTCAGCCAGCTCATGTGCAAGAGCAGCTGCTCCTCGATCCCCGATCAACGTGTTGGAGTTGAGGGTGACACGGCGGAGACCTCCCATTCGCTCGAACTGTGGTAGTCGGTATCTCAGTGACTCTGCCCACGCTGTACCGTGTCTCTGCATTCCCTGATACTAAAAACAAAAGGAATGTGTGCAAAGATGGGCTTTTTGTGAGTAAATGTATATATATAACATATATTATTTCTTAAACCAAATAGTGTCAAGAAAATGAAATATTAAACCTTAATGATTTGGGCCATATGCTCCGCCCCTCTCCATGTAAGATTGCATCCGGTAAAATCTATCGTCCTGATGTTTGTAGAATACTTAACACTCTGGCAAATGACTGAAGGAATTAGGAGGAAAAAAGTTAGAAAAACAGCAAATTCATGAAGAACATTGTGAAAATTTCCTGAAAGCTGCAAATAAACAATAGAACAAATATTTAATACATACCCTCCAAACCCTCATCAGAGATGGGACAGTTAGCCAGAGACAGGTTTTCCAGTGATGTGCTTTTTGATAAACCCTGGAACAGGACACACATTTAATGTTTCTTCCTTTGATTTTCAACAAACACTTTTTGGGAAAAATTTATGTTTTTACAAAAACTTTTCTTAAAATAAAACAATGTTGGTCAAAAATCGTTTTTGACACATCTGACAGCATTAACCATGGCCTTTAGCACTCACACCTTCTCACAAAGCATAAACAGTTAAGCAAGTGTGGAATTATTTAGCTTGTGTGCTTTTACGTTTGTCAAAGTGATGAGGTCCCTTTCTCTCAGTGGAAGTCCTTTCAGCTGCAGGGTCTTGAGGCTGGGCGAGACAGTCAGACACTCTCTCAGAGCCTTGCACAGTTTAAATGTCAAATCCTTGGAACGAACGGCTGGGATCCTCCTCTTGAAGGTAGATTTATAGTACCTTTTATCTGAAATGGACAGCTGTCATTAAAGATTCTGATTGTATTTATCATGCATTCATTTCAGTGAAGCTTACAATTCAGATAATTATTCCTTACCTGCTTCTCCTGGAGTTAGACCTTGGTGTGTGCTGCTTATTGCAATGTGGTGTAGGTGCTTGTTGATGGATATAGAGTGGAGAACAGGTGGCCAGTCCATTAATTTGAGCCTGTCTCCATTAAAGACCAGCATGTGTTTGTCAAGATGCATCTTAACAGCAGGGAGAGGAACTGAATCCTGTCTGGCACAGGCAAGTTCATAGTAGGCCATGAAGTCATGGGCACCCTGGCGTCGAATCTGGGCACTGTCTTGAACCATCTTTCACCTGCTTGGAATGAATTAGACATATTAGCTCTTATTGAACAAAACTATAAAAATACAACACACCTTTTCATGAAAAATGTATTTGGTCATTTAATAAGACATTTTAACTGCAGTGTTTTCAACTTTACCATAACCACACCTTATTGGAAAAGACTGATGCCTTTCACAATGTCTACATAAAATAATAAGAAAATAAATTACCCTAAATATAAAACAGAAGACCTCAATTTGTTGGAGTTGGCAATTATTTTAAATGTATGTCCTCAACAAACAAGCCTAGAATTTAACTCCCCAATAACCATTCTGAAAATACAAATAAGCTGCGTTTTAATATTTGCCCTTTAAAAATATACGTTCCTATAATAATAGCTCAAGACAGCTTAGCTAGCTAAGCTCAGTTCCTAGCAACCATTTGCAGTAAGGTGCTGACTACTACTCCTTCATGCTTTTAGCTGAATTAACATTCAACAGAGACAAAACAACAGAAAATAACCTTACACGTGTAACTCCAGGGCCTAACGTAGTGACATTGTCCTCTGATTCCGCTTTTTAGACCGCTTTCCTCACAGCTTCTGTCGTCTGTTATTGTTGACAATCGACAACGAACGCTCAAAAGTGGCGCTGTTGCGCTAAGAAAACCGCGCCCACTTTTCTTCTTCTTCTCAAGTAGACTCTGTTCTCCATATAGAGCGCTGCTGCCACCTACTGGTCAACCTACGAATTACAGTTTGATGACAGTCTTCAACAATAAATCAAAATTATTCACACTTCTTAACATTTTTTTTAGATTTCAGAACAAAAAAAAAATCAGATTTCATCTTTCAAGACAAGCAATTAAATTGGACTTTATCCTGTTTACTTGTGTCATGCCCTACATGACTTCATTGTTTATTTCTGCATAAAATGAAATAATAGAATAGAATAGAATAGAATAGAATAGAATAGAATAGAATAGAATAGAACAGAATAGAATAGAAGAATAGAATATGTAAATTATGTAAAGCCAAAGCAGTAGTGATGAGCAGTGCTTGGGATTTGCAAGATAATTTAGCAATTCAAATAGCCTGTACTCTGAAAAAACTGTACCGTTATCACGTAAACAAAATTGAAATAACATTTTAATGCCATTGTGGGATAGTGCAAATTGATAATAAAGTAAATATTGAAAAATTTCACATGGAGAAGAAAGAAAGAAAGAAAGAAAGAAAGAAAGAAAGAAAGAAAGAAAGAAAGAAAGAAAGAAAGAAAGAAAGAAAGAAAGAAAGAAAGAAAGAAAGAAAGAAAGAAAGAAAGAAAAAGAAAGAAAGAAAGAAAGAAAGAAAGAAAGAAAGAAAGAACGAAATCAGTGTAACTTAGTATCTGTACCAGCAGACACTGTTGTATTTGATGCATTGACTACACCTTAGTCAAATGTGTTTTAATAAACACAATGAATTGTTGATTTATTTTATGTTTACAAATGATTCTTTTTTCCTTTGATATGTCTTGAATAAATTAGATAATAGAACCACTTTGGGTTTGCATTTAATCTGTTTTATTTTCCTTGGAGAGCATTTTCAGGACAAGAGACATAAATTATTCTTAATTGCATTGCAAGAAGTTACTCTAAATCAACACTATAATTTCTGCTAACTTAAGAAAATCTAATTTATTAGTTCTATCAATCAACAAACACCCTTTTCATTCAGACAATCCTGCGGTCAGTGTTGATATGAAAAACAGATGCTAGTTCACCCAGTGGTCATGCTAGTAGCTGCTGTGTGCTCGCCCCCTGTTGTATGACGCAACACGCCAACTCTTTCCTCTCTGAATAGTCGAATCCCATTGGTGAATGAAAACGTCAATCAAACTCTTGGGGCGCCGTTTTCCAGGAATCCCAGCCCCAGCCTCCTCTGGAGACGTTGGGAATGGTGAAACTACACGGCTGCTGAACCCATAGGATTTCTGTCTTACTGTATTTTAAAGAGCCTGAATTCTCTGGATATGTAATCAGAAACCAAACGGACACAGATTTATTCATTCATAAGAGGTATGTGGTGCTACCTGTGAAGCTTTATTTAATATTTTAGCTAGCTATTTTGTAAATGGCCGCTATTCGGACTAGCTGTGTTTTTCCAAGCATGAGGAGCCTGTCTTCTTGTGTGTGGTGGTGTACTGGTCCGTGCGAAGTGACAATTTAATTTATGTATTATCTACGTAGCGCTTTATTTGATTTAAAATGCTGTAAAAGGTGTTGTCTGTTAAAGTATTCATATTTAGAGTTTATTTATGGACTAGCTTGGTGTTATGATGATGCGACCTAGCGCTAATGCTAAAGATGCAAAGGATGATGTTGTTTGCTACTGCAAAACAAAGCTTTATCTTTATTATCAGAATTACAGGATAAATAAGTCAAATGAGGTTGTTTTAACCTTTTAAGTTCATGTGGGAAGGCTGATGTGAGCATTTTTTTTTAATTATCTGACAATGAAGTGGTCAGGGCGTTCTAATCTTTTTCTTTTCTTTTCCATTTCTTGACCCTGTCAAGATCTGTGTCCTTTTGCACCAGCGTTTCTCCTTCCTCCTTTTCTCACTTCTACTGAGGGCATTGTAAAAATTTACAATAATATACGAAAATTTATAGTTTATTTTGATCAAATCAGACTCGAGACAAGTTGTTTTTTCTGTTAAAGTACAGCATGCGTCCATAGAAAGCTGGGTGGGGCTGGCTTAGGTGTTTATTTAGTGACCTATTCCTTAAAAACAAAAATCCTGCTTTTTAAAAAAATTAAGAAGGGAAAAAAGTTGGAAATGGTTTCAATTAAAAAGGGGAGTTATATATATTTTTAGATTAAACATTAACATTCTGTTAACTTTACAGGAAAAGCATTGCTGTTTTGGAAATCTTTTGTATCAGATAGAGAAATGGGATGGTCTTCATGATGTTCTGAAAGGCTGTGGAGCAAAAATAGTTTAGAAATGTAAGAGTTACATTTAAATGAATTGTAATAGGTCCAGGGATTTCATTGTAATCTCAGGGATTTTTCAGAATTCGCTCCTTTGTTTTTGTTATATTTTCAAAGAAATATGCAACTGATTAAAGGAGACATAGAATCTAAACCAACATTTTCTTTGTTGTTGTTGAATAAAGACAGCTCGGGTGGTTAAAAGTAGCATCCCAAAAAGTCAAAGCTGTGTGTGACCTACTTTTTATGTAAATTAAAAAGTTGAAAAGGCAAGAGGAAAACTCTTTTTCTGAGCAAGCCTTTCTAACAACGTCACAATGAAACCACTCCTGCTATATCTACATGTTCCAACCCACTTCAGGCTCAGCAGTATTTAAACGCTGGTTGCAGTAACGCTACCGCAGAGCCACGGTAAGCTGGGCCTCTGTTAGCACCAGCCTGAGCTGTTAGCTTCAGCTAGCAACAGCCTTGTTGAAAGAGAGAACAAGCACTCACCACTCAGGTTCCATGATATACTGGTAAAATCCAGACTAGAAAGGAATGCCAGATAGCTCCACAGCTTGTGGTCTGGTATTTTTCTACCTTGTTCGTCTGCAACCCTTATACAAGCAGCCTGTCTTTACCACACACTCATTCTTGACTCATCGCTTTATTGGGGACTTTTTTTCTTTTCAGAACTGTATTGAACAAATGAACAATATAGAAAATCACAAAAGGTATACAAAATTTAACACAGAACATGTGCCAGGGTGGAAAAATATCAAATAAATTCAAGTAATTTATATGTAATGCAAATATTAATTGTTTTTTTTTTTTTTTTTGTTAAAAGATCCATTAATTAATTTCATATAAGGCTTGAGTGGGGACTTACTGAGAAACCCTGTCTCCCTTCAAACCCCCCAACACACATACACACACCACCATCACTTTCCATCCACCCACCAAAACACACACACACACACACACACACACCACCATCACTTTCAATCCACCCACCAAAACACACACACCACCTTCGCCTCCCATCCACCCACCAAAACACACACACACCACCCTCGCCTCCCATCCACCTACCAAAACAAACACACACACACCATCATCACTTTCCATCCACCCACCAAAACACACACACACCACCCTCGCCTCCCATCCACCTACCAAAACAAACACACACACACCATCATCACTTTCCATCCACCCACCAAAACACACACCACCGTCACCTCCCACCCACCAAAACACACACACACACACTGGTGGATTGGGCAGGGGAAAACAGGTCTTTTTATAATGAGCGTCATTATGTATGTTTTAGTTGGCCATTTCTCGGGGCTCCTGGGACATTTTAAGCTCCAACAAAATTTTATGTTTTATAGAGGCTCAAAGATCAGGCTTAGATTGCTGATTAACTGCATTCTAGGTCACCTTTAATAATTATATATGTTTTATACAGCATCATCCTTATTATCAGTTACAATGAATTGAGTACTCTATCTTCGCTGGTAGCATTTAGCTACACTAACGTGATGTTTTTATCTACTACATGATGATTACTTTGTGTTAAAACAGAGAAACACAGTTTAGGTGCATCAGAAACCCATTTTTTCCTCATGTGACACTAAAAAACAAATGCATGTAAGAAATGAAAAAACAAATGTGGTTTTTATTTTGTTAGAAATACTTTATGACATGAATCTGCTGAAAGAAACCTGTAAAAACATTTTTTTTTTTTCCAGAAAAGTGTATTTACTGTGAATCAACACAAGAAACTCTCAGCATTAGTCACCGTAACACTGGGTAAATATAGTTCGCCCACTTGTACACACAGGGCAGTACGTGTGTGTTTTCTTTGTTAGTAGTCATTTCATACGCTTGTAGAGGAAAAACAAACCAGACTACTTTGTATATTTCACTTGAGGACACTTTTATTTGAATTCAGATTGCCTACTTTTTACTACATTAACATTATTCTCTCTTTTAAAACAAAACAACAAACACAGATTGTCTACTTTTTAAAGTTTTCCCCATTTCCTGATGCTCCCGACATTTGCATTAATAGATGATCCCATGGAATTTGAAAGAAGTAAGGAAGTCCTGTTTGGGTCCAGTCCAAAAACACACACACACACACACACACGACTGGATGTCCTTTTTTCCACTGAGGTCACACATTTCACACGGACACTCTTGTTTGCCAACTCTCTCCATTTTTCACTCGTGCTCCCACCGTCTTCTGGGCTTCCTCTCGTTTCATTCAAAGGTCGGACATAATTAGCAGCTACCGCAGATCGTGTTCCGAAATATCCCCACACTTATCGTACACTGAAGCCACTGTGCTCTTATTTGGTTGCTGCAGTGGTCATCGAATGACAGGGTAATGGCTGCGCCGCCGCTCGTAGGCCGAAAACCCACACAGAGCTTTCCTCTGTTCTTGGCTGAAAAAAAGACAGTCACAGGTTTGGATTGTTGATTAAAAAGTAGGACAGCACTTACAGATCTTTTCAGGATGGTTGTTATTTATGTGAATAGAGAAATAATTTGATTGTTTAAAGTTTTTTATCTAGAACAAAACATGGGTTCAACACAATAAAAGCCATTATAGTGTTAGTATTTTTTACATTTTCTCTCAAAGTTCTGAGTGTATAAACACACGTCTGCCTTTAGATCATTCTACTTCTTCTCCTCCTGATTTCACACACCACTAAATAATCCACAGAATAATTGATGAGGTCTGTGTTTGCAGTTAAAGATGCAGCTGGGTCTTTCATCCATTACAAAGTCAATATCCACAGTGGCGTATTCCAGTAAGCTTGTGTTTCTCTGATTTGTGCATTTCCTTAGATAAATAAATTGATGCACCCATATACAGATTATGCTATTTATTTATTATTTAAAGGTAGTCTGTTTTTAAAATAGGACCATAAGAGTTAGTTTTATGTTTGGTTTTTAAGTAACAACATTATCTCTGCTGTTTTTGCAGCTTGTGGTCACATTCGTATCAGCCTGATCCCAGTGGATTGGTATTGATTTGTGTGTATTTGTAGCTATCAGTTCCACGATGAGATTTCCCAGCATCTACAGCTGTTTTTTTCTCTCCTGCCTCCCATCAAAACACGCTATTTTCCCCCATAGACCTGAAGAATGTGAAGGATAAGTTGTAGTTTGGAAAGCATTTGAAGCTGGTGTGAATGTTTTTATTTTTAAAGGCCTCTTGAGGATGCAAAACCACTAAAGCACCACTGCTGTTTTTTTCCAGGACCCACAAGAAGTTATTTTGGTTCAGGCAACACAAGTATGCCAAAAAGTGAGTTCAAACTCCCATGTTTCTGGGGCGCCTTGCCAAATTTCAGCTGAAGCAGATTTTGTGTTTGAGCAGCGACATCCCAGAAAGCTGTTAACATTTAACCAGCTGTGCAAAGAGTCAGCAGCAAACATCTGGATGAGAAAACAGTGTTTAGATTTACTCATTCAGCAAAGAAATCAGATTAAGATTACTGGGTTAGCTCAGCTGTGCTGTTGACCCTTTAGTTTCTTCATGGCCACAAGTGAAATGTTCTTACTCTTTTTTTTTAATGAAACAAACTCTGTGCTCTTGTTTTTGGTTTCTGTTGCTACTGCCGCGGCTTGGTTGGGTCGTTTTTAGAACATTGTTGATCGAGCTAGCCTGCCTCAGCTTGTCTGAAAGAAAACCAGACAAACTGCTTATAACTCTTTCAGCAGGATTGTCGAGTCTCACTTTTTTGCTTCATTGCATATCCTATCAACATCTTTTTTTATCAACTTACTTAATGAAGCTGACTTTGAAGTATGTTTTGCAATCCCAAGATTGTCTCAATTGGGATTGCATCTTTATGATTTTCCTGATTCATCAAAAAACCAGTCTGCATAAATTATACAGGCGGTTGTGAGAAATATCCTTCTCAGGTCGTTTTAGCTCACTTTAATTGTTAAATATTTACTTTTTTTCTGGGACGGCTTTAAACTGGGTTGAAGGATAGCTGTCGTCAGTGGAGGAGTTGAGACATTCTTTGGGTTGCTGATAGTCTGGGGATGTTCCATAAAAGATAACCCAGTTATTTCAGTGGATAAATATTTCTTTGGAAAATGATGTAGGCCTTGGTAATTTTTTGGAAAGGTCACTGAAGAAAAGCTTTTAAACTAGAAGTGTGATTATTTATTTTCTCTGGGTGTTGTGTTTTGTGATGCATCTTATTAAAGTTGACCATTATTCTGATGCTGATCTTCGTCATAATTTTGCCTTCCCATAATTAAATAAATATGCTTCACTGATCATATTAAGAAAGCATCATTCTTCCACTGAATGCAGGATTAATGACAAATGACAAAACACAACTAGATAATCTCAATGTTATTGACCTTACAAATGGACCATATAATGTATAATCTGTGTAATTACAGCTGAAATATTTCCATATTTTCCCCTTTTTTATTTATTTCTTATATTGTTTCTATATAGTTTTATTATTTTCATTATTCTTCCATCTTGTCAAAACAGATTTTTCCCCTTTCTGTTGATGTTTCACTGCTAAAAACTGAATTTCTCAGAGACGTCCTGAGAGATTAGAAAAGCTGATCTGAATAACTTGGAATGTAAGAAAATATTGATACACTGAAATATCGCGATATTTTATGTTATTTAGCGAATCAATATTTAAAAGCAATGTATCAACTTTTTGAGGATTTACAATCAAACATTATTGTATTTTGTTTGTGTGGTGTACTTCCAACTCCGACTGCTAGGTGGCAGCATTTTTTACCGCATTCATTCTGACGGAACAACGAGATCTCACGATAACACTGGATGAGTCTTGGAAGCGTCTGGCCTGAGTTTTCTAGTTAAATTCAGTATTAAAATATGGTTTGGTTTTAGTATCGCCGTATATCGTATCGTCTCCCCTGTATTGTGATAAATATCGTCTCGCCAGATTCTTGACAATACACACCCCTAATCTGAATCTTTTAGCAGAAACATAGCACAACCAGATTATAGAAGTATACGTTTTATGATAAGGAAATGAAACTTACTTTTATAAAATAAATGAAGTTTGTGATAAAAACAGACCATCTCAAGGATAAGGAACACGTCTTTTGAGAACAGTATTATTTATTTACAGTGTTATTTAATCCAGGCAAAGAGAAAGTGGATTGAAAAAAATCACATCAGCTGCTTTTTATGTTTTTGGACAAAACTGTTTTGTTCCTCAGGCTGGATTTAAACCCACTTAATGACTAAAACATCCCAGGTGTGTGGAGTGTGTGTGTTTGTGAAGGCAGGTAGGCTACTCCCTTTTCCCATCAATGCTAACCCACAACACTGACGATTGCACCAGTGAGTGAAGTGGTAAAGGTGAATTTCCTTACACGTACAGTTCAATGCTGGAAGTTGCCGTCAGTGACATCACTGAGGTGAGATGTGTTTAAGGACAAAGACAGGAAGCCCAGTAGGGTTTAGTGTAAGTATTGGACTTGTCTTCACCCAGTCCTGTTGCATGACCTCCTTGAAGGAGTCTGTTTTTATGGCTTCCGTTGTTTAAAGAGAGCTCTCTAATTAGAACTGTGTTTCCTCTGCTGCTCTGTTCTAAGTCCACATTTAAACTCCTGCAGGTATTTCTATATTTAGAAAGGTAAAGTAGGGGACAACGTTCATTCTTGTTTCTTTTGTTTACTTGATCAGAAAAATGTTTGTCAGAAGTTTCTACAATGAAAATCCATGAATGTTAGCAGTTTTAGTCAAATCTGTGATTTTTTTATTTACTTTTAAAAATACAAGAACCAAGTTAACTTGAATGATTCCACATTTTTAGCAACATTTATGGCGTGTGTTGCAACACAAAGCCTGACAGCAGCAGCTAGAATGTTTTTGTTTTGTTTGTTTGTTTTGTTTTCATTGTCGATGTGAAACCTTTCTGGCAGACTTGCCCGAGGGTTTGGCATGTGTCCATCCAGCTACCGTTACAGAGGGTTGAAAGCAGTGAACAGATTACTGCCTTTTATTGTAACGGTTAGTCAAACCTGTTAAACCTGTGTGTGTGCGCGTGTGTGTGTGTGTGTGTGTGTGTGTGTGTCAGTACTGTTTGTCAAACTCAAATACTGAAAAGATTTCAGCACTGTGGATTTCCAGAAACTTTATAGTAGGGGTGCCCAATCCTTTTCCTGCATGTTTTAGTTTTAACCCTGTTTCAAGGTTTCAACACACCTGATTTCAGTCAGCAGGTAATTAGCAGGCTTCTGCAGAGCTCGATGAACTGCTGCAGGCGATTCAACCGCTGTATCAAGCGTGTTGGAGCAGAGAAACCACTAAAACGTGCTGGATACCGGCCCTCCAGGACCAGGATTAGACACCCCTGCTTTATAGAAACAAAATTCAGTACTTTTTAAAGTTTAGAGCTTTTGTTTACTTTTGTTAATATTTTGCTAGTGAGGAGCTGGTCGCTCTGAAGGTCTTTTTTATTGTTGTTATTATTTATACTTTGTCTGTTTTTCTATTTACTCTGTTTCCTCTCTTCTGTGTTTCCCTCCCTCAGGGCTCTTCTGTCGGTAAGCAGCCTCTCAGGATGTCTGACGCCGCGCCGCTGTAGCGGTGAGAAATACTCCAGGCTAAAAGCAGAAGAGACCGAATCGGTTAGATGATCGTTATGCCTCGCTTAAGCACCGGTCCCATCTCAAAGCCCAGCTCTGACCTTTTGTGGCTCGTCTGTGTTGTTCTTGGATTCTCGGCTCTAAACACACAAGCCCAGGCTGGTAAGAGAGAAACTTCCACTTAAAGCAAAAGCGACTATCTGTTTTCAACAGTTCTGCATGAAAACACCCAAAATGAATGACGAGCATAAAATGCATAAATGGAAAAATATTCTTTGACTTCATATTGTTTATTTTTACAGATCCTGAAAAACCTCAGCATGTCAGCCTTTCAGCTGACTTGGCCACACGGCAACTATTCATATCGTGGTTTGGAGGAACAGCCACGACCTTTGACCTCATCATATTAAGAACTGAATTTAATGAAACTGTCTACTTTGTAAGTTGAATTTAAAACATCTTTGCTTCTGTTACTTAATATAAAGATTTTATAACAAATTATGTTTTTATATCTCATAGTAAAACTAAGTTTTCAGCTAAGTTTTAACAAGGTTGGGTGAATTCAAAGTAGTAAGTACTTGTTATTTGTTCAAGAGTTATTAAAAATAGAGCCACATCTAATAAGAATCCCCCAAAACTAATTTTTCCCATATGAGGAAATGAATTTGAATATACAGATGATTTTATTTTCAAATATCAGTTACAAAGGAGATGATAGTCGTTCATGTTTCCTACGAAGAACTACAACCCCGAGCAGATCTGGCTAACCGAGCTCATTACATGCTAACGCAACCGTCCAAAATCTCCTACATGAACGTGCCAACGTCCAGCCAATCGTGTAGTGTGACGTAGTTGACAGGCGTAGGTCCCGAGTTCATCTGGCACCCAAAGCACCTGGTACCGACACCAATGTATTAAAAAATGGTACATTTCTGCTTTTTTTGTTGTATTGTGCATAAAATACTTCTGACTAGTTTCTGTCTATTATTTATATAGAAGGACCGAGTGTCTGCCACGGTGAATCAGGCGAGCGGTGAGTACCAGTCCAACTGGACCTCTGACGTACCTCTGGAATGTACGTCGCTGTCAGTCAGTGTCCGCTCAAGAGATGGACAGAAAACGAGTGAATGGAGCCAAGCTCAAATACTTCAAGGTCAGTTTGACCATGAATCTGTCTAAATGTAGATTTGTTTTATTAAATACAAGTTATTTTCTTTATAAAAAAAATAGATGCCACTGTATATTGTATCACTTTTTTCTTTTTTTTTTTTATCTTTTCAGGCAGTGATATCCCCAGCAAAAGTAGTTTCCAAATGTATCCCCAGGACAGACTTGTTCTTGTGGGGACCAACACAACCTTCTGTTGCATCGTAGGGGAGGGGAAAGTCTTTAAAAGCATCAAATATAAAGGAACAGAAATAAAAGCGACACGTGTGAGTCGGCGAAGTTACACCGCTACTGCAGTTAATCAGACGGCGTCAGAAACGTCGGGATCCAACGTTATTTGTCTCTCGACGGACAACAAGCTATCCGGAGCCGTCGTGTTTGTTGGATGTAAGAAAAATACATTAATACACAAAAACCCTTTCAATGAAAGGTTAAAATCAAATTTGATGTTTGATCATTGTCATCTAATGGCTTTTGTTTATCGCAGCTTTTCTTCCGCATGGATCGTTTTAACGTATTTTCCTACTTTCCTCCAGATCCACCGCTACCCAGTAATTTTTCTTGTGAGACTCATGACCTCGTCTCAGCCGTGTGCCAGTGGAATAAAGGACGAGACACTCATCTGGTTGGCAGATGGAGAGAAACGCTTTATTCAGTTATGGGGAGGTACAGAGTTCCACTCATAAAGTCTTTAAAAAGTTTATCCTTTCAAGGCTGGACTGCCAGCCTGAGCCACGGCGTGGTTGCACGATTGCAGCTGGTCCAGAACTCTGCAGCTAGGTTTTTGACAACACTGGATGTAGAGAGCACATCACTCTGGTGCTCGCATCCCTGCATTGGCTCCCAGTTCAGTATAAGTTAAAATACTGCTCCTGGGATTCAAGGCGCTTCAGGGAATGGGCCCGCCTTACCTCGCCAGTCTGCTGCATAGGCATGATCCCTCACGTGTCTTCGCTCAGCTGAGAGGGAGCTGCTCGCCATCCCCCGCTCAAAGTACAAGTTTGGGGGGTACTGTGCGTTTTTGGTGCTGGCCCCAACGTAGCAGTACGCCAGTCTCCTTCGCTGTTGTTTTTTAAATCACGTCTGAAAACGCATCTGTTCAATACGGCATTCCGGAACAAAATTTTATATACCAAGGTTCGGCACCGTTGTTCTGACTTTTGTTGCCCCATCAGATTGAGGAGTTTTAAATTTGATCCTGTTTTTAGAGTGTTTTCTATTACTTATTTTCTATTTTATTGATGTGTACAGCACCTTGGGCGTCCGGTGAGGTTGCGGAAGGCGCTTTATAAATAAAGTGAAGTAAAAAGTTTTAATTCAGTCAGAAATAGTTGGCTGTCTAACAGACGGATGACACACCCTTTAATGATTAAAATGTAGAATTTCAGACTTTTAAAAAGACGCTCCCATCTGGTCTCGCATCCAGAAAGCTACAACAAAACAGGAAATAAAATCATTTAGGAGAACTGGGATCTCAGTGGCACTGGCAAAAGCTGTGAATTATTCATTATCTTTTCATTTAGCTTGTTTCTGAAAAAGTAGTTTTCTGTACAGAAAACAGAGAAGAGCAAGTTGAGAAAGCTTTTAGTCTGAGTAACACGACCACGTGTCTGATGGCTGACTGGCTGTGTTCCAGACCTTTTACAGGAATCATCTGAAAACTTGCCAGAATGTACCTTTTTGCCCCTTATTGTACATTAGATTACACGAGTGATTGTGTTTTTATGATCGTTGTTTCTGATTGTCGCTGTTGTTTTTGTGCAGAAGCTGTGCTGAGAAAAGCCCACAGCAGAAGTGCACGCTGCCTCAGTGGGACGGTAACTGGACTCTGGTAGCTGTTAATCCTCTTGGACAGCACAGCCTCACTGACTCGGCCGAGATTAGTCACAGAGGTAGGCCGCGCCGTCTCCGTTTCCATCATCACTCACTGCTGAGATCCAGTAAACCTTCGTGTAATCTGATGTGTTGTTTAGTAAATACTTTTATGATTATTTCACTGTTTTCTCTTCAGTGTCTCCAGTAGCACCAGCGAATCTGACATCCATTGCTCATGCCTGGAATGCGACTTTATTCTGGGAGTGGACACACAGCAGCTATTCCTCCCTGGCTCTTGTCTGCCAGGTTGAGATAACTTCCCAGGGAATCAAAACAAAGGTAAGTTGATATGTGACCCACATGGGGATGAACGGTGTTGCGATTTCAAGCAATGTGATCTCGTGATTGTATTTATAAATACTGGTTTTCATCAAAATACTAATATCTGGTGTATATGTCCAGCGCTTCTTCTCTGGTGTGGGTCTCCGATCTCTGCTTCTATCAGACCTGCAGCCGGATGAACATTACAAAGTCAGCGTTCGCTGTGGATCCCAGAGGAACTTCTGGAAGTGGGGGGACTGGAGCGAAGCGCTTTCGTTCAGAACCAGAGCCTATGGTAAAGGCGTTTATTTGTAATTATTAAAGTACCTTTTCCAGATAATTCAGTGAATTCACGAGGTTAGCTGGATGTTGGGTCATGAATCGGTTATGCTGGATGTTTTTCCTTCTGGTTTTAGTTCCAGATCCCCCTGATGTGTGGATGTGGATGAACAGAGACAACACCGGGCTGGTCCTTTGGAAGGTAAACTTCTCTTGATTCTCTTTGCATCCATTTAATTTAAAGACATAATAGAAGTTCTTTTCCTGTTTGTTTTACTTTTTGCAACTATCCACCATAAGCCTCAGATATATAAATAAGTGATTTCAAGTGCTTTAATTCTTCATTTTGTTTTTCCTTTTAGCCTCTAACACGACAGCAGAGCCATGGTCGGATGAAAAATTATGACGTTACGTTATGGAACTTTGGTCAAAAACTGCACACTCAGATGGTACCAGCAGACACTCTTTCTGTGCCTTTCAACCTCACGCAAATGGTTCCATTCAGCGACGATAATAATGTCGTAGCAACAGTCGTCGCAAAGAACGTGGACAGGCTCTCTCAACCTTCAACTGTTCCTCTTCGTTTGATCGGTACGTGAGAGCTGAGTGGGAGCGCGGAGGCGTTATAAACTTTTATTTTTGATCTATTATCAGCCACAACGCTGAGTGTTTTAAAGACACTACAAACAGTAGAATTCTGTTTTTCACATTTAAGTAATGTTTGTTTGTTGACATTTTCCTCCCAGATGTGGAGCCGCCCGTTTTTTCCAGAATAGCTTATACCGACGGTGGTTTCCATCTAAACTTGGAGCACAATGCCAGCACTACGTGCATTTATTTGGTTGAATGGTACGATGCCCTGTGCACGCGTGACTGCGCTGTGGAGTGGATCCGATTGGCTGCTGGAAGCACCAACGTCTCTATTGAGTCAGGTATGCTTGGCATGCAGGCTTGCTGATTTCAACAAGCTGTTTACTTTTGCAGCGGTTTGCTTTCTTTCACACAGTGGTGTGCAGTTGGAATTTTATTGTCTAGTACGTAAAACCGTCTTTCTTTTTCCCATCAGGGAACTTCCAGCCAGGTGTGAGATACAACTTTTCCCTCTACAGCTGTCCGTCAGACTCCCCAGAACTAATCCAGCGTTGGCAGGGATACATGCAGGAGCTTGGTAAGAGTTAAAACGTCTTTGTTCTACTCCCATGAGCTATATCACCAATCTGTCTTTGTTCTTATTGCCTCCATTTTTTTTCTGACCTTCCCAGTCCCGTCCAGTTCCTGCCATCTGTCAGTCAGGCAGCAGAAGTCTGATGTCATCCTTACCTGGGATGAGATTCCTCTGGCTGACAGAAGAGGCTATCTCCTGGGCTACAACGTTTACATCAATAATGGCTTCCAGCTCACGCTTCTCGGTATTATTTTACATTTATTTTTAACCGTAGATCAGTTCCAGTAAAGCCTGCATCTCACTGGGTTCTTTGTGAATGGCGTTTAGGAGGAAGTTTCCAAAATGCATCGTAATGTTTATTTGGGTTACCACCTTTCTTGAGAGCCTTATTCTCATGTCGCTATCATTTTGAATATGTTCAACCAAATTTACTCTTAAAGTAGCAATCCAGAGTTTTCCCCCTTTCAGGAATTATGGAGAATTATTTAGAAATCCGTAAAAGTGATCATCTTTTTTTTTTTTTTTTTGCAAAGCCCATCCCTTGTCCTGTAGAGCCCCATGCAATTTAAATGAAGTGCTATTTAACATTAGCCAATAGCATTAGACATCCGCTTACAGACAGATGTCAATCACAGAGCGTGCACAAGCGTTTGAGGATGTACCTAGACTGATGCAGAGTTGACATTTCTTATGGACAATTAAGTCTTTAATATATACATATATATGACTAATTGGTTAAACATAATTGTAAAACAATGTGTTTTCGCCCTGATGCACTGCTAGAGGTGCACCTTGAGGTGTTTCTTCCAGCCCTAATCACGGAAACAGGTTAGGGGCTACACTTAAATTTTGTTACAGAAGTGTTCCATCTAAAAATATTTGCGTAGCTTCTCGCAATTTTGTGTTTCTAGTTAGTTGCAGCCCATGAGGTGCTGAATTAAACTGAATTAAACTGCTTGGAAAATAAGAACTATCATTTATTGTTGTTTTCCTACATTTTCTTCAAACAGCAAATGTTTCCAACCTCGAAACGAGGAACTACACTGTAAAGGGTCTCCCTGTGAGATCCTATAAATTTACAGTCAAGGCCTACACGTCGGCAGGCGAGGATTCCGGCACCACCGTTTCTATTAAGATGGAGGACAGTACGTTAATATTTAGCTCAACCCTATGTAACCTTTAATAATCTGTTCTGCTGTCAGTATTACTAAAGAACATGTAAATAAAACTATTTACTTTATTCAGTTACAATTGTTAAAAATAAGATGTTTCTCATTTTTTTATTAATTTTTTTTAACAGCTGATGATCTGATCCTGGAAATTTTGGCTTCTTTGGGGATGGTAACATTATTACTGCTCATTGTTACCGTCATTTGCTTCAAGAAGAGAAAATGGTAAGAAAATGCTCTTGTTTAAGTTTTATTTTGAAAATATTGTACTAAATAAACAGTTTGCTGCATTTGTTAGGATCTAAAAAAAAATCCATGTTTCTGGTCAAAATGATTTACTTTATTTAAAAAAACATAACGGGGTGTTTTTGTTGTTTCAGGGTGAAAAATGCCTTTTATCCAGACATACCTGAGCCCAAACTGCCCAGTGATTGGCCCAGGACACCGGTACATCTGATCTACTGATCTAATCCAACACTCCTGTTTTCATGAGGTCTTGTGGAAGCGCTGACCCGGTTCTGTCTCCTTCCTCTTTGTTTCAGGGACCTTTGGATGTGAAGCCGTCTCTCCACAGTATGGTCCATATTGTAGAAAAGCCTGAGCGGGATTCTAGTAAGGATGCTCTTGTCATCATTCCTGAAGAGGATGAGGATGACGAAGATCGAGCTGTAGGAGACGAGCCGGTTGACACAGATGAGCCACAGTCGTTACGCTACTACAACGATACAGTAGATGAGCGCCCCATACGGCCACGTTTCCCAGACTCCTCTTTTTCTTCTGCCTCTTCTATGGATTCAGCCAATACGGATGTGACGTACACGGGTATCCAAACATCATGTTCTTCTCTGGTCTTTCAACTGGATCCGCAGAGCTCAGCGGAGGGCCACCAGCCTCACTCTGATCACTCTGCCAGCTGTGGGGCTGGAGGAGGGGTTTACCAGCCCCAGATGCAACCCTCAACTTTAGGTGATACCAGTGGCCGAGCTTCTCCTGAGCCTTTGCTAGAGCCCCAGGCTGCTAGTTCTGGGGGGTACAAACCCCAAAACTCCTGGCATTTGGACTCTCCTACTGAGGCTGATGGAAACAACTGTCTTGGATCACCTGTTTCCATTGCTTCCACGCAGTTCCTCCTCCCTGATGAAGAGGAGCACGAGGAGGAAAAACGAGCATCGTCGGCAGCGACGTGGTTCAGCAATCTGCTGTCATCCTCAAAACCGTGATTTCATCCCATTTCTGCTGTTAGCAGGCAGGCAATGAGGGTTAGCAAAAACGGTCCCATTCTTTTCTGTTATCAGTGTCGTGTGTTAGCAAGAAAGGAGGAAAAGAATCCATTTTTTCACAACGTAGCGCTGCATCGTTACAATCCGCACTTTGACTGCAGGCTAAAAATGCCTTTTGGGAAGTTAACACTAAAAATATAATCATGTTATAAATTCCTGTTTTTATCCAGACATGGATATAAATATAAATAATGTAATAGATCTATTCTGACATGTCAGGAAACGCAGTGATTGAACTCCCTTTAAAACCCTGTAACATGCTGTAATGGGCATTTCATAATGGTAAATGTGTGTTTGTCCCATAGCATCAAGGTTTTAGCTCACATTTCAGATCATTTTAAGGTTTTTTTTTTTTTCTCGTGATGGGGATATTACTGCTCAATCATAGAAATAATGCATAGATGTGTAATGTAGTTTTGGGTCTTTTTAATGTAAAGCATGCAGATGCAAACTTTTCACATGCAGATATTTTTTAGCTAAAATACTAAAACGTAAAACTAATTGTGACCTAAACATTTACACTAAATTTTTACTGTTTACCATCCTGCTCTGCAGATGCTGCACGTGTTTGGGTGGCTCTTGGAGGTTGTCCTCATCATGTGATCACTTTCACTTTTCAAAATCTGATATAAAACGGCGTCGATGCCCATTACAGCATTCATGACTTCCATCACTGGGATACTCATGCCTGCTGTCAGCTGATAAGAAAGAAAACATGTCAGGTTATTGTAAAGGAAAAAAACAGTATTGGTGTAGTTTCTGCTCTTATTGTCTGTTTTAATTACTGTCTAAAGTCTGATTTTAATTTTAAATGCACTTATTTTACACACATACAGGAATGGTGCTTTCTGTTACGGTCTGGAATTCTGTAGGGATGAAACCCATCAGATATGCACTCGATATAAGCTAGAACGTCACATAAACTGATGTCCTTCAACGGTTAGAGTATTTTTAGTTCGTCTTCCTTAACCCATAGTGTTTATTCTTCACTTTTCTCATTCAGGCCAGTGTTTTCTTTTTTATGTACACCTTAAAGAGCATTATCAAGTCATTGATGGCGGGGAAGTTTATTTTTTATTAATTTAATTGTCTTTTGTGTGCACAGTGAATAAATAGTTTTATAATATAATGCTTCCAATGATGTTTCACCATATCTTTTTACTGCCTTACCCCTAAATGTTTTTGCAAAACCAGAAATGCACTGTATGGGACATAACTTCCACTGGAGTTAAAAGGAAAAGGTGGCTTTTTTCTGTGATGAAATCATTGTTTTCAGTCTGCTTTCTAAGTTTTTAATGGGACCAAGGGGAGAGCATGCAGGTGTGACATTAAGGGGATTATCATCTCTTGGAAACTTTACGTTTTAAGGATACGTAAAATAAAAATTGTATCTAATTTTCTGGATTTTTTTTTTTTTTATTGTATGACTAAAGTTGAGCCTGAGGTCTTTCACGGCTGACTGTGGTGTGTTTAGTGCCTCCAGCCGACAAGCTTTAAAAGTACTGTGATGTAAAATATGGCAATTAACTCTTAATGTATCTCTTCACCGATTATATGGGCAGTTAATCTACTTAGACATCTCTTTTTCATGTAAATGTTTTAATCAGGAGAAAACAAACTAACACTTATCAAAATAAGAAACGAATGTCGTCTTGAATGAGATTGGTGGTTTATTCATCCAGTTGTAAAGCGTGTGTATAGGTTAGAGTATTAAATGACTGCAGATTGTTTTTCCTCTGATGTGTGCAATTGGAAAGCGAGCATTACTTTAAAGATTGTCTGTTATAGAGTTTAAGTAGATTTGGTTAAACAAATATGCACCTTTTCACTTTTTCCTAAAAAGAATTTTGCATTAATTGTATATATGTTTACTTGATTTCTTTGTACAAAACATATTATTTTGCATCAAATGTTAATTATTGGTATCAGAAATTCTATCAAAATGTTCATTCATAATGTGCTGAAAAACAGGAAGTGTTACTAAAAAAACATCATGTAGCTACAATGAATTAAAACTGTTCCCCACTTGTTATTGCTATCATATCAGACTTGCCAAAGATGGTGGAAGTAGGGCCAGATACTCACTACTTAAATTATTTTGCTTGCATTTTTTTAACCTTTAGAAAATAGGTTTAACAACAAAAAAAATGCTGTGTAACATCTCAATTTCTTTCTTCCCAATGTATTTACGTGAATGTGATGCCACAAAGCAGTGGTTTAGAAACTTTAAATCCAGATTACACTACAGTATATAGCTCTAAAACACTAACACTGACTAACACATTGCATGAAAACATGACCTAAGTGTTGGATATCTGTCAAAAAAGTTTTTTTTCTTGATGTGCTGTAAAATGTAGAATAATTTGAAGATTATTTTATTAATGAACTGAACAGACCACCCATTGCCTTTGAGTGGACACATAAATGTTAGCATTAATACCAAAAATTGCTGTTACCTGTTTAAAGGCAATAAAGGAGATTTGTCTGGACAATTTGTGTTGGTGTTTATTTAAAATTAAAATTTTGATAAGCATTTATTCTTTTTTTAATGTGATTTCAGTTTAATCAGTAGTCTATGGAAGAGGATTAGAGCCACTGAAAAGAAAAGAAAACACACACCACCCCTGTACAACATTTAAAGGGAGGAGAACTTTCAAAATGCAAATGCAAAATGCGGAGCATATCTTGTATGTCCCTAAACAGCTACCGTATTTCAAGATGTCACATGACTAGGGAGCGTATACCCTGTTTACTGTTACCACAGTAACAGCAGACAGTCGATGTTTCTTCAATGTTGGACAAGTTTTAGCCATTTTTTGGTGAATAAAAAAAAGTTAAGAGGTAAATATTGCTACAAGAACTATGTCGGATTCATTATGCAGGTGGATGAACCAGGAGCTCCAGTTGTCAAGAGCTTTAGGTACGTGTGACAGACTGAACAAGTGTCGTTATCGCGTAGTTTAACTATGCTAATGCTAGCCAATGATGAACAGAGCTGGGTCAGCGTAGTAGCCAAGATTGTATGCAACAGTAACGTTACTTTAATATACTTTTTACTAGTACAAGTAAAAAATCATGATAAAAACTAGTCAAATCAGACTAAATAAGTGTTTGGTAAAAGGCTACTGAGTCATGACTTAATCAGACAGATAAAAGTAAACTTGTAAATTCCTGTGGTTTAAAGAATGAAGTAAAAATAAATAACTTATTTATAAAATGACAAATGAAGGCAGAAGAAACACATTTACTAATTGCTCTTATTCACAACAAAGCTTTTGAATACAATACTTTAAACAAATAATGTATATACAGTACTGTGCAAAGGTTTTAGGCAGGTGTGAGAAAATACTGTAAACAAAGAATTCTGCAAAGTGACCCAAACATATAGCCAGTCATTAATCTTCAGCATGAAGAAGTCCTGGAAGTGATGGTCTGGCCTCCACAGAGCCTTGATCCCAACATCATGGAGTGTGTCTGGGATTACATAACAAGACAGAAGGATGTGAGGAAGCCTACATCCACAGAAGATCTGTTAGTTAGTGGAACAACCTTCCAGCTCAGGTCCTTCAGAAACAGTTCAGGTGTAGCTAGAAGAATTGATGCTGTTTTGAAGGCAAAGGGTGTTCACACCAAATATTGATTTGATTTAGACTTCTCTTTTGATCATTCACTGCTTTTTGTTGATTGATGAAAATAAATGATTAACCGTTCCATTTTTGAAAGCATTCTTACAGCCTTATTCACACCTGCTTAAAACCTTTGCACATCACTGTATGTTAGAACAGACCAAGGTACTTCTGCTGACTATTTCTACTATTAGATTTACTTGTTAACTGTAAACATGTGTCTGGTGGAAACCTGCTTGATTTTCAGTCAGTGAAGTAGCTAGAGCTGGTACTAGTAACTAGACGTAACCAGAGATTGTACTAAAGTAAGAGTACTTCACACTAATATCACTCAAGTAAAATTAAAAAGTTCATTGCAGTAAAACTAGACATACATTTCTTTGAAAGGTTACTCAAATAAATGTAACTACCCATCTCTGACGTTAAGTGTCCATTGTTGCAGCATAATAATACCTTTTGTGTCTAAAACTCTAAAAGTTTAAAAATGTCATTGAGGGCAGAGCTGCCTTTACTATGATAAATGATTCATTTATTCACAGAGTCCACAAAGTTGGCTGAGGATTTTTCTAATGGATACCTAATTGGAGAGATTCTTCATAAACATGGGATGCAAGATGATTTTCTTTTATTCTTGAAGAAAAAGTAAGTCGTCCTTTTTTTGAAGAAACATATCCTCGTTCTTTTCTTTTTGTCACTACATGACAAAGTCCTAATTCTGCAACAAATTTATGATGATCATTATTATCAGCTAATCACGCTTTTTTGCAGTACCTCCATTGCCAAAGTGAGTAACTTCAGACGACTTGAGCCTACCTTGAAGCAGCTGGGGATCTCCTTTGACTCGAGTACAGCTGAAGACCTGATGCAGGAGAAGGAGGGTGCTGCCACACGCCTTCTTTACCAGCTCTACGCCTCACTTGGAAAGGACGCTGAAGTCAGTAGCGCTATGATGAAAACGTCCTCTGTCTTTACAACTAATCCAAAGGTTAATAATCTACTTGCAACTCTGACATTCCTTTATTTTTTGCACAATGCTGCTTTCAGTTGACATTATTTGGTCAGGATGAATGTGTGAAAAACAAAAATTGTTTTTTTTTATCAGCTTCCACAGGAGGTGAAACCTCACGTGGGCCTGAAGCTTCCAAAACTTTGTCAGCCCAGTGAGGATAAATGCCAAATGGAATTAAAACCTTTGATCCCACCCATCCAGCAAATGAAACCACTCAAAGTCCAAGATGAGACAACCACGAAAAGTAAACAAAAGGTACAAAAGACTTTACACCAAACTAAACACAAAGCAGTGATCCCACCCATCCAGCAAAGGAAACCACTCAAAGTCCGAGATGAGACTGGAATGAGAAGAAAAGAAAAGGTACTGAAGCATTGTTAGTCTTATCCATGATCAATCAATCACATCTATAGAGTTGACATTTTTAACAGTTTGATGATATACAAATGTACAAATCTGGGTAACCTGGTGTTAATTGTAGATATTCTACAAAATGACTAAATAACGTTCTTAATGCAGTAGCATGTGGAGCCTAGCCTGGCAAGCCATCCGATATATATGAATATATAGTCTGGCCATGCTCCATACACAGATCTCAGTCGTGGAGCGGGATCTACGGTTGTCTTTCAAACTTTCTCCGCATGCTATTGGACAACAAACTACGTACTCGCTGCTACGAATGTCAGTCAACGAGGCAGTCTGCCATACCCTGTTGAAAATACATCCTTTTTCTAAATAAACTTAAGTACGTCTATCTGCTCTTGACTCAAAAGCCCAAGTCAAAATAGACCAAAGTTGATGCCAAAGCTGTTTCAAATGAGTCGTCACTATCTTTGTTGTTTCGCTCCGTCGCATCATCCCGCCCATCAAACCCATGGAGCTCTTTTATTGGCAAGGCACAAGACTGTTGGGACCTGCTGAGACACCAATAAAGCAGGGCTAGACCGACATGCTCATTTTGCTTCAGCTACTGTCTGTCTAGATTTCTAGGCTATGTGGAGACAGTTTGAAAGACAACCGTAGACTCTGCCCCACAACCGAGCTCTGTCCATGGGGTCGTGGCCAGACAATATATTCACTTATATAGGATGGCTTGCCAGACTATCTTAATGCCACAAACAGTGTTGAATTTCAGATTTCCATACATTCTGGTCTTATTTTTTTTCCTGATGATGCTTTATACAGGAAGTTCAAGCTGAAATTGTCCAGTTTGAGAAGAGTAAGAGGAAGCTGGGTGCTATTACTTCCACGTCAAGGTGAAAGAAAATGAAGATTTCACTAAACAAATGCTGCATTTATTTAATCTTCTGTTTATTTTTAATTTTTATTTTATACGTTTATTTCTAGTGGTCGGCTTTTCCTTAAAGATGCTTTCCGTGGTGACATCAAACAGCGCTGTGAAGTTCCTGGAAGTGGGAATGAGTCGAATTTCCAGTTGAATAGCAAGTACATACAGGGGATCCGACAGAGGCTGGAGGAGGAAGCTATTGCTTTTGAGCGGAGAGAAAAACAAATAGGCAACTTCCTGATAGAGCAGTCAAAGGCACTTGAAACTCGACAGGTGAAACAGAATTATCTAATTTGATATGAAAAATGACATATCATTTTTTACGTAAGCCATTTGATTGGGTGGACATCATTTTTCTATTAACTAGAGCCATGTGATTAAAAATTAGTAACATCTCCCACATAAGAAGTTTTTCAGTACAATACAAAGAATAAACTCAAACTAAGCAGAGTCACAAGTTCTACTCAGAGCACACAAAGCCACAAACGAGAGGACTACAGCACAGATCTGCGCCCCCATGAACGACAGAAAGGTTCAGCCTTTTAAAGGCTATGCTGTCCAAATGCTGATTGATTTCAGCTGCGCTGCTCATCAGTGTGCCTCTCTCCAAGGTGCTGAACTGGAGAAGCAGGAATATAGAGCTGTAGCAGGTCGTGCGGGTGCTGTCCAGGGTGCTGATTTCAGATAACGTTACGAGGGTCGTAACAGTCCATACCCTGCAGTGTTGTTAATTCAAGACATAACTTAAGACATATTTCTGTTCAAATCATTAACACATCTGTCAGGTTTCCGATATGTCTCCCCCCCTTCAATATTCAACTCGTTGCTACGGCCTTGGTCTGATAGACTTGGCATTTTAAGACTTAATCAGTTGAATAATGTGCTTCTTCTACTGCAGGAGGCCCAACGGGACGAGATAATTGTGAAGCGCCTGACCCGGCATTCTAAACTGGAGCAGCAATTGATTTCTCAGCTGATGCAGATCCGCCAGCAGAAGCAGGTGATACAAGATCACAGTGAATACCGAGAGCAGCAGCTTCAGCAGAGGAGGGAAAAGGACGCCCAGGAAGCTCTCCACAGGGAAATGGTGAGAAAGATATTCTTTCATGACTATAAATAAATCTAATGAAGCGAATAGGTTTGGGGGGGACATAAATGCTGGATTATTTAATTAAATTAGTCAAATTGTTCTGGTGTCTAACTAAGATTAAAGTAGGCAACTGTGCATTAGTGAATTATTATTATCTTTATCATATACTAGATTCATATAGCATTGTTCATCATTCTTAGTTAAAACAGCAAAGAACATTTACTTACTGACTCCATCTTTGTGCCTGGGCCCGGTGTAGGTTTTGTCCCAGCAGGCTGAGTTGGCTCATGAAGACGAAATCAGAAGGACGGTTAAAATCTGTAGCAGGATTGCTGCTGAGCATGCTCAAAGCAGGCAGAAGAAGCACTTTGACAGCTTTAAGGACCTTTTGTTGCAGATCGTGGACTTGGCAATCAACGTGGGACAATATCGCCAGCTGATTGAAAAGTATGGAATGTTTGCTTAGAAAAGTAGATCAGACAAACTGACCTACTGCTCAGACAGTAAATGACAAATTGTGTTTTTTATTTAGAATATATTGTAATTTTTTAAACAGTTTGAAATGTAAAGTTGTGATTTTGGTTGTGAAGTTTCACATTCTATACGTTCCAAAATTCTAATTCAGCGATACAGGCTGAGGTATAGTAAGTGTGCATGTCTAAACATCTTCGGATAAACATTTCTATCATTCCATCATTTGTGGCTATAAAATAAAGGAATTTATTCATACGGCACATTAGTGTAATACCTCAGATATTATAAAGTGCATGCAAGCCTTTTTCAGATCTGTGATCTCATTTTACCCTCAATTTAAATTCTGTCTTGACTTTCTGTGCTTTATTTACACTTTCCTGTCCAGTTTGATTCCACATAAGCTGATGAAAGGGTGGATGGAGTTATTCATCAGAGGTGAACCTCTTTACCAGCCAGTAAAAAGCAGCCAAGAAGACATCCAGTGTTCTGCTTCACTAGACGTTAGGAAACAGGAGATACTCAACAACCTGGACTATGATGAATATACTGTGAGTATGACCCATTGATACAATCATTTTAAAGTAACAATTGATTGTTTTTTTAAGTTTAAGCTAGAGCTTTAACATTGATCTCAGTGATTGTTGGGTTAGAAACTTGACCAGTTTCATATTGACACCACTCTGCAGCCATCTGCTGACCAAAAACTGCACTAGATAGTTTTGTGGAGCGGGTAGGTGTTCTAGGTGCTATTATACCTGCTTTATGGCTGTTAGCTGTAATGCTAGCTGTTAGCATTTTCAGTTCACCGATCATCAATAAAAAGCACAAGAAGAAGAAGTTTGCTTTTTCTGTTGGCATCATGGCGGAGCCTGGAAGTAAAGGTAAGAGAGTAATGTCTTTGGAGGCGAAGCAAAGAGCTAAAACCAGAGTGAACATTGGCGCGGACAACACTAGTTTGAGGGAGCTAAAGGAAGCTACAAAATCACGGACTGATGGTGACCTGGCTTTGTTGCTACTGGACTTGTAAGTAATAATATTTCTGTCCAACAGTGTGGCTCTTTGTACTTCGTGGTTTATTTTAGTATTAGTTGGCCTATGTTAGTGTTAGCTCATTGTTAGCGCTACCTACAGCAGGCTGCAGCAGGGTTGTTTACAACAGTTGTAATTCCACTTTCAACCAGTAGGGCAGAGGAGCAGGAAACTGCTCACTGTTACTTTATCAGTCGTGCTTGTCTGTTATTTAGCTAACATGTCAATACAAAAATAGACCAAACACTAAAATGTTTATTCTTTTCTAAGTGAATCCAATTTGTTTGTGTTTCTAGAATATGTCAGGGGAGTGGGCATTGTCAGAGGATGCAGAGGCGCCAAACTTACCACAAAGACGCGAATACTGTATTGATCATATTGTCCAGAAACTGAGGGAGATTGTTTCTCCACCCATTGTGGAATCAACTTTGCCTTTATTATCTAACTTCACCTTCAAGGCCTGTGTACTGGGCAAGTGTTTCTCAGGCAAGACTACCTGCCTGGTCAAGATCGCAGAAGGTATCTAATAAAACAAAAAAAAGAATCAAACACTTACAGACAATATACCACCTTCTTTACTGAAAAATGAACATAGAGTCTGTTTATTTTGTTTCTTAAGAACTTGGTATCTGCGTCTTGTCGTCTGAAACTCTGATTGAAGAGGCACTGAAGGCTTACGAGTCTGAAGAGGTAAATCAGTTATAGTTCTGCAACTTTAAAGGGTATTTTTACTGCAAAAAGTATGAATTTATACACATTTGTATATTTTAACATGTTTATTCATGTGTGTCTAATATAGCTGTGTAAAAGCCCCAATACAAATGCACTGTTAGTGGACATTATGGTACGAGCCATCAGGTAATGCCATAAAATACCTTATGATATATTTGTCAAATTAAAATATAACAATTAAACAAACACGGAAATGTTTTCTGTGTCTTTCTTTAGTCAGCTTCCAGCCCAGTCAGATTGGATCTTGGATGGCTTTCCGTGTAACATCATCCAGGCTCATCTACTAGAGCAAGCCCTCAGAGGGTCTGTAGATGAAGGAGATGAAACAACAGATATCGCTGAAGATCCAAATCCACCCAAATGTTCGCCTTGCCCTGCACCCATTCTGGACTTGGCTCTCCTGCTGGACGTCTCAGATGAGCGAGCGGTCAGACGAGCACACAGCCATAGTGGTATGTTGCAAGGATTCAAGACGTGTATACATGCACACACTATTGGACTCTGTGTGTGTGTGTGTGTGTGTGTGTGTGTGTGTGTGTTCGCTTTGTGTTTTATTAGATCCTTTTTCCTTCAGATGCTACAATCTCCCAACCCACAGAGAAGAGTTTGTATCTCACTGAGATTCAATGCAGGTAACATGAGGGAAACCGATGGAACACATCTGCTCCATGATTATAATTTCCTGTTCCTATAACCTGATTTCCTCTTAAAGAATCATAGATTTTCACGACGCCTGGCCGGAGCTCAAGAAATGGTTTGGTGAGAAGCAAAACATTTTGCTCCATGTCAGTGCAGACATGGATGAAGGCGACCTTTACAGCATGGTGAAGTCGGTCTTGGAGCAAACAATCCAAAAAAAACGTGAAGGTAATTGAGACACTGATGAATTTGTTCTGTCCCTGCAGCTAAATATTTACCCTCAATATTGCAACATACTCTTTTTTTCAGATTTTGCCATCCCTCCTGAGAAAAGTGTGGTGTTTGACACTACAGAGGTTTCCAGCACTTCCTCGTCTCATGCAATCCAACCACCGACCCTCGCTAATGAGGAACGTGCCCTTACAGAATCCTGCTCCAGCTTTAAGGAACTCCAAAGTAGGTTGCTACTTGCTACTATACTTTTGTATTACAAGTTGCCCTTAAAGTACTCACAAAATAAATGATGTCATTGTAGCACTGTGAGCTAAGATCACAGGTCACACACACACACACACACACACACACACACACACGACTTGCTACCACAGCAGTTTTATTGATGGTTTTGCTGCTTTCAGCTGCTTCCTGTAGTCCATGTCCCTTGTTTCTTTGTCAGGGGAAGAACTCGTCGTCCTCTACGACCTGTCAATATAAGCAGGTGGGCTTGATTAGTTATTGGCAGCAGGCTGGTGGCAGTGGCTAGACCCACGGGGTTGAGTAGAAAAGGGGAGGCTCTGCTGTGCAGGATACATACAGGACATTGGTGTCTGAATACCACCCTTTTTAGGATGGGGGACTGTGTAAAAGGTGTGGGGTTGAGGAGACTATTGAGCACGTATTCGTCAGATGTGAGAGATATGCTGTTCAGAGACGAGTGATGCTGCTGGACTTGGATGTTGCAGGGGTGGTCTGGTTTGAATGGCTGGTGGGTCTTGCTGTCTTTGCTGCTGCTCCGTCTGCTGCTGTCTCACCCGGCTCTCTCTCTGGGCGCCCCACAGTCATTTTTGTGATTAATTAACAGATCTGTCTGAAAATGTTTTCCTTTCCTCAGTGTGCAACGAGCCCACTCAGGGAATCCTCAGGACCCAGTCAAAGTCTACCTGTTCAACCCCAGGTTCAGTGTTTCAGCCCAACATGGAGAAATCCGTTCCTTTGGTAGGAAGTAACTTTTATATTGCCCTGATTTTGTGGACGTTAGGAAATTTACTTTAAAAATGTTTTTTTTTCAATAAGATTCATTACTTAAAGAGCAAGTTCACTGAGAAACCGTTTTTTACTTATTTTGAAATATGATCGTTCACTTTAAGTTTCACATGCAGGCTGAACGTGAAAATTGTCTTCTACCCCTATTTCCTGCATTAGCCGTCATGTAGAAAATATGGGAAAACGCTCGGGTTAGAAAAGCCAGTGACATTAGTTCGTCATAATTTCAAATTAGCATTTATGGACTCACCCATCTTCGTTCAACAGGGAGAGCTGTTGATGGTTTAGCGTCCAGGAGAGAGCAGAGCTCATCTCGGCTAGTAGAAGCTATCCATCAGCATTAGCAACTCCACAACACGGCAAAACTCCTTCAGGCTCGTGTTATTTGTGGAGATAAAACATCAACGTTGCAGAGCAAACAAAGTCAGTGGTAGAGTCGCGTTGCTGTTACCCAATCAGAGGCGAGATGTATGAATATCAATAAAGAAGACCCTCTTTTTAATGTGTTTCTCTTCTCATCTGTGTCTAGGAGATAGCAGCGTCCCTGTGCTCATTCTGGGACGATGAATGCAATTCTTACGAGAAAAATATAAAACAGGTTTTGCAGCAGCTGCGCTCACAGCTCACCGATATTGATCAGGAAACTTTCAATATGAGGTATTATGTTAGGTTTTATATGTAATACTTCTGTTTTATAAAAAAACGTTAGCAATCTTTTGGATTTTTTTTGTCTTAATACTTCCTGTCATCAATAATTCAAGAGTTTGGTGTGTGCGTTTGCTATCAGCTGTTTGATTTATGATGTGCAGGATGATTAAAGAGAATGAAAAATGTTATTTTTAAAATATAAAATAGTGTTGTCCAATTTTTCTGTTTTGTAGAGGATGCAGACGTAACTTTGGATGCTTCGAGTTGAAGCAGGAGTTGGTCAGTCTGTGGCAGACGGACTTCACAAGCATAGCTGATGACATAAGAGGTGATGAGGATACCAAAGCAGAGGAGCATCTGAGACTGGATGTAGGAGGACTTTGTAAAATATCAGGCTCATTTCTTCTGTTTCAAAAAGAAATGTAGAAACCTTTGTTGTGTTTTGATGTGGATGCAGGAACTGCTGAAGCAGCTGCAGGTAATTGACGACCATGAATATGAAAATAAGTCAGAGATCATTAAACTCAGCAGTGAGAAGTGTCTGGAGGCCCACACTGCTCTCCTCATTAGCTACCACTCTAAGCTAATGCAGGTAACCTCACAAAGTCCCAATACCAGCTTGGAAAATTTGAATTGCCTAATTCAAAAGTTAGAAGTGATTTGTTTCACCGTGCAGGTGGAGCTGAGCCATTTCTGGGAAACCGTCTCCTTTCTAAGAGTCTACTACTGGAGCAAGCACAGGCTAGTGCCGCTTAAATCAATGTCCAAATGTCACTTTCTGCTTGAAACCTCTGAAAAGAAAGATCGGCCTCATGGGTGAGACACTTGTTATTAATATCATCTATTAAACATTTGTAAGATTGTAAATTTATAAATATTTATGCGAAGGTTTTTTTAAGTTACTAAGTCAAAGTGCAAAGTCAGATGGATAATAGAAAGGGTAAGAAACATAATGCAACACTGCATTGGCTACATGTAGTCATGAAGTCATTTTGATGCTTTGGTGTGCATCATATCAACAAGAATTAGCAGTTTGACATCATGCACACATTATACATTTTCTTCCTTTTTAAGGTACTCCCACAGAGGTCAAAGTGCTTCAAGAGCAGATCCTGTTGAGGTCAGATTCTACTGCCGTACTTCCTCAAAGATATTCATTCATCCGTATGCTCAGTAAACAGTGTTTTCTTCCTTTAGCCATCATGTAAGGAACTCTTCTCAGTCTATGAAATGGCCTTTGACGAGATCAGCAGACTGGTAATGCTTTCTTTGTATTAGTAACAATTAGTTTGAAAGTATTATAGAAGTGTAGACTTCTTAACTTAACAGAGTTATTGGATTGCGTAGGTGTCAGAGGAAAACCAGCAGAGGGAGACAATCAAGCAGGAAGCGAAAAAGACCAATAAAAATGAGTCTGCAAATGCAAAACAGGCTAAAAAAGAAAAAAGATCTGCTAAAAGGCAGACTGGTATGTATTTTATTAACGTTTATTTGTTTAAAGTAACTTTACTTTCCAGTAAACCTACATCATCTTTTTTTCATTCTTTTTTTAGCCAAAAGAGAAGATGACTCCAAGATGAAACACGATCAAGAAATGGTAGACAAAATCCATAAAAAATATGTAAATGCACTCAGCCATGAGGGTATGTGCACACACATTAATAATGCATTCAAATTTCAACCCTTGTAGCACGCTAAACCATAGTTTTATATAAAATACATGCAGGTTACATACATGTTTATGTGTGTTGATGCTCTATTGCACATTCAGCAGATATGATCCGTGTGTTTTTTTAATTGTGTTTCTCTTTCTGTGTGTTTTCTAGGGAAAGCAGCAAAGATGCGCATTAAGCTGGTGGCTGATCATGGAGCGGCAATGATACGGTTCCTGCAGAGCAGAGCACAGGAGACCCTCAGTAACGTAGAGAAGTCGTTTCAGCCCAACGATCGCCCAGAAAGGTGTTAGATGACGCTTGTTTAGTACTGCATAACACTGATTAATTTAGAAGTTTATGTCTTATTTATATATATTTAGGAAATTTTGGTTTTGATTTGAAAGTAATCTTTTTCATTTCTAATTAATTTAGAGGAATCGTTTGTTTTCAGAACTAATATATTCAGATTTAAATACATCTCTGGTTCAAATGTTTATCATTTTTATTAAAAATACACCAACTTTTACTTGGATTTGAATATGTTATTGAATTTGTGTCATCTTTAAGCCATGCCATAAAAACAGCATGTTTAATAAATTCTATATGTGTACATCCCCTTTTTTCTAGTACTGACCAACTAGAAGAAGTTGTTTTTCACATCATAGAGACGGCCGCTAAGCTGCAGAATCAGCTGGTTTGTTGAACATTTGAATGCCTAATTTAATATTCAACAGTTTATTGCTGTAGCCGTGCACGTTTGGCACAGTTGTTGACATTGTCACGTTCTTTATTTAACTTATAGTCACTGCATAGACTAGAGGAAGCCACGGAGCTTACCGTGTCAGAACTCTCTGGAGACGACGCAGAAGGAGACACTTCACTCACGTCAAGCAGCGTCTTCATGGATCAGGAAGCATCCGTTTCTTCTCTTTCACAAATTTGAAACCCGAACCCTTATCCGAACATCTGCCTGAGCCAAGAGACGTACACACAGGTATTATCTATCTATTAAAGTAGGCACTAATGGAAAAAATACAAAACTGCTTGGAAAAACATGCATTGTTTTCTTTTTGCAAAAGTTTTCTGTTTATTTTAAATGAAATTGAAAGGAATTTGACCTCGATTGTTTGATTAAACATTTATCTTTGGACTTTGCACATCAGTTATCGGTTTATGGGAAGTGATGCTAACTGTTCGGGATAAGGGAGAAGTTCAGCTGTTCCTCTAAACGATGCATATGTCAGCACGCAGAAGTGACAGTGACATGTTTAAAATCCCCTCTGTTGTGGTAGTTTGCTTTTTCTATTTTGCATTTTCTTTTTCTGACTGACTTGCTTGTCTCTTGTCTGATGACCTTCCTAACACAGAAAAGTGCTTCTTATTGTTCAGGTTAACCCGCATGTCAAGCCTGACCTGCTGGGTACTGACTGCCAAGGCAACATGCGACCTTATCCACGCTAAATGTTCATGCTGTGGTTTGTTTCTGAAGTTTGTTTTACTAGTTTAACAAATATTTAGCTGCTTGTAAAATAATAATCTATGTTTTTGTTACCAAGCAGATAATAAATACATTGTTCATTCATAAGTTCTTCACACCTGCTTTATTTTGCTCCGTGTCACTGCAAGACTGGAACTTTATTCCAAGTAATTTATCTCAGCACTTAATATTACAGTAATCATTCAGAACAAATCTGTTTCTTACCATTCTTTATTGCTTTCCTTTGTGTTGTGAGAGGGAATCAGATGTGTTTTCCCTCAGAAGCCTTTAGAGACGCGTCCTCCTGTTACCCTTCAGCCCCCGTCACACACCACCCAGTCCCACTTTACCTCCCATTTCTCTGCAGGACCAGTGCTGCCGGTCTCCTCAGTGTCCGATTCTAGAGGATACAGAGCAACTCGTGAGACATGTAGACAGAAAAATAACTGAATAATAAGGAAGAAAAAAAGCCTTAATAATAGACTTTTGAACATATTTTTGCAAATCTTAGTACACTGGATAAATTAGAAGAATGGCAATACTTTTTGGGGGGGAGTTTGTTTTCCAGCGTTAGTGTTTTCATTCCATTTTATTTTTGAGTTGCATGAGAAAAGCTTCTGCTGCCAACAACAACATGGGGATTGTATTTTGGATGTTCTCTCTTCTGGCTCTTCCACTGCTTCATTCTGCCAAGATTCTGACCGTCTGTCTGATTGGTGAGTAATGGAGAAAGTCATACAATAAGAATATTTTTTGTGGTTTTTAGACAATTGCATTCCCTTTATTCTCTTATAGGAGGAAGCCACTACTTGTTGTTAGATGAAATATCTCATAACTTACACCAGCAGGGCCATGATGTCCGCATGCTCTTGCAAAAAGGCAACCCCGTTATTACAGGTGAACTTTGTGCATACGCAAACAATAAAATGTAGCTGAGTAGTTAGTGAATGAAAATTCCTTTTGCTCCTTCCAGGTTTTGACTATGCAGCACGTGCTGACAGCTACAAGAGAAGCACGTGGTCTTTAGGAGAGGAGTACATCAACAAATACAACGACTGGTTTCTGGAGCAGCAAACACAGTTTTTACTGGGAAGGTATTTTCCATAGATCAGACGTTTTGAGTCTGGTATTCCAGCGTTCTCTTTAACCTGTGGTTTTATATGACAAATGTGTGTTTCTTTTCTCAGGGAGAACTTCATTGGCTTTCTAAACTTCATGGGGCACCTGTCATTTCAGTGTGACGAGCTGTTGAAGGACAAATACATCATAACTTTCCTCCTGCAGGAACGATATGACATCACCATCCTTGATGCTTTTAACCCCTGTTCCTTCATCCTGGCTCTCAGACTGGGTAAATCTGCTGTTCACAGTCGTTAGGCTTACAGATGAAACTTGAAAAATGAGAATCTGGTGCAAAAGTCCATTTATTTCAGTAATTCAGCTCAGACTGAGAGACCATCTAAAGGCCTAGGAACCCTTTGCAGGTGTTTGATTAGAGTGTGACACTTTGAGTCTAGAATATTGAACCTTTGCACAATATTCTGATTGTCTGAGATTTAGAATTTGGGTTTTTTATAAGCTGTAACAATTATAACAAAGGCTTGAAATATCTGGCTTTGCATGTAATGAGTCTATCTCATACATTAGTTTCACCTTTAAGGTGAATTACTGAAATAAATGAACTTTTGCATCTAATTCAAATTTTTCCAGTTTCACCTAAACATCACAATCAGTCATTTCATTGAATATTGTCATAAATCACCCACTCCTAGTTTTGTTTCCACATGCACTATTTGATTTTTATTTCCTTCAGGTGTTCAGTATGTAGCCTTTTATCCTGGCACTCTGAATGGTCCTTTGTCCATCGCTCTCCCCAGCCCCGTCTCTTACATCCCAGTCTTTGGCTCCCAGCTGTCAGACCACATGAACCTCTGGGGTCGTGCAAAAAACCTCTTCTATGCTCTGTTGTCTCCTATAGGTGAGAGGGTTATTTTCACTTAAGTTTACAGCACACATCTTCATTACATAGATAATAGTGTTGTCATTATTATTATTATTACATTATTTTAAATGTCATGAATCTGAAAGCTAAACGTCTTTACTCGTTGATTATGTACTCACTCTGGCAGGGCCGGCCCCAGCTTTTGTGGGGCCCTAAGCAGGTTTTCTTTTCATTACCAGATTTATTCAATACTCTTTACATATTTACATTATTTATATATATTTTAGTAAACATTAGTAAATACTGAGCGTATAGTGTGATTATGTTTTGTGTTTTGTCACAGGACAGGAACTGGTATGGTCCAGATTTAAGGAAGTAGCTGAGCGCCACCTTGAGTCAGGCCCACCCCCTGGTGGCCTGATTGAGTTACATCAAGGAGCAGAACTCTGGGCCTTCAACACGGACTTCTCTCTGGAGTTCCCTCAGCCGCTCATGCCCTACACCGTGCTGGTTGGAGGTTTACTGAACAAAGCCGCTGAGCCTCTGGAGCAGGTTTCCTCTTTTGATTTATAATCGTCCTGTCATGTTTCCTCATACTTTTCCTTGTTGTTTAAATAAAAATGCTTGCAACCCTACAGGATCTTGAATTGTGGATCTCCAGCTTCGGAGAAGCAGGATTCATAGTTGTGACTCTCGGGTCAATGGTTTCTTCAGTGTCTGTGGAAGATCTGCTTGTAGAACTAGTGGCTGGATTCTCCCAAGTCCCACAGGCAGTGCTCTGGAGGTAAATAATGTTTATATAGTCATGAAAAATTGCATTTTTTTTAGCTTTGGGTCTTACATTTAAAATGTATTTTATTTTCAGGTATGACTACAACAAGTGGCCCTCTCACCTGGACAGACCTCCCAATCTCAGGCTGTTGGACTGGCTGCCCATCAACGATCTTCTAGGTTCTATTTATTTACAAATCCAGATAATTATTCTATTCTATTAATCTAGACTGTAAATATAAATCTGTAACTATGTGCAAGATACATTCAGCTACAGCAGGAAACAGTCTTGCAGCAATCAGCTACATCTTTTTTATATTAGAACTATAAATTGTGGTAAAGTGCACCGACAAAAGTTTCAAAAGTATCACAAACTGCTTTTCATGGATGTTGGGGTTTGGTTGACGTTGTTTACACTGAACTGTGCGACAGACCTCTCTTAACTTTAAGTTTGAGCCATCTTTACTTAGTTTTACTTGTTCATTTCCCGTACTTATTAGTAATTATTTCTATTTCTACGTGTTTATGTCAGGACATGAAAAAGCGCGTCTCTTTGTCACCCACGGGGGACAGAACAGCCTCCTCCAGGCAGTGTTCCATGCTGTTCCGGTGCTGGGAATTCCTCTGTTTGGGGATCAGTTTGATAATGTCGTGAGGGCTGAAACAAAGGGACTTGGCCTCACCATCACCCCTAAACACATCACCAGAGAGCTGCTCAGCACCACCATTCAAACCCTCACGCAGGACTTCAGGTACATGTTGGGTCAGCTGGCTGGGAAACGGTTGTTTACTGTAAAAGTGGATCTGATCGGTCTTTTATTGTTACTTTTAGGTTCAAGGCTTCAGCTTTGTCCCTCAGCAGGATCCATAAATCCCATCCTGTCCCTCCTGCCCTTCGCTTCACTCGCTGGGTGGAGACCATTCTGAACACTGGTGGAGGAGCTCATTTAAGGCCAGTCTCACTAACCCAGCCGTGGTACCAGAGATACCTGTTGGATCTGATGCTTCTTCTCTGTCTGGTGCTTCTTGGACCTGCTCTTCTCTGCTGGGCTTTGTACAGGAACAAGAATAACACCGATACACACAAAAAAACACAATAGAGGATGGAAGGGTTTCTTTAGGAATTTTCAGGTTTGGTTCTGCCTTTTTAAATTCACTTTAAAAGCCTAAAAATAACCTTTTAACACAGTTTCTACTAGCTACTTTTATATTGTTGGTGTGCTTTCTGCATTCCAGTTAGGGTAACAGCAGTAGTACCAGTTGTCCTCCCCTCTCCCCTCCCAGCGCCATCAAGTCTGTCAGACATATTTTGTATTGCAGTGCCATGTTTTCCAACGCTTCCACGCTGCTTTGATCTGGTGACACTTCATGCAGGGATGGCTGACCGTGCACGCAATCCCTCATGCAAACACGCGTGAACAAAAAAAAAACTTTTTTGTGAAAAATTCCCAACACAGATAAATGACGAACTCTTTGGGGTTGCTTTGATTTTGTTTAGTTTCGCTTAAGGAAACTCTTGGCATCTGTACCATACACCGAGATATGTGTTTATACGAGAGTGGAGGGAAGGGTTATGGTCTACTGGTTCTCAACCACCATCACCACCTGCAAGTCTCAACTTTGACCCCACACCCCCCTCTGTTGGTGTCCTCTGAGTTTCCTTTCCCTCGTCAAACAAGACACAAAAGCACACAACTCTGTTTACGGTCAGTGCTCTAGTCGCGGTGAAGATCGGACCTCAGAGGAAAGTCCCCCTCCTCTGCTCTGCCCTCTGTTTCACTCCTCACATCTGTGTTGGGGGTTAGCTAGGAGGAAAATATAGATTAGCAGGGAAATAATGACCAATTAGGGCAGCTTGTTCTCTGTCCATTCAGCTGTCCATTCCTTCATTCCTGTCCTGCATTTCATTTGTCTGTTTGTCTGGCCGTTGTTGGTGCCAATGAGTCGTCCTCTTGTCTCACACGCAATCCAAAACGGGCAGGGTAAAAGCAGGCAAAGCAGCAGCGAACAAAGCCAGTGGGGCAAAAGAGGAAAAAGAAAAACAAACATATGAAGAAGAGGAATACATCAAAGCCTAGCTGAACGCTAGGGTTTATTTTACCTCCCTCTTAAAAATGACATCTTATGCATGATAAATGTCATAATTTGATTAAATTCACATACATTTATCACAAGTTTACACCAATCACTGGGTTATGGATGCCTGTGTGTTGGGGAAGAGCAGCAGGTAGAATTACTCTGGTCTATAAATAACACACCTCTGGTGTAAGAAACTGGATTACAAGGGGAAGTCCTGTATAATCACAGAGTTTAGCGATCTTAATCAAGAGCCATCACTGGAAAATACTTTGCAGTATAGATATCCAATCATGTGGGCAAGTTGATGTTGGAAATGTTTTTATTTTTCTGAAACGTTTTAAATGCAAACCATTGTTACTGGTTCAGATTTGTTTTTTCTGGATAGAAAAAGTAGAAAAGATCATCAACAGGCTGTAGAACCTAGAATATATGGATATACTGCCTCTGAAATGAGTGTTCTGATGTTTGTGGGTTACAGCGCCATCTAGTGACTAGAAAATAACTGGTTAATTATAAGAAGGTACCAAAATGGTTAGTCCTGTTTGGTAATAACTAATCAGCACAGGCACTTCTGTTAAATGTTAAGATCTGTACACAGTTTGTCACTATTGTATTGTTCTTGTGGTAAAGAAGTAGACAATTGTTTTTCCTTTCATTATTTTTATTTTACCAAACCTCGCAGAAATATTATATACTTCTTTTTGTTTTAATAAAAACTTTGAAAAAGCTCCAATAAAACGCTCTTCACTTACACACCGTTTTAGAATGTTTAATAACACATTTTAGCTGCCATAAGGGGTTGTTAGTGAGTGTCGCTCGCTTTGGTTTTGCCGGCGCACAACCCGGCTATAAACAATGACAACAAGCGAGGTAGGAGTTGGTCCGCTGTGTACGCCGGCGTATCTATGATGCGGGTAAATCTCAGAGTGACGTGACATCTTCAGCCGTGATTGGCTGAAGTGCTGCAATTTGATTGGTTGATCTGGACAGGCGAGTGCGTCTTGCCGTCAATGTTTATGTATCCCTCTGTCCATCCATTGCTACGAACCGCGCCAAGCAGCTCTCTGTAATGTGATTTTGTGACATTTATCTGTTTTATTGTTTTAAGGCTGTTATCTTAATCGTATTATGCGCCAGCCTCAGACATGGGGCATCACTAGCGGGTGAAAGACGGAAGAAAACGAGGAAAACGCCGGAATGGCAGGCGCCTTTGGGTTCAAAGGCTGCCAGAAAATTCGCGGTCCTCAAATTAGAGGTCTGCTCGAAGCGAAGGACTTCTTTCTCTTCGACTGTGACGGGGTCATTTGGCACGGAGAGAATGCAATCACCGGTGCGGCGAAAGTGGTGAACTCGCTGATCCGCCACGGTAAAAACGTAGTGTTCGTCACCAATAACTGCACCAGGCCGCGGGAGAATTATGTGCACAAGTTCTCCCGTCTGGGCTTCACCGGCGTGATGCTGGAGCAGATCTTCAGCTCGTCCTACTGCTCGGCTCTCTACCTGAGGGACGTCGTCAAGGTCCGCGGACAGGTGTTCGTCATGGGCTGCGAGGGACTCCGCAGAGAGCTGCTGGAGGCGGGCATCCCCTGCGTGGAGGAGGCGGACGATCCTGACGCCACCATCTACAACTGCAGCCTGGCTCCGGACGTGAAGGCGGTGCTGGTGGGACACGATGACAAACTGACTTTTCTCAAACTGGCTAAAGCTTCGTGCTACCTGAGGGACCCGGAGTGTCTGTTTCTGGCTACCGACAACGACCCCTGGCACCCGCTGACGGGCGGAAGGATCCTCCCAGGTATGATGTGATGATGCACTTTTATCATTGTCAATCTGGCTTGGATCCACACAGATCACCGGTTGTCTACCAGGAACACAAGAGATCACTGGCAGTGGCGCTCCCAGGAAAAATGCATAGGGGGGCCAGTGAAAATGTTGGGGTGGCGCACCAAATTGGTTCCTCCTGTTGTAACTCTGGAAGCATTTTGTAGCTGTGCATTGCACTGCTCATTCGAAGGCCTGTGCATCCAACACATTTACCTCAAATAAAATAAAACATTTTCAGAAAAAAAAATCCAAAAGTTATTTCAGTTATTGATTAAAATTGTATTATTTTAGAATTGTAAAGGTTTTATTTGCCTGTTGCTGTCTCAACCAAAAAACCTGGGATCTATATTTGTTTAGAAAATGGTTAGCTTCACCTTAAAATTTTATCTCTCTGCATTATGGGGCTATCAGCTGAAATTAGTCTGTCCCTCAGTCCCGTTCAACACCCTACCCCCCACCTCTGCTCTGATGTAGGTCAGAGGGATGCTTTGCTTAAAAATGTATTTGTTGGCTTTTAAGATGGTTTGTGTGAACATTAATGTGATTTATTAAAAGGTGTGTGTGTGTGTGGTGGTCTCCTGAGGGGAGGCCAGTGGGGGAGCCAACAACTTTTCAGGGGTGGCCATGGCCCCTCCCTGGCCACCTTGTGGGGGTGCCACTGAAGTATCTAAAGTTTCCAAATTAAGATTTTACAGACAATTTAAAGATGTTCTTCTGTTTAATGACCTCATCTAGACTCCCTAGCCTTTGAGTTGGCTGTGGAGTCAAGCTGTAATCAAATCTAATTTTGTAACTTTCTATGTTCTCTACCTTAAAGGGCTCATTGTATTAACTCTTTGGTGCTTTATCCAGTTTATTGTGAAAAAAGGAGGCACTTATCACCATTCAAACCTAACTTTAATTTTTATTAAGTAGATCCATTTGTTATATTACATAAAAAGCATAAACCATAATCCAGTATTATTAATCCACAAGTACATTGTGATTCATTTTCTATCATCTAACCTCACTTTTATTTTGGCCCCTCTGCAGGCTCGGGGTCCCTGACTGCGGCCCTAGAGGTGGCCTCAGGTCGTAAAGCCACAGTGATCGGTAAGCCCAGCCGCTTCATGTTTGAGTGCATCTCCAGCCAGTTCAGCGGCGTGGATCCCGCCCAGTGCCTGATGGTCGGGGACCGACTGGAGACTGATATGCTGTTCGGGTCCAACTGCGGCCTGGACACCATGCTCACTCTTACCGGCGTGTCTCAGATCGAGGAGGCCCAGGAGTACAGGAATAGTGACCTGACCACCAACCACAGCTTTGTGCCTGACTATGTGGTGGACACCATCGCCGATTTCCTTCCAGCTTTTGAGGAACTGGAAGAACAAACCGATTGACGTGTCGTTTTTTTTTGCTGCAGAGCAACAAAGTGCTTGTGAAGAGTCTGGCATTCGCACAAAATATTCTAATCAACAATTACATTTCTGATTAATAAAGACACCGTTTATGTTGTGATCAAGCACACGTAGGACTAAATAATCCGTGTTTCTTCTAGTATTGTGACTTGTTGCTGTGTTTACTGAATGTACCGCATTTTGTCATGAAGTCCATAGGTAGTACTTGATATTATGTTTTTGAACATCCTAAAGTATTTTTGTAAAGCCATGAATTGTTCTGAATTCATGTGTTTAGGAGCCGTTTGTTTATTTTTGCCAAAAGGCTTAAATATGCAGCAGTAACTTATTCAGTGTTTTGCCTGAGCAGCTTTTTTCCAGCTCTGACTGAGCAGACAACTTACTACTCAGATCGGCGACCTTTGACCTCTCTGTCATGTCTGAAATACTCGTGCCAGTACCGAACAGCTCCCTGGAGTTCGTATTTAGAGAAAATGTTATGGTGGCCGGTGTTACCGCACTGCTGTGAAGTTTTAATGTTGTGAATGTTTTACCTTTTAAAGCATGCCAGCAATGGTATCAACAATAAATACCTGCAAAGTCAATTAAATATGGTTCATCCCTGTTGGGTCTCTGTCGATCAGACGTCTTAAAACCACAACCATCAAAATGCCTTTTATTTTAGTTTCAGTGGAACAAAACACAGTTTAAGAAATGATTGCAAACTTTTCTCACTGCATCCGTGTCGAGTGTAGCTAAAACAAACTTGGACTCTTTCAAATCAGGTTAATTAAAAAAACAAAACCTGTTGAAAAGATTTGCAGTTAAAGAGAAACGAGATTATTATTATTATGGCTTCTGTGTATTACCCTTTAGTGTGGACTTCAAATACATTGCAATAATCTAAAAATAAACATATGTACATTTCAACAGGATTTATGAAATACTTTATTCTTCATGTCTCGCGGTGTCAGGGTTGTGCTGACGGGCAGAATGAAGACACAAAGTGATCAACAGATAAGGGCTTTGGCTGCAGAGGTGGGTCGTTTAAAGTCACTCGGGTCCGCCGCGCTGTGAAAAAGACGAAGTTAGAATTACATTTTAGAATAAAAAGATATGTGTCAAATGTATGCAAAGGTGTCAAATTCAACATGCTGGATGCACACAATGGAAATGTTTAACTATTGCATGACATTTTCTTATCAGTAATTCAATGTGGCTTTAAGTCGTTTTCCCCCAGATTTGTTGGTATTTTTGTAGTAATTCCAGTTCAGATTCTGAGCTTTAACATTGAAGCATTAATGGGACCAATGTGAGTCATTATTAGAATAACTGAACAAAACAAGCTAGATAACGTTTTTCTAAGGCTACATTCCTTGTTTCTGATCTAAAATATAACATTTATAACAGATTAAACTCATATTGTTTGATTGGCCACACCCCTCACCTGGATGTAGTCCATTTCATCCGAGCTTAGCGGTCTCCGGCGGTACCTCGCAGGCAGCTGCTGAATGGAGGCCAGGGTGTCCGGCGTTCCCGGGATTGGCGTGGGAGCTACATGAGGTTTGGATGAGGGAGGTGATGCTGCAGCTGAGGGGGAGCTGGGAGCGTTGTGTTGTGGGAAGATGGCTGCTAATACTCTCAAAGCCTCTGGGGCTAGATGAGGACAAAACAAAACAGGAACTCATCATTAGATAAGAAGTGTTTTTAATCTGGGTTGGTGAATGTAAATCTAACCAGCATGACTTACAAAACAAACACAAATGTAGAGAGACAGTTACATTTCTGTTTTCAGATTGTAAATCCAATGGTTTGAAAATGTCCCAGAAAAATGTTGTCTTAGCATCATATTTCTGTATTAAGAGTGTTAATAAATTATTAACACTCTTAATACAGAAGTAACTAATAATAAGAACAGCTGTGCAGGTGAACAACCAGTACAACACTGACCCACATTTATAAAAGAACATTATCTTTTTGGTCACTACCCAAAGCTCGTGACCATAGGTGAGGGTAGGAACGTGGATCAACCGGTAAATCGAGAGCTTGGCCTTCCGGCTCAGCTCTCTCTTCACCACGACAGACCGGTACGACGCCCGCAGTACTGTAGGTGCAGCAACAATCTGCCTATCAATTTCCTGATCCATCTTTCTCTCACTCGTGAACAAGACCCCGGGATACTTAAACTCCTCCACTTGGGGCAGGACCTCGCCCCTGACCTGGAGAAGGCATTCTACCCTTTTCCGACTCAAGACCATGGTCTCGGATTTAGAGGAGCTGATTCTCATCCCAGCTGCTTCACACTCAGCTGCGAACTGCTCCAGCAAAAGCTGGAGATCACGTTCTGATGAAGCCAACAGGACCACATCATCTGCAAAAAGCAGAGACCTGATCCTTAGGCCACCCAAACGAATCATCTCACCACCTTGGCTGCTCCTAGAAATCCTGTCCATAAAAGTTATGAACAGAATCGGTGACAAAGGGCAGCCTTGGCGGTGTCTCTCACCGGGAATGAGCCCAACTTACTGCGGGCATTGCGGACCAAGCTCCAACACCGGTCATACAGGGACCTAACAGCTCGTATCAACAATCACCTGTGTATTGTCTACATAGTTTCTTTAGCTTGAGCTGATTCTATTTACCTGTTTATATAAATATATAAAGCTTTACCGTTGGGCCTGGGTATGCCCTGTCTGCTGGGGAACTTGATCAGTGGAGCGTGTGGCCGAACAGCCTGAGAAAACAGCAACAACATTAATCAGACGAGTAATTTAAGTTTGTTAAAAGGCTTTGTCTGAAGCACAAATTCAAATACTGAAAATATGGATCATCGGTTCATAGGTTATTTTTAGGATATTCAGGTTATACATGTGTGTATTCATTATATAAAAAAATATATGCAACAAAATAAAAAAATTATGGTTTCAAAAGTATTTTCATGATTCAGTTGTATAAAACTGATTATTATGGAGGTTTGGTGAGATTGCAAAACAAAACAAATGCCTTTATTTGTTCTTATCTTATAATTTATTGTCTTCTTATTAATGAACATTTCAAACATTTGATTTGAAAAATGTAAAAAGTAGTTATTTTTGCAAGATTATAAGGTAATTATGATTATAATCGAGACAGAAAATATAAACAAATGTTAAAAAACGTAAAGGTTTTATCTGATAATGTGGTTTATGTTTGTTAATTCTTGTTTTTAAGTGGAGGAGTAGCTAGCTTAGCGTGTGATGCCGTCAGATGCAAGAGGAGAGCCGACAATTACATAACTATACTGGCAGTCAGCGTATTTGTGATTTAATGAATAAAACCAGCTCTTTACCATAAAATACACAACATTTCTGCTTTAACAAGGGCACAAAGGGTACGTGTGGTGTTGGTTAGCAAAAATGGCTCACTGTAATCGATAAACAGCTACCTTAAGCTCCATTCACCTTACAAATGATAACAACGCACATAATATGTAATAAATAAAGATTTAACTGAGCGACTTTACCTGAATTATTCTCGCCGTGGGAGCTGCCATTTTGGAGCTGACTTTGCTCCCCATGACGACCTCAGGGAGTTTACTTCCGCTTCTTGTAACTGCGCAGAGACAATGCAAGAGGGCGCTGTTGTTTCTCAAACGATTACGTTAAAAGAGGCGTGGTCTTTTCTTGCCGGCGCTGGCGAGCAGTGGCGCCGCCATCTTGGACCAGTCTCTTGCTCCTCACTGACAAACACAATGAACTGTCAGCGCTTAATAAATCATAACTCACTGATTATTTAACTGATTTTCACGCGCTCCCCCCCCCCCCCCCCCCCCCCCCCCCTGCAAGCTTTATTCATGTAGCTAAGATACAGGACACACGATTTGGCATTTCATTTTCATTTATTTAGCTCTCCATTAGCATACAAGCATAGAAAAAGGCTCAAACACTAAGAATCACAATCGAATAATAAGAATCTAATTCAAATAATGAGGATAAAAAAATAAAAAGGATCACACAAGTGGTGAGATAGGCTATATGGTATATTTTGAAAAACACATAATGATATACAGTATGATAGAGAAGAAGAAAGTATACTACTCAGCCATTGTAATAATGACTAAAACATACAATATAATTGTTATAGATCATAACAATTCAAATGTATGTATACAAAGATATATTTTGAGTTTTAGTGTAATTAGTATAACACAAATGGTATAATTAAATTCAGATAGATAGGTAAAACAACAGAACAAACTCTGAATTACATGAACGAGAAAAACTCCCTCCGTCGGGACTGACTGCTTATAAAGCTGCTATAGCAAATTTACAGAAGAAACTTGGTTTTGAACGCAAATATCGTCACGAAACACTCAGCCCTCCTCTCGGGTATCTTCCCTGAAACACTTCTGCCAGAACCAGAAACCCATGTTGACAGAGGAAACGAGAAAACTCTAAACACCAGTCACCATTTTCAACTGTTTACACCTATATGTTTTTTACCGTTTTTCGGTAAAAGGATGGAATGAACCAAACATTTGATCATAATCATCAAAAATGCACCACAACCACCCAAACCTCTGAATAACAAAACGCCGTAATGTTGGATTCCTGCACCACCCACACAGTTGCATCAGTAATGCTGGTTAGAAATACATAATAATCTGATTAACATGGTTCACATGAACAATCAAAAAGACAATTGGGTGGTTTTAGGTTGAGAATAAATGAGTGAAGCAGCATCTATGATGTTACAGGTGAGCTCAAAGCTCATGACAAGCTCCACCTCCAGGTCCAGGAAAGACACTCCAATAGAAAACAAGTTTGAGACATTCCAGTTGGTTTGGTTTGTACATACATGGGTCAATACGCTGTTGAGTGTGCTGCACTGAGGAATGAAGGATGGAGAAAAAAGTTTTTACCTTTCTGGTACTTTATTCTCTCCTCTGTGTTGCATGCTTTGGTATATTTTTATATTACCACAAAGATTGTTCTTCAAGATCATTTACCAAGACACGAGATGAAGAAATGATGAAAACTAGATTTTTTTGGAGGATTAAAAAACATGGTCAGGTGAACAAAACATCAGAGGTAAATACAACAGCTGAAGAAGAACCTTTTAAGTTGTGTCCTGAAACCCCTCCAAATCTTGTGGGTCCACTCCAGGTGGAGTTTGAAACTAATCGGACTCTGGAGGACATCAAAAAGCAGATTGGTTCTTCACTTCAGATGGGAGGACGGTACAAACCACCAGAATGCATCTCAAAACAGAAGGTAGGTTTAAACTTTTTGACACAGAAAAAGAGGGAAGGGGATAAGCCTTTCGAATTTCTTTTCAGTCAAAAATAACAAAATAAAGGCAAAATCATTTCAAAACATATCTTTTTGAGCTGAAATTTAATTTTTTATTATACTATTAGAAAATTCAAAATCTCAGACAATTAGAATATTGTGAAAATGTTCAATATTCTAAGCTCAAAGTGTCACGGTGTAATCAGCTGATGAATTCAAAACACCTGCAGAGTTCCTGAGCCTTTAGATGGTCTCTCAGTCTAAGTTGAATTACTGAAACGAATGGACATTTGCACCATATTCAAATTTTTTGAGTTTCACCAATAAGCTGCATTACAGATGACCAAGCCAGAAAGTCCATCAGCTGTGAGCTACCTAGGCTGCCCTGGTACCACGAGTACTGATAGGCATCTTTATGCTGTAATCCAGTGTTTTTATGAAGCATTTTGTGATTTTTACCTGTTAAAGGTGATTTAGAAAGAAACTTTACGGACTTACAACCGTTATGCCCCAGAAAGTTGGAAGAATTTAAGTGGTTGAAATTCAACTTTAGTTCAGATGATCATGCCGGTGACAGATATTAGTACATTTTTGCTGACCCTGTATATTAATTCACTTTTTTAGGTGGCCATCATCATTCCATTCCGAAATCGCCATGAACACCTGGTCCACTGGCTCTATTACCTCCACCCGATCTTAAAACGACAGCAGCTGGACTACAGTGTTTATGTCATCATCCAGGATGGAGATGGGGTGTACAACAAAGCTAAACTGATGAATGCAGGATACGTTGAAGCACTGAAGGAAGATGACTACAACTGTTTTATCTTTTCTGACGTAGACATGGTGCCTTTAGACGACCGTAACCTCTACAGATGTTTTGACCGTCCAAGACACTTTGCTGTAGCTATAGATAAGTTTGAGTACGAATTACCCTATGAAGAAATTTTTGGTGGGGTCACAGCATTATCAAAGGAACAATTCTTGATGGTCAATGGCTTCTCCAACACTTTCTGGGGCTGGGGTGGTGAGGATGACGACATGTACAACCGAATCATGTTCCGTCTGAAGTCCATATCGCGACCAGATGCTGTGATTGGACGTTACAAGATGATTAAGCATGAGAGAGACCGGCTCAATCAGCAGAATCTGAAGAATGTCAATAAACTTCTGGAAACCAGTAAGACTTTATATCTTGATGGGCTCAATTCACTCACTTATACAGTCACAGAGACGACTAAGAACATACTATTCACCTCCATTACTGTGGATGTTCATGTTCCTTTGGATCAGACTAATGCATGAAAAGCTCTTCAGCTCATCTGGATTCTCTAGTTTTATCCCTTTGACAGAACTTTTTTCACATGTTCCTGAAATGTAAGGGAATCTGGTAAACCATTGGATCATAATAATCTTTTATTGGTGAAATGACTTTTCATGAATGAATGGTTCTCTATGGAGACGCCTGAGGCTGTGAAATTAAATTTTTCTATACCTGCAGTGTATTTCTACCTAATGTGGATGGTTTTTATTTTGGTAGCTAAATGATTTATTTTTACTGATCTGTAAAGTCTTTTTTTACCTTGTTGTATTTACAGTTGTCACGAGATAGAAGTAAATGGGAATTTAAGAAGGAAATGTTGTAAACCTGTTTGAGGGTTTCACCTTTCAGCAGAGGCTTACAGCTGTGCTTTGTCATAAAGCGCTTTGAGTTGCCTTCGGGTAGGAAATGCGCTATATAAATAAAACTGCCTTGCCTTGCCTAAAATGGCGCCTGTCGTTCCTTTATATTACTAATTATTTTCACTTGAAATCAGTGTGATTATTTAGGTCACCAAGCACAACTGGGATCACTACTGAGTGATTTTAAGGACTTTTTTACTCACAATGCTAGTTAGATAAATCCCCTTCTGTGCTTTATGCTAAGCTAAAGCTAAAGGAGTACAGCCGGGTCAGGAGAATGACTGGGCTGGGTAAAAATTGTTTTTTCCTACTTATCTAACTCTGAAATTTGTGTTTCTGAAACAGAATAAAAACTTTATCATTTATCTGCAAAATCTCAGTCAGCTGCAGCAAGTTTTTCTTCTTATCTACATAAAGATGAGGATTAAAAATATCAAATTTTAGATTAGTGTCATGTTGCTCTGGAAAAATTATGAAATAATATTAATTTTACTTGGTTTTTAGATTATTTACATACAAGAGGGCAGCTTTGCGCCAGAAGAATGACAATGTTACCTTGTGTTCAGACAAAGGTTTGACTGTTATCAGACACCAGTTTGCAGCGTGTTTGGAAACCATAGAGAAGCTTTTGTATGTTTTTCAAGAGGAATTTGAATTTATTTGTTTCCTTATACATTTTTCCTCCTTGTACAAGATTGTTTGCATAAATATGCATGTTGTGAGAAGATTCTCTGTGCTGCTGAGGCTGTGTTATGATTACAAGTGGACACATACACACACACAATTTGTCCATCTGTATTTCGATTAAGAACAAAATAATTTGTAATTAACAGCATTTTATTACTACTGAAGGCTGTGTTAGAAACATTTGTGCAGCATATTAAAAGTGCAGATGCCTGAGTTTAGAGATAAGATTCATGGGAGACACCTACAAGGAAGCTTCCCAGAGAATTGTAGCCCTTCAGGTTGGGGCCTCTTGGTTTCTTATCAGAAGAAACTCCCTTCAACTCAGACTGGACCATACATTGATGTCCACGCTGCAGAAAATACTTAATATGATAAAATTTAATGTGACCTTCGAAAAGTCTCCACCTTTGTCAGGATTACTTCCATACAATGAAGATGTTTAGTTATTCATGAAGATTATCATAAGATGCCACCCATCAAGGGGGAACATATTTTGTATGTATAAATGTGAGTGACCCACACAGTCGAGCAGCGATTTTCCTGGGGGAAGAAGACTGATAACTCTGGTCACCTCTAATCGCTCCGCCGGCTCATCTGGGTCCTCTGCTGACTTTTTCATTAAAAGAACTGAGCCACATTCGGGCCAGAACACTTCAACTTGGAAGCGTGAGTGTGATTTTCTCATTTTCTCTTCAACATGTGTAGCTGATAACCTGTGTGATCCATCGGCAACAAGTGAGGTTGAGAGATTAAAGGGACTTAATATAAAAGCTCAGATATTTTGTATTAAAATTACTAATCATGATTTAAAACATGGTATTTAAAATACAATACTAGGATTAAGCAAAGTAATCCAATTTATTACAGAATACAACTTTAAGCAAATATTAAATGTTTATATGATTAAATACAATTTTAACACTGGTAAAAAGGAGGGAGGTTGGTTTTGGTAGAGACATTCAGAAGAGCCCATAAATAAGAGGCCGACCCTTTTGGGGAGTATACGCAAGGGTCAGACCCACAACCGAGCCAGCCGACTGCTGGTTACATGGCGCTCCAACGTGGGGCTCTTCTAAGAGGAATGTCCTGCTGAAAAAAAAAAAAAAAAAAAGCCTTGTCTGATAAAATGTCTGAACCACCCTGTTGAAGGGAGTAAATAAGTGGGACAAGCCTGCTTTGACGGAACTATAGGCAACATAAAAAGCCAAAGAGGGCTAGAATAAAAGTTGTAATAGTTTGACTGGTCAGTACTAACCAGGGGACCTAGGTCATAGGAGCCTAGCAAAGAGTATTACTCAAGTCTCGAAGTGGTAAGGGACGCCTACCCCGTAGACCTCTCAGTAATCAGGGCACCGGTGAAGGGTAAAGCTATAAAGAATAGCTCCCGAGGAACCATTTAAGGTGAAATTTGCAAAGTTAGGCAAACCGGAAAGGTGCTGCTCACAGTGATGGCAGAAGATGGAAATAGTGTTTGGGGAGAACCACCTGCAAACCTGTCAATGAACCCCACCTTTTGGGAAAAGGATGGTTGCCGAGTCGTCAAGAACTATGAATCGGTGAAGTTTTGCCAACACACCGACCTGGTGAACAGTATAAATATGTTTGGTGATCCCTTGTCGGGAGTTGCTAAAGCTGTAGCAGTGAGATTTCCTACCGTACAGACGGAGATAGGAAAACGAATAGCCAAGGGATCCTTGGCTGTGGGGGATGTGATTGTGTCCTCGACACCTAAGGGGGAAGCCGAGAAATCAGGTATCACTCATGTAGTGAATGTGGTAACCACTCCGAAGATCGGGGACACCTTGGTTAAACAAGATTTTTATCTCCTGAGAGAGTGGTATCAAAACTGCATCCTTGCAGGAAAAGAGACCCATTTGGCCACATGCCTACTGGGAACAGGTGCTTTTGGGTTCACACATGAAGTGAGTGCTTCAGCACTGAGGGATGCCTGGTCTGATTATGGATCGGGGAAAGCAATCACGGTTATCGTGACAACAGAACAGATTGGTGAAGGAGTGGCAAGAGCCTGGGGTTTAACGCGACCAGAAGGGTCAGCTCCCCCTCCTGAGACACCCTCCATTGTGGAGAAAGTGTACCCTGACCTCTCAGAAGAAATGAGAAGGGATTCAATTCTGAACAGAAACCCAATAGGGAACCCTTTCCCCATGGTACCTTTAAATAAGGATGATACCACAAATGGGGTGGTTTATGAGGAGGACTCCTCTGGTGAGGAAGATGGGGATGATGTAGAGATCCCAACAACCTCCAGTCTGGAAGAAATTGAAACAGCCCCCTTCATTAAGGCGGGCATAACCTTGTGTTATGGGGACCTGAAACCAGGATCTGGACCGGCTTCAAGCCGGGTGGTGATATTAGCATTGTGCAAAGTGGGCTACACCCCACTGACAGACCCCAATCTAGCCCCCCTGAGGAGGCTGGTGGGAGGTTCCCAGTGCAAAAAAATTTGGGGTGAACAATCCCGCATGGCAATGGGTACAATGAGAGCCCTGCCCAGTGGAAGACTCCGGGTGAAGGGAATTGTGGTCCTGACTCCTGAGACAGAAGAATTAGATATAAAATCATACTTGGGTAATGCCTTTGGGGCGATATACAAATTCTATGGAGGAGAAAATGGGATAATCCATTACCTCCGGTGGCCTGAAAAGGCAAAGTACCTCAAAGTGAGCCCGGTTCAGATAGCAAAGGAAATCCTGAGCTATGATTGGACAGGTTTCTCCCTTCAGGCCATATGGCTGAGTTCATGGGCACAAATGAAAGAGTGTGCTGAAAGTGTGAGAACAAACCAGGAAAAAAAAAAAAAAGAGAAAAGAGAAAAGTTCCTGGACATGAATGATCAAGAAAAGGAGGAAATAGGAGAGGCCTGGTATGATCCAGGGGTCACACCTCCCGCTCCAATGGTACCCATGCCCCCTGTTTGGGAAAGTGAGCCCCTGACAGTCACTTTTCACCCAAATGTACACTCCACCTGTAATTGCAGTTTCCTCTTGACTTCGTTTGACCAGTCTTGTGAGCTTAAGTCGATGACGCGAGACTTCTTTTTATAGTTTATATATTTAATAAATCAAAACGTCCGTAACACAAGCATAATTACAAAACAAAAAAAACTCTTCTGCCTATATAGGAGGTCGGCTATCTTTCGTGTAGTCACGATCAAAGACTGCTGCGCTCTGAACTCCTACGCACTTCTTTTTGAAACACAGCTTTGCGGCGTGACGTCATGCATATTAATTTACAGTAGTTAAACAATATCAAATTGCTAATTAACCCTACAATAACCATAGCCAGCTCTTCATATTCAACATAACATTATACATTACAAATTACAAATAAAATGATTCATTTATACTCAAAATGGCTCTAACATATCCGGCCCCTAATTGTGTGGACATAAGATCTACATCAATTACTCTAATCAAAACAGAGCCATTTACATACTCAACCAAACGATAAATAACTTCTCAACTTTATCTTCAACCATGAATGATCATCTTAACGGCACTTAAAGTCCATTTACACTGCTTCATGCAACAAACACAACTTGGTAATAGGTCTTTCAAAGACACTGCTCTTCGTCTGTACTTGTACACTCCGAACATTGCCTTTAGAATCTGGCATTGTCTTGATGATGCGGCCTATCGTCCATGAGCTTCGTGAACTTGAAGGATCCACAATAAGGACAATGTCATCCACTGTGAAGTTCCTCTTCAACTTGGACCAGCATTGTCGTTCCTGTAACAGGGGTAAATACTCTGTAGTCCACCTGTGCCAGAACAGGTCAGAAAGGTATTGAATTTGTCTCCAACGTCTTCTCCCATACACATCACTTTTCTCAAAGACCCCTGGTGGCATTGCAGGTTTGGCTTTCATGAGTAGTAAATGATTTGGAGTGAGTGTGTCGAGATCATTCGGATCTTCTGACATCTTTGTTAATGGCCTGCTGTTTATTATAGATTCTACCTCACACAACAGTGTATGTAAGCCATCATCATCCAAAACCTGTTGTTTCAGCAGAGCTCCAAGCACTTTCCTTACTGTTCGAATTTGGCGCTCCCAGATACCACCCTGATGAGAGGCACCAGGAGGATTAAAGCTCCACTTGATCCCTATTTTCATCATTTCTTCTTTTATCTTAAAGTCATCTATTTTCTGTATGGCTTCCCGCAACTCCCTTTCTGCCCCAATGAAATTTGTTCCATTGTCTGATACTTGCCCTCTTCTGCTGATGAAGCGGCGTAATGCATTGATGCATGCATTCGTGTCCAAAGAGGGCGCAACCTCTAGATGAACCGCTCTCATGGTCAGACAAGTAAATAGGACACCATACCTCTTGACTGTGACCCGTCCTCTTTTTACTTGAAATGGACCAAAATAGTCAACACCAGTAAATGTAAAAGGTGGGTTATCTGGTGTCAGTCTCTCCAATGGCAAATCTGCCATTTTTTGCTCACCAGTCTTAGCATACAGTCTGCGAGAGGTGTAGCAATCTGCAATCATCTTTCTTATGGCAGGATTCACTTGCGGGATCCAATACTTTTGTCTGAGTCGTGCCATAACATGATTCCGCCCACAGTGACCAACCTGCTGATGCGTGTGCCGGAGAATAAGTGTGGAAATCTGGAAATCTTTGTGCAAGATAGCTGGATGTTTAGCCTCCTCTGGCATAGCAGCCTTACACAGCCTTCCTCCAACTCTCAACACTCCGTCATCAAGATAAGGATCCAGTTTGTATATGTGGCTACTNGGACATGTTGGAGAGAAAATGTTGTAGGTGGTCAGCAGAGGGACTCGCCACTTGCTATGAGAGCACCCGCAGCAGGGTTTTTGATATATTCCCTCTCTGCAGTGGCAAAGGATGGCCGGTGTAAGTCTGCCATGGATTGTGGCAACAAGGCATACCCAAAGGGGACCGATAAGAATCTCCAGCTGGGGCAATGCCTTACTTAGGGCATTCTCGACCCACAGGTTTGCCTGGTGGGAAAGAGGGCGTACACCAACAGTCACCCAGACTGTGCAAAAGTGCTCACCTCTGCATTTTGCAACCGGGGTGGACTGGGTGACAACTGGCACTCTAAGACAGGGGTCCCCAATCCTGGTCCTCAAGGGCCGGTATCCAGCAGGTTTTAGTTGTAACTCTGCTTCAACACACCTGATTTCAATTAGGAAGTGATTAGCAGGCTTCAGCAGAGCTTGATGAGCTGCTGCACAGGTGATTCAACCACTGAATCAAGTGTGTTTGAGCAGAGAAACCACAAAACCTGCTGGATAGCGGCCCTCCAGGACCAGGATTGGGGACCCCTGCTCTAAGATATCCAGAAAATCAAAAAATCAGATCATCAACAACCCATATTTGGGTAAAAACAGAGGATCAGAAGCAAGCCCACAGGTGGGAAAAGATAGTGGTAAAACTGACCGAGGTCTTGGATAAGGATGACAAGCCCAAGAGCAAAGGATTCTACTGGGAATTCCCAGAAGAAAGGGTCATAAATTACGCACTCAATAAGATTGAATAAATTACTCCATGTACCTACATGACAATGGAGGAGGACCATGGAAGAGACTTACCCTCGGACGAGGAACAGCCTGCCCAAACCAAGATGGGTACTAGAAAGAGGAGAAGACCAGGCTGGAAAAAAGGGGTGATGCTGTGCATTGTAATGTCGGTGTTCACTATATCTAACCTGACTTTAACGACCACCATGGAAGAAGAATTAACACAGGAAGAAACAGTTAACCAAATCCTTATCCAGATAACATGGAAAAATAAGGACTGGCCCAGGCACCAGTGCCTGATCTATAACCAAAACAATTATTTGATCCAGTATAACCACACACAGTGGGAAATAGCATGCCGGACTGTTAGTGATAACTGTACTCCCCTGGGAGAAGGTGACTTGACGTGTGACCAAAGATAGAGCTGGTATAGTATCTTCGGCCCATTAGGTCTACCCCTTACAACAAATGGGTCAGATATTGGTCAACCTACCTATTATAAGGTAGTCAGAACCAAGGAGGGACTAGTAGGATGGAAAGTGATACACAATCGAACCACCGCACGGTGTACTCAATATCGCATAATTCAAAGAACAGTGAGCCGCTGGCAGCTGGTCAAACGGGATGTTTATTTTAGACCAGGGAACTGCACTTTTGTGGTTGCAGGGAACCAAACAGCACTCCTATTAGGAGACCTAAGCCCAGTTGCACTAAATGTGTCTAACAAATGGAGGGTCACCTCAGAACGAGCAATTAAGTCTATCCCAATGCAGGAAAGTCAAGAGACCCATATTCCGTGGAAAGTTTCGCNTCTCCAAGACGGTTGGTTATTAACTAACTGGGGAGGAATTGATTTTACCTTGGATACCGGGGCATCAGTAAGTGGTATACCTGCCTCAGATATCACTGAGGAAACAGGCAGGATCATGATCGCCGAAATGGCAAATGGTACTCAAGAAGAGGTTAAAGAGCTCGTTCATCCATACCTGCCAACTAGTTGTGTACAAGCACCGCCGGGGAGCGCATGGTTGAGTATGTCTGATCTGACCAAACTGCATCAGTTTGTAACGGGATCAAACTGGGCAGTACCCCCAGTGCCTGAGGATTCAGAGGAACCCCAGGTGCAAACAAAAGGGGCACGGATAGCGGTAGAAGATGAACTGCAGAGAATTATCAGACAAGCAGAGTTAACAGATGAAGGTAAACAAAAACTTAGGAAAATACTTGACAAAACTGCATGGGCACAGCACAAAACACATTGTGGGAAGGCTAAAGTTGAGCCGTACAAAATAAGGGCAATAATGCCACCTAGAGTGTCACAATACCCAATAAAAAATGGGAGACAGGAAATAAGAAATACCATACAGGACCTCCTGAGCCAAGGAGGAAAAGTACAGGAACCCCACTGCTCCAAAACTATGCAAGCAGTGGTGAAACCAGATAGGTTATATCGCCTTTGATGTTGCAAGGATGGATCACAATGAGGACATGTTGGAGAGAAAATGTTGTAGGTGGTCAGCAGAGGGACTCGCCACTTGCTATGAGAGCACCCGCAGCAGGGTTTTTGATATATTCCCTCTCTGCAGTGGCAAAGGATGGCCGGTGTAAGTCTGCCATGGATTGTGGCAACAAGGCATACCCAAAGGGGACCGATAAGAATCTCCAGCTGGGGCAATGCCTTACTTAGGGCATTCTCGACCCACAGGTTTGCCTGGTGGGAAAGAGGGCGTACGCCAACAGTCACCCAGACTGTGCAAAAGTGCTCACCTCTGCATTTTGCAACCGGGGTGGACTGGGTGACAACTGGCACTCTAAGACAGGGGTCCCCAATCCTGGTCCTCAAGGGCCGGTATCCAGCAGGTTTTAGTTGTAACTCTGCTTCAACACACCTGATTTCAATTAGGAAGTGATTAGCAGGCTTCAGCAGAGCTTGATGAGCTGCTGCACAGGTGATTCAACCACTGAATCAAGTGTGTTTGAGCAGAGAAACCACAAAACCTGCTGGATAGCGGCCCTCCAGGACCAGGATTGGGGACCCCTGCTCTAAGATATCCAGAAAATCAAAAAATCAGATCATCAACAACCCATATTTGGGTAAAAACAGAGGATCAGAAGCAAGCCCACAGGTGGGAAAAGATAGTGGTAAAACTGACCGAGGTCTTGGATAAGGATGACAAGCCCAAGAGCAAAGGATTCTACTGGGAATTCCCAGAAGAAAGGGTCATAAATTACGCACTCAATAAGATTGAATAAATTACTCCATGTACCTACATGACAATGGAGGAGGACCATGGAAGAGACTTACCCTCGGACGAGGAACAGCCTGCCCAAACCAAGATGGGTACTAGAAAGAGGAGAAGACCAGGCTGGAAAAAAGGGGTGATGCTGTGCATTGTAATGTCGGTGTTCACTATATCTAACCTGACTTTAACGACCACCATGGAAGAAGAATTAACACAGGAAGAAACAGTTAACCAAATCCTTATCCAGATAACATGGAAAAATAAGGACTGGCCCAGGCACCAGTGCCTGATCTATAACCAAAACAATTATTTGATCCAGTATAACCACACACAGTGGGAAATAGCATGCCGGACTGTTAGTGATAACTGTACTCCCCTGGGAGAAGGTGACTTGACGTGTGACCAAAGATAGAGCTGGTATAGTATCTTCGGCCCATTAGGTCTACCCCTTACAACAAATGGGTCAGATATTGGTCAACCTACCTATTATAAGGTAGTCAGAACCAAGGAGGGACTAGTAGGATGGAAAGTGATACACAATCGAACCACCGCACGGTGTACTCAATATCGCATAATTCAAAGAACAGTGAGCCGCTGGCAGCTGGTCAAACGGGATGTTTATTTTAGACCAGGGAACTGCACTTTTGTGGTTGCAGGGAACCAAACAGCACTCCTATTAGGAGACCTAAGCCCAGTTGCACTAAATGTGTCTAACAAATGGAGGGTCACCTCAGAACGAGCAATTAAGTCTATCCCAATGCAGGAAAGTCAAGAGACCCATATTCCGTGGAAAGTTTCGCGAAGAAAGAGCGGAAAAGGAGGAGCTTCTGACACCTGTGAAACCTCGAACCAGAGAGGACAGACGCTCATTCGGGAAGAACCTGAGAAACGAAAGAGAGCGAGAATGAACAACTCAGCAGCCAATGCCTCTGGCCTTGAGAGAGGATCAACTCCATTTGTGGAGATGGACACTGAGTTCATAGAACTACTGGCTGACGTAGACTTTGATTCGGAGCTCGTCAAGAGTGAAGAAATGGAAGTGGCCAACGCCCCAAAAGGGGATAATCTAAAGGACAGTAACCCCCATAAGGAGGACCCTGTTAAGCCCAAAGAAGGGAAACCAGTACTNCGACAGCCCATATCAGGGTCGCAAGGGCCATGGGCCTCAAAAGAGGAATGGGAAAGAATGACTCCAGAGCAAAGGACTGCTCAGAGGGAGAAGAGAAGGATTTGGGTAGAAAGCCAGAAGAGGGTTCCCCCTTCAAATGGTCTTGCGAGACAGACAAATTAAAATACTATGAACACTCAAAGAGTGAAATCCTACAAGCAATAAAGGATATGACACGTCTCCAAGACGGTTGGTTATTAACTAACTGGGGAGGAATTGATTTTACCTTGGATACCGGGGCATCGGTAAGTGGTATACCTGCCTCAGATATCACTGAGGAAACAGGCAGGATCATGATCGCCGAAATGGCAAATGGTACTCAAGAAGAGGTTAAAGAGCTCGTTCATCCATACCTGCCAACTAGTTGTGTACAAGCACCACCGGGGAGCGCATGGTTGAGTATGTCTGATCTGACCAAACTGCATCAGTTTGTAACGGGATCAAACTGGGCAGTACCCCCAGTGCCTGAGGAGTCAGTGGAACCCCAGGTGCAAACAAAAGGGGCACAGATAGCGGTAGAAGATGAACTGCAGAGAATTATCAGACAAGCAGAGTTAACAGATAAAGGTAAACACAAACTTAAGATGATATTTGACAAAACTGCATGGGCACAGCACAAAACACATTGTGGGAAGGCTAAAGTTGAGCTGTATAAAATAAGGGCAATAATGCCACCTAGAGTGTCACAATACCCAATAAAAAATGGGAGACAGGAAATAAGAAATACCATACAGGACCTCCTGAGCCAAGGAGGAAAAGTACAGGAACCCCACTGCTCCAAAACTATGCAAGCAGTGGTGAAACCAGATAGGTTATATCGCCTTTGATGTTGCAAGGATGGATCACAATGAGGACATGTTGGAGAGAAAATGTTGTAGGTGGTCAGCAGAGGGACTCGCCACTTGCTGTGAGAGCACCCGCAGCAGGGTTTTTGATTTGCCACTAAAAGTGGAAAGCAGACATTGGATATTCCCTTGGATATATTAGACCAGGGAACTGCACTTTTGTGGTTGCAGGGAACCACACAGCACTCCTATTAGGAGACCTAAGCCCAGTTGCACTAAATGTGTCTAACAAATGGAGGGTCACTTCAGAACGAGCAATTAAGTCTATCCCAATGCAGGATAGTCAAGAGACCCATATTCCGTGGAAAGTTTCGCGAAGAAAGAGCAGGAAAGGAGGAGCTTCTGACACCTGTGAAACCTCGAACCAGAGAGGACAGACGCTCGTTCGGGAGGAACCTGAGAAACAAAAGAGAGCAAGAATGAACAACTCAGCAGCCAATGCCTCTGGCCTTGAGAGAGGATTAACTCCACCTGTGGAGAAGGAGACTGAGTTCATAGATCTACTGGCTGACGTAGACTTTGATTCGGAGCTCGTCAAGAGTGAAGAAATGGAAGTGGCCATCACCCCAAATGGGGATACTCTAAAGGACAGTGACCCCGATAAGGAGGATCCTGTTAAGCCCAAAGAAGGGAAACCAGTACCCCCACACAAAACCATAAAGTGTGCACTTATAGAGTGTCCCCCATGGGGGAACAAGTCAAGATAAACCCAAATGGGGCATTTAACAGAAACATATGGTCCAAATCAGTTCTGATAAGAGAAGGGGTTGAGACATTGGGCACCAGGTGGGTCTCCCATGGGACTGTGTGGGGAAGAGTTGGGATTTCAGAAGTACTCAAGTATTTCCCACCCATTAAATATGACCCTACTCCAGGGTGTCCCAGGAAGCCTTGTGAAGTCACCATCTTCTTCGACCAAGAGATCAAGCAGCCCTGGGCACTGCTGAAGGCTGAGGGGTCTGACATATGGTATATGCAAGAGGGAGCGAGACAGGAGCCACCCAACCCAGAGGCCACCCTGGGAAACTCCTATTCAACCGTTCTACCAGGGGGCCCTTACCCCTCACCGGAACCACCAAGGGTGATGCAGACACCTTTGGTCCCACTCCAAGGACCCATGCCCGTGTTCCTGGGACCACCTACACTGCCTATGCACCCAGGACCCTCTTGGCCCCAGCATCAAGCACCATGGATCGGACCTGTTGAATACATACCACACCCTCAGTAGCAAACGGGGTGTTGTGAGAAGATTCTCTGTGCTGCTGAGGCTGTGTTATGATTACAAGTGGACACATACACACACACAATTTGTCCATCTGTATTTCGATTAAGAACAAAATAATTTGTAATTAACAGCATTTTATTACTACTGAAGGCTGTGTTAGAAACATTTGTGCAGCATATTAAAAGTGCAGATGCCTGAGTTTAGAGATAAGATTCATGGGAGACACCTACAAGGAAGCTTCCCAGAGAATTGTAGCCCTTCAGGTTGGGGCCTCTTGGTTTCTTATCAGAAGAAACTCCCTTCAACTCAGACTGGACCATACATTGATGTCCACGCTGCAGAAAATACTTAATATGATAAAATTTAATGTGACCTTCGAAAAGTCTCCACCTTTGTCAGGATTACTTCCATACAATGAAGATGTTTAGTTATTCATGAAGATTATCATAAGATGCCACCCATCAAGGGGGAACATATTTTGTATGTATAAATGTGAGTGACCCACACAGTCGAGCAGCGATTTTCCTGGGGGAAGAAGACTGATAACTCTGGTCACCTCTAATCGCTCCGCCGGCTCATCTGGGTCCTCTGCTGACTTTTTCATTAAAAGAACTGAGCCACATTCGGGCCAGAACACTTCAACTTGGAAGCGTGAGTGTGATTTTCTCATTTTCTCTTCAACATGTGTAGCTGATAACCTGTGTGATCCATCGGCAACAAGTGAGGTTGAGAGATTAAAGGGACTTAATATAAAAGCTCAGATATTTTGTATTAAAATTACTAATCATGATTTAAAACATGGTATTTAAAATACAATACTAGGATTAAGCAAAGTAATCCAATTTATTACAGAATACAACTTTAAGCAAATATTAAATGTTTATATGATTAAATACAATTTTAACACTGGTAAAAAGGAGGGAGGTTGGTTTTGGTAGAGACATTCAGAAGAGCCCATAAATAAGAGGCCGACCCTTTTGGGGAGTATACGCAAGGGTCAGACCCACAACCGAGCCAGCCGACTGCTCGTTACAATGCAAAAATATGGATATAAAAAATAAAGTACATTTAAATTATGGCTTTTTATTAAGATAATTAAATGTGTTTGGTGAAGCAAGGATTTGAATATCATTTCTGTAACTTGGTCATCCGTTGGGCGCTATGCCTAGTGGAGTTTTTAGGGTCCTTATGCAGTCAGAAGGTAATCAGTTGCTTAGAAGGTACGAGCCTTCAACAAAGTCTTTGTGTCTCATAGCGGATGTTCACGTGCTGGGGTTTCCCGAAACAGATTGTCAAGGTTTCTGGTAAATGTTAATCAAAAATATCTTGATTTTCCAGTAAGGCCTGATTTATAATTCTCCGTCAGCTCAGATGCGGAGTTGTTAATACATTTGCGGAGATGTTCTCAGATATCTCTGTTGCTTGGAGATTGTTGCAAAGCAATTCTGCAAAGCGATTAGCACTTTTGTTGGGGTGTGTGTCTATTTATGCCTTTGGGAGAAAAAAGCATAACATTTTGTAACTAATAAGTTGGAAGAAATGAAAGAAATGATTTATAACAATCTGAAGCATTATTAATAGACATTATATAACTTAAATGACAGTTTAAAATGTTGAATTATCTATGAACAATGTCTTGAAAAATACATTTCATTAGGCCGCTATCTGTTTTTTTTTTTTTACAAATGTTTTATGTGATGAGAAAGTATGAGTTGCATCTTACCTAACATTCTGGTATGTCTGATGACATCATTTCTAAACATCTAACCAGCCTTGAAATAGCACACAGTTATGTTAGTCATCGTTACGCCCCAGGCTGATTAGGGAGCCTGGTGTAACAATGAATGGATGCATGTTCAGGTGTTTAAAATCAAGATAACAAAGTGTATTTACAAAAATGGTAAAGACATGCAAAAAACAATGAAACAAAAGACAAACCAGCATAAAACTCAAACTAGTAAAAGTTTGTACGAAGTCTCTGCTAAACACTAAACAATAATCCAAACAAAAAAGCATGACAAAAACCTTCCACGTGATGTCTTGGGTTTGTTAAAAACCTTAAGAAGACAACCTTCCTTTACTAAAAAGGTCTAGGAGTTCAAACCAGAGACAAGCTATTAAACAAAACTGAATGTTACAAAACCAAAATGCCTCCGGGAAGCCAACAGGACAGACTTGTTACCTTACACTAAGGCGTGTCTGAGTGGCTTTTGTAGCACTGGTAGTAGATTGTAATTTGGGACAGCTGGCTGGGTGCAAATGGAGCTGATCAGGTAGAAGACGAGCCAGGTGCTGCATTTCTCTTCTCTCACCCACAGCAAGGGAGGAAACAGAGGAGAAACTAAAGTAGAACACAAACGGCCCAGGGCCGTTACAGTCATGTAGTGTTGTTACAAGATATTTAGAAACCTTAACTCAAGAAATTGTTTGGGAAGACCTCTTCTTACTTGTATTTGAGTTATTTTATTAGGAAGTAATGCTACTCTTACTTGAGCACATATTTTGGCTACTACCTTTGATAGTTTCAGAGTAATGCATTACTTCTAATCACTGACTTTGTGGTCGCCTACTCCATGAAAATGCTTCTTGTGCCTGCAGTAATTCTGAATATTTGATAAACTGAGCAAAGTTTTACTTTGTGAACAAAGTCTCTTCTTGCACCCTCTGCTGTCTGTGAGGAGAATAACACACCTGCAAATGAATTCTCCAAGCTCACTAGATAGGACTACCAGACCCCCCACAACAACAGGAGCAAAATCAGAACTTCTGTTAGCAGAACTACATGCTCTCACCACGTAGTTCAGACATGTCCAAAAATAAGACAAAACGAGCCACACAAACTGCAATTAACACGTTTGTAACAGTCAGAAACTAAAAGGATTACCAAACCAAAGTTACTACAACACACACACCAAGCAGCAACTGATAACCCACACTAAAGTGAACTGTTGTCACCACGACACAAATGGTCACAAAGTGGACTCGCACCACAGAAAGTTACTAAAAGTCATTGCAACAAAAAAAGTGAACCACACAAACACACACACACTCTCTCTCTCTCTCTCTCTCTCTCTCTCTCTCTCACACACACACACACACACACGCACGCACACACACACACACACACACACACACACACACACACACACACACAACTAGTGCAGCTCTGCCCCACACAGGGTCACTGCCTTCACCCAGCAAGCACCATCCAAAGTGATCCAGCAAAAAGTGGAATTTTAACATGAAACTATATTGTAATAATTATCAAATTAGTTCAGTAAATAAAAAATATCATCATATTTTAATATCCTATTGCTCTACCCTAATCTAAAAATAGACCGACTGTTGCTGGATGCTGTTTAGGATTATTCTTTCTTGGTGGGAAACGTGTGCTCATTTACAGATAAGCCGACTTCCATCAGCAACAAGATTCCAAACAGTCAAGTAACCAATTTTTATTTTATTAGACGTTTTATTTAACAAACTAGTCCTAGGTTACAGAAAACAAGCAGGTCCCTACTACAACATGAGCCAACGTTAGACACTGTGGTTTCATTTCTGCAGTTAGCATAGCAGACGTACAGACGTAATGGTGCTACGTTGGTCACCGCTCCGTAAACAGATGCTGCACATCACACAGGGTCGGAAGCTTCTCAGCCCTGTTTGATGCAGGGCTGCTGCCAGACGTGAAAGCGAAGAACTGAATCAGTGGGTCTTTGACCTGTCGAACAGCTGTTTGAGTTGGTCCTTGGTGGTGGCCTCTTTCTGCTGCATAAGTTCAGAGTGGCCCTTGGTGACACCCCAGCTATCAGGGTTGGACATAGAGGGACACAGGGGACGCCCTGAGGCTGGTTTCAGGGTCTCCCAGTAGTCACGGCGGGCTCTAAAAGAAAAAGAAAATGTTAGCTGATTGTCTCTGGTGTTGATGAGCTTCTACGACAGATTTGACCGAGTTTAGGGGACGTTTCCAGCGACATACTAACCTGGCTCTGACCCACGGTTTAGTGTGCATCTCCAGACCAGCTCCCCAGTTACCGTGTTTCTCTGATGCAGCTGGAAGGAAGCCTCTCTCTGGGGCTAGCTCTTCTGCCACAGCCCTGATGTGATAGGGCTCAAACCCACAGCAGCCACCGATATACCGAATACCCACGTTGTAGGCCTCTCGGGCATACTTGTGCATGTCCCAGCGGGTCAGGATCCTGGGCTCCAGCCCTGGTAGACAAATAGATGTGCATTTAGATGTTGAATTGTTGGGGTAAAATAAGTAAGCGAGGTGCACCAGTAAAAGGAATGTGTGCACAGACACTGTTTTTTGTATTCCCACACATGGAAATTGAATGACAGAATCCAAGAGCAGCACAGTTTATTATTACCAAAGGGGAACTCTGGCAGGTCGATGAATCCCTGACAGTTGCAGTCGGGCGTGTGGTACGCCAGCGGCTGCACCATGTAGTGAGCCTTCAGACCGGCCTTCTCCACCCCCTCCTTCATCATCTTGACAGTCTTCACACAGGTCAAAGGGTCAAAGTGGCAGTTAATCCCCACAATCTGGGCACCTGGAAACATTCAGCAACCTGTTAGCTTTAATATTAAACTCTTTGTAAAACCAGAAACACTGCATTTTACGTACCAGCTTTTACGAGCCTGACAGCACACTCTCCAGGGGGGACACCGTGCATGTCTCCTTCAGGTCCAATACACAGAGATGCAGCCACGGGCTTCCCTGTCTCCTTCAGCACCTCCACGGCCCATACAGCCTCTTCAACGTGCTCAAAATACTGCAGGACAAAGCTCTAAGTCATGACTTGTTCTTCAACATTTCACTTCAACCCATGTTCTATTGTAAAATCTGTACCTCAGCAATGAGGAAGTCGACATTCTTCTTGATGAAGACGTCAAGCTGTTTCTTGAAGGTGGCCTTCACCTCCTTCTCGCTCTTGCAGCTCAGATAGGACGGTGTCTGGGACACCCCTCCTGCAACCAGAGCGTCGCCCTCGTTGGCGACCTCGCGGGCCACATCACAGGCAGCCTCGTTGATCTGAGCTCCCTGTAGACGTAGCCATAAAACACAAGTCCAACAAAACAAAATAAAATCACCACCCAGTGGCCTAGATAATTTTCTTGGGGGTCCAGTGGAGATTTTGGGGTGGCACACCAAATTTGGTCCTTGTGGTAACCCTGGGAGTGTTTAGTCTGTGTCGATTAATTGCATGCTCTTTTATTCTTTATCACTGAAATACAATATGCATCCAGCACATTTACCTAGAAATTTAAGAAACACGAACATTTCAGTAAAAAGACAACACTTCAAACTGTTATTTTAATTATCGTTTTAAAATTTATTGTTTTAGAACAGTGTAATTTGTATTGTGAGTCGTTCTCTGGGGAAAAAAGCTCTGGCGCTCCTGTTTCAGGAAGTAGAAGTTAGCTGGAGGAGTGGGCGGGGCAGAAAATGGCAGGATTTGGACTCTTACTCATTAATAGTAATGCTATTCAAACATTTTGCCTCTGATTGGCTAACAGCAACGTGACTGTACCACCACCTCCATTCACTCTGCAACGCTGATGTTTTACCTCCACAAATAACACAAGCCTGAAGGAGTTCTGCTGTGTTGTGGAGTTGCTAATGCTAACGGTTAGCTTCTACTAGCTACTCGATGGGGAGGTCTTCTCTGGGGGGGCATTAAGGTGGCCCACTTGGCCACCCCTTAGAGACGCCACTGCAGCCTCCTGTAAAATGTTCTTTTTATTACAAAAGTGGCATCTCGGTGAGCTTACGGTGTAGGTGAGCTTGTTGCCTCTGTTCTCCAGCTTGTCGTCACTGGCGTAGAAGGTGAAGGTCTGCATGACGTTGGATCCAGCCCGCAGGAACTCCCTGTGCAGCTGTCGCACTGAAAATCCACCAAAAATACCACCATAAGGCAAACTGATAATGCATGATGAAAGATTTAGATGCAAATGCTTAAACAATCTCAGCAGAAAAACTAACAAGTCCACATGATGCATTATTTAAACCGTACTAGTTTATTTTAGATGAAACATATAATCCTCCCACCAGCTTCAGGGTGCTCTGCAGCAGCTTCAGGGGTCCAGGGTCCAGCCTTCACGTAGCCCCTCTTCTCCAGAGCAAACACGAAGCCTCCGTCTCCAATGACAACCTCCCCAGCATTGAGACGCTCCAAGATACCCTGAAATAATTCATCAGTGAGTTTAGAAACGTTTCAAGGATTACACAAGGTGTTCAAGCTGCAATTTCTGTAGTTTAGACTCAAAATCAAAGACCAGTTTTCACCAGAAAAGCAGCTGATTTATATTTAAATCAATTATTAATGCCCAAAACAATGAGTGTCTTATCACAGTGAGATAGAGTCATCAAAGAGCAGCTTGTCTGACTGATATGCGTGCACCTGTTGACTCCAGTAAATTTAGAGTTTTATCTTTCAGTCACAGTTTAGACTCACAACAAATAATCCGCAGAGAAATTTAGACCTAATTACTGTAAATATATGAAAACTATTAATGCTATGATGATTTATTTGTAGCCACATGAGAAACTGGTAAAACATCTCTGCAGCAACAACACTTGGTTTTTAGAATAAAAGTAAACCAACATATTTTTTATTTTAATCACTGAAAGAGGGGGGAGTCATTTGTATTTCCTCTTTGTGGTAAATCAGAAAATAAAACGTTTAGGTCTTACCATTTCTTAGTTTCTGAACAATACGAGCATAAAGCAGTAGAATCTGAGCTATTTTAATGAAAATATACTTGAAGATTAAACTTAATGAGAGTTAAACGAGATCGTGGGGCTCTGTTTGCGTCCTGCAGCAGTTGGAGGTTTAGGTGGTCAGAGAAAAGTGCCCTAATGTTTTAATTATGCAGAATATTCTTCAGGATGTCTTAAAACCCTCTGAAGAACAAACCTCTCATGAGAACACAACCATATGTCTGCAGAACGCCTCTTGACATTCTGCAAAAACACTGAATTTGGAGACAAAAACCTCCAAATGCAACGTATCAGGAAAAAAATGGTTGCAATTTAGGTAAACAAATCCTAAAACAGCATAAATAATAATTATGCGTCTTGCATCAATGAGATCCAAGACAAGAATCTACTTCTGAGTAAACCTTGCAGCTGCTGTTTGTGGGTTTACCTTTTTCGTTGGTGCCATTCTCCTGTGACCGTGTGGACCCCTGACAGCTCAGGCTCTGAGAAGCATGAAGTGACATTAGAGTGGAGCAGAGGGCCACCATAAATCTCCCCAAAGCAGGGGCGGGGTCTGGGAGAGAGCAGCTCTGATTGGTGAGAACTACGTTACACAACCGCTGTGTTTACTCTCTCTCCCTCTTCTTTCTGACTGAATGTATTGTGAGAGCGTGCTTCTGGTTTGGTCCGGATTAATTACGGTTCTTGGTGTTTTTGTCAGCTTCTCTGTCGGTTTGTGGTTGGTTCCTGTTCTAATAAACAATATAACCTTTATAGTTGGACCCTAAATAATGGAGGATTTCTAATTTAGTGAATGTGAAAAAGGTGTTTTTTAGATTCTGAGTGATTTTAGTTTGTTAAATATAACACTGATCCAACACTGACAAAAACTTCCATTTATTGACGTGTAATGATTGGATCATCGCTGTCACAAGTGCTTTCAGATCTCTTGAGCAGATCTCGTGCTTAGGCAGAGGATTTAGCCTTCTCTGCTTCTCCAGGACATGCTTCATTTCCTGGATGCTGGTTGCCTCTTTGTGCTGCAGCAGGTCAGCGTGGCCTTTGGTCACGCCCCATCCCTCAGGCGTGGATAAGGACATGCACTTGGGACAACCAGACGCTGGTTTAATGTTCTCCCAGTAGTCCCGACGAGCCCTGGAGGAGATAGAGACCGCAGAAAAGATGCTTCATTTTGGTTCTGGTGCATTTTGAGCGTTTGAGTCCTGCAGATGTTCTATCTGTCTCTGACCCAGGGTTTGGTATGCATCTCCAGACCGGATCCCTATAGTCCGTGCTTCTCTGATTCAGGAGGCAGTGTTCCTCTATCTGCAGCCAGCTCTTCTGCCACAGCCCTGATGGGATAAGGCTCAAACCCACAGCAGCCACCGATATACCGAATACCCACGTTGTAGGCCTCTCTGGCGTACTTGTGCATGTCTGAGTCAGGATCCTGGGCTCCAAGGCTGAGAAGAGCAGGGAGCAAATGCAAAAAGCTGCAAATTATTAATTTTGACTTTATGCACTAAACACCATTTTACCAAAGGGGAACTCTGGCAGGTCGATGAATCCCTGACAGTTGCAGTCAGGAGTGTGGTACGCCAGCGGCTGCACCATGAAGTGAGCCTTCAGCTTGGCCTTCTCCACCCCCTCCTTCATCATCTTCACAGTCTTCACACAGGTCAAAGGGTCAAAGTGACAGTTCACTCCTACAATCTGGGCACCTGCAGATAAATTATTGTTGCTTTTTTTCTTTCCAATAAGAAAAACTAGAGAACATTTCGGGTGATGATCATACCGGCCTTCACCAGCCTGACAGCACACTCTCCAGGCGAGACACCGTGCATGTCTCCTTCAGGTCCAATACACAGAGACGCAGCCACGGGCTTCCCACTGGTTTTCTGCCCACTCTGCCTCCTCAACATGCTCAAAGTACTGCAATCATAGTTTTGTTTGTTTACAATTTCTAATTTAAAGGGATACTATGCAGTTTTGGCTTGCTTTTAGCACCCCCTAGTGTCCGTTAGTGAAAGCAAAAGTGAAACTTATCTCCTCGCTGTGCGTTCGTCTTTTTAACACCTTAATCTACCTGCTGAAATGTCTCCTCAGCCTTCATTAGTGTCTACAGGAGCGGTTCATCACTAAATCAAACACATCAGCTGTGTTCATGATCTAAAACATGCAGGAAACATGCTGGAAGCAGACTGCAGCACCAGGCCAACAGAGACCGGACCGGCACTCTGAAGTTGCAAGTGCGGTATTCCGGCCACAGAGGGCGGTGGGGGTCTGAGTGACATTTCATTAACCCTGCAAAGGGTCATTTTAGCACATATTGGCTCAAGAACATGATTTAAAAAATGTGAAAAAGTTGCATAATATGGCTTTAAAACGTAAAAACTGTCCAGTGGAATCACCTCAGCAATCAGGAAGTCCACATTCTTTTTTGCAAACACTTTCAACTGTCTCTTAAAGACGGCTTTGACTTCCTTCTCGCTCTTGCAGCTCAGGTAGGACGGAGTTTGACTCACTCCACCAGCCACCAGGGCGCCTCCTTCACCGGCCACCTCCCTCGCCAGGTCACACGCCGCCTCGTTGATTTGTGTTCCCTGAAGGAATAAACACCAATCACGTTTACTGATGAGCCCCGATAATCACTTTGGATGGTCAAGAAGCCATATTTGAGAACTCACAGTGATTTTCAGAGTTTGACCTCTGTTCTCCAGTTTGTCGTCGCTGGCGTAGAACGTAAAGGCCTGCATGACGTCGGCTCCTGCCCTCAGGAACTCCCTGTGCAGCTGACGCACTGATAAAAACACACTAATGTTAAAATCCTACAAATTTGTGTCTGGATCGGATTCAACATTTTAGGAAATAGTCATTCCTCATTTGTTAAAATGTGCTTCCAAGGAATATAATGTTCCTGGAGTATTTTGTTCTCCAGGCTTTTTAAAAGCGTTTCTACTGACTTAGACTGCTTTATCGCCCATTTTCAGTCCAGTACATGAACATTTTGAAAGAAATATAGCTTGTTGTATCATTTAACTCTTACTTGTGAGTTATTCAGACTCCTAAAGCATCCTAAAGTCAATGGTTGAACCAGCTAACATAGAATGTCCCAATGACTTAATAATAAAATGGATCTTTAGGCCCTTTGTTGCTCTCAGACTTTAATTAATTATTTTTTGTCCTCGTTATTTTTAGTCAAATCCATGGAAAATAGATGATGCATCTCTCAGATCCTGTGACAGGACTTAGATCATGTTTTTCCCTCAAAAACCTTATGTTTGAGCACACACTGCACTTCGATTTCATCACGAGGTGCTGAATCTGGGCAGAAGATCAAACTTCTAAAGAAAAACTTCAAAAAGATTGAAAAATAATTAATCGAGAGGGCATTAAAAGACGGGAACATCTGCTTGGAAGCAAAAAGTGGTGATTTAGAATTTCTGGATAGTATTATATTAGATTTTATCATTGTACCAGCTTCAGGATGAGTGACAGCAGCTTCAGGAGTCCATGGTCCAGCCTTCACATACCGGTACCCTCTCTTCTCCAGAGCAAACACAAACCCTCCGTCCCCAATGACAACCTCACCAGTACCGAGACGCTCCAGGATCCCCTGTGTGAGCACAACACACTCAGTCTGGGATCTGTCAGGCACTCTACGCTTGGATCTGAGCTCATTTAAACCATCAGGAAAAGAGAAATACAGTAGACCTGAAAGTTCAAAAGAAAATAATGTCATAAATGTGTCAAAAATGATTACGCAACAACAAAAGTGTGTCTTTTTTGGTTTGAGGTGCCCTGCTGTGACGGTGCAAATGAAAATGCAATTCTTAGTTCTGGATTGTCCTGCAGTGGCCGCTTCAGGTTGTTGAATAAAGTGAAATCAGCGGCTTGAAGGACAAATACGTTCATCTTAGGGAAAATCTGCACAGTGATGGTGAAAATGACTTTAATTACCTTCTTGGTAGGTGCCATCTTCTCCCCAGTTCAGCTGCAGCACAAAGCACTTGGTAACAGCGAAGTCCTCCTTTAGCCTGAAGCACAGAGAGCTGCTCGTCATCAGTTTAATATCCTTACATCATAATGGGACAATTTCATGTTGGTGCCAAATTCACTTCAAATTGCCACATGTTTGTTTGGACCTTGTGCAACACGACCAGTGCAAAATCAATGAAGACGCCATGGGTTGGGAGAGAAAAATTAGATTTTTAATTTAAAAAAAGAGAAACTTGTTCAGTCTGTTCCATTAAACTCCTGTTTTTACCCTCAAGTTATTGAACTTGGTGCAAACTTTCCTCTGCCAGGTTTGAGGTTATAATGAGCTGCAACGAGAGGAGGTCCGGGTTGGGTTTAACAGACCAGAAAATCTTTATTACGTAACCATGAGAATAAATGATTGTGGCTTATGAATGAATTCACTCAGAGAGTAAAGTTGCTTCATGCATGACTGTAACATCTTAAACACTCCAGGTTAAGTCAAAGCCCATTTTTTTCTCCTGTTAACGTTAAAAATATCTACTGGGGAGCTGGTGCCTACCAGCAGTCACTGGGCGAGAGGTGGGGGACACCCTGCACAGGTCCTCAGTCATGCATGCACACATATAGACAAACAAGTCATGCATGCATATTTTGTGTCTGCAGAGAAAACCCACACATGCATGAGGAGAACATGCAGACTCCATGCAGGGAGGCCATGACTGGGTTTTCAACCTACAATCTTTTCACAGTGCTAGCTGTGCTACCGGCTGTTCCACCATGCAGCTCTTCATTAGGAACTGCAAAGAGAAATTAAACATTCTTCTGATTATATTTAATAAAAAAACTGAACATTTTTGATGATTTCACTGCAAAAACTACAAAATTAACCTTGTTTATAGACATTTTATCTTTATTTTAGTTTTTCATATTTGCAAAATTTGAAACACTTGAAACAAGGTAAATATTCTTAAATATGATAAAATGTTCTTGTTTTGAGTAAAAAAGGTAAGCAAAAGTGGCTTGGCTAGAACTTTTTTAAACATTTTTTTACTCAAAACAAAAATTTTGATCATTTTTAAGAATATTTACCTTTTTCCATGTACTATTTTTGCAAATAAGATTTTTTTTCTTTTTAGACTGAAAATAAGGTTTATTTACTTTCTAGAAAATCAGTTTCTGCAGAGTTGAAACTGCTGAAAACAAAATGTTCAGATCAAAATGATTCCAGCTGTTTAAACACTTATATACTGTAAACCTGCATTGCTCTGAATGTAAATCCACAGCTTCATGTTGATCTTTGCATTTTGTCCAAGTTAATCATTAACATTTTATTTTCTTGCCACTGTCTTCGTCTTCATTTCTTCATGTTTGCTTCACGCAGACACATCCCATAAAAACACACACACACACACGTACACAGTCACACACAAAGATACGAGAATCAGTGACCTTCAAAAGAACGGCGTGTGTGTGTGTGTGTGTGTGTGTGTGTGTGTGTGTGTGTTCTGTCACAGCTGGTTTTATCCAGTTTCAGGGAGAACGTTACAGTCAGGCCTCCTTCGTGTGTTTATCAACAGAGTCAAAGTTCAGGAAGCTGCCTTTAATCCGGAGTTCATCGCTGGATTTCAGCAGCTTGTGTTCTGAGCTCGTCTGATGTGACAGAAATGAAACCCTTTTCTTCTGTTTCTTTAATTTTAGAGAATTTAAAATGTATCTTTTTAAAGTTAAAATGCAATCCTGGAAATTAAAGAATAACCAAATACAAACTTTTATGTTGAATTTTGCAGAAACAATGGTGAAAAACATCTTCCTTTTCTGTCTTCAATACAGTTGAACGAAAGCTGTTGTTCTTTGATATTATGAGGAAATATTTATATTTTTGAACTTGTGAAGCATCTAAGTTTCACACATAATGCATGCATGTCTACTACCCTGTTATGTATCAGACAGAAAACAACCAGTTTGCTGTTGGTGTGAGTAACGACTCGCTTGCAGGGAGATGCAGCACTGAGCAGCGTTTGCATGAAGACTTTTATTGTTCCTAAGAACCTTTGTAGCTTCTTAAATTAAAGTACCAACAATCCATGTTAAACATTACAGGTCTTCTTTGTTTTCCTGAAATCTGCTCTCTCTGACCTGTCCTGAGTTATTCCAGTTGAAAAGTCACAAGCTGCACTGAGTTACATTGTCCTAGTTCTTGCAGGTTGAGACTGGATTTGTGGCTTTCTGAGTAGTTTTATAGACCAAAGGCTAAAGAGACGGTGAAAGGACAGGAGGAACGCTCCACATGGAGCTAACTGGGAGAAAGAACAGATTTGAAGCAGTAAATTAGAGAAAGAAAATGCACAAAACAACGTGTTTGCAGGCTTGCTGAAGTGAAGCAGACCTGTTATGTCAGTGACCTGACGCTGATAAAGTTGTGGTTAACTATTGACCACTAATGAACCGATCAGGCGTTGCACTTATCACATTCTGCTCGAGCCAGCAGAAAACACACGTTTTTCTCCTGATTCTCCACTGGTGCTGCATTGAAACGTTGCAACTTCACCTGCTGCACCAGTGCAACCAGTCATTGCATTCATAAACCCTCAGATATGTTTGGCTTTTAGTGTTGCTTCAGTCAAAGGACCTCCGTTATCTGGGGGTCCACTAGTTAAGCTTCACCTCCCCCCTCTGGGCCAATCATGACTCAGGTTTAAGTGATTATTCTGCAGAAATGCTTCGTAATCTGTGAAACGTTAGATAACACAGAGAGAAAACTATGAACTTTTGCTTTTATTAGACTTGCTTATTTTTATGTTTTATGCTCCATAATAGCAAGAACTTATATTCGGCCACTTATTTATAAGACTTAAAACCAGTTAATTAAAACAAAACAACAATGGTATAATGTAGTACAACTGTGAGACACAAGAGGGAAACATTGTACACTCATTTCTAGACAAATCTAGGAATTCTGGGGGGGGGGCGGCAGAAGTGGAAAACATAAATGACTCTGAAACCGCTAAAACAGGTATTATACACAGGTGTTGTATCTTCAGTCTCCCTTATCAAAATGACAAATGAGGAATCATCTTGTAGAAATGGTTTTCAGTACAGATTCTAGTCACCCCCTCCTTCAAATGAGCTTCAAAATCTCTCAAATTTGCATAATTTTCTAGCAAATCCAGCTAATCAAAGACAAGAGTTCTAGGACTTGTGATGATTTGAACAGGAGCAAATCCTCATGCTAGCTGAGTTTTCAATTTTAATCTTACAGTTTATTGGTAAAATATTTGTAGAAAGCCAATTCTAGTCCTTACTCTGCAGACTGAACATGTGTGACACCTTTTCAGTTGGGTTTTCAAAGACTTCCACTGAGGCTGCTGCAGGTCTTTACTGATCTTTTAATAGCTTCAGTTCCATGACGACATCTCAGTGCAGCCTTTGAGGCTGTTGATCACAAGATTCTCTTCCTCTTAAACCTTTTCGGTCCTCTAAAACTATCTGTCTAACCTGTGGGGTTCCCCAAGGTTCAGTCTTAGGCCCATTATTGTTTTTTTTCTACATCACCCCCATCAACCAGCAATATTCAGTCCTTCTTTAACATTTTGTATCACTTTTATGCAGATGATATTCAGCTATTTATGTCTTTTGATTATTTTTTCACCTGAATTTCACACAAAAACCAATCAGGCCCTCACTACATTTTGTACAAAAACAAATCTAGAGTTAGAAAGCTTGTTGTAAATGATTGTGTTGCTTTTACCCATGCTTATACGTCAGTTCTGTCAGTTACAGTAAATTTTGTCTGCAGTTCACTGTGATGAAGCAGCTTCTCATCATGTTAGTGAGAGGACACCGTAGATGTGAAACTTGATGTGAGTTTAGCTTTATCTTTTAGTCACTCCCTGTAATCTCACTATAAAGTAAAAAGACTCAGTCTGTCATCACTGAATGTACAGAATGCAATCTGTGCAGGAACGTCTGTAGAGATTAAAGAGAACAGGCTGCATCTCTGTGTTTGGGGGTTTCCTTCTCTACTGGGTGGCATATGGACATTTCGCACATTAAAAGGTCTGCAAATTTATTTTAAAAGTGCTCGTTAAAGTTTGCAATCCAGCTTATTTACTCAGATAACAGAAAACTAGTCTTGAGGAAGTTAGATTTAGTATTTTTGTTGCATCATCAAAATCACAAGAAAAACTAAAGTTTCAGTTCCTAATGTGAAGTTTTTGGGAATGCATCAGGAGCTGCTGCTGTTTCATTTTATTCCTCATGTCTGCAGGTTGATGAATTTAATCAGATTACAGAAGAAGAGGGTTTCCCATGAGAGAAGTCAGATACACAAAGATTCTATTGTTTAAAGAAGGATTTGTCCACATTTACACCAGCTAGTTCGCTGAAACTCAATTTCACTTTTGACCTCATCTCCAGCACAAAGTAGTAAACTACAGAGAAATTCCCTCGAAAACAAATCAGGAAATGACGTTTTCTCTCATTTTACCAGAACACAAGACTTTTTATCTGTTGCCAATTGCTGATTTGTGTTGACTTCACGGAGACATTTACCAATAACAATGCTAACTCCTTCAAAGGTACTAGGTAACCTGATTTAAAAATACTGGAAAACTGTGATTAAAACAACCCCCCCTGCAGCGTTTATTCTCACACATGCATCAACCTTCACACCAAGATTAACATCTGCATCACTTTCCACCACAGCCACCAACCATCAAACCCAGTTATCCCTCCCAGTGTCTCCGACGTTCTCCATTTCCCATGGAGTTGCCCTGCAGAAACATCCTCACGTCTCTAGAGACCGTTGTGACCACACGTCACTATTTACAGAGCTTTTCTGCCTCCTACAGTGTTTCTCACCATGGAGACGCTCACAGACAGCGGCAGGGCGGAAAGAGGACGTCCTGAACTGACCAACTAAACAACATAATGGCATAGAGGCAGCAGATAGCTCAGATGAGCTACAAGACATGAGGGTTGTGAAAAATGTCAGAAGGGTGGTATGCAGAAAAAATAACTCCCACTGCAGCATCCCAGAGAGGACATAAATGAGTGTTGGTGTGAACAGGCTGGGAAGAGGAGTTGCAGGGCTTTTTTGTTGGTTGGGTGCATGCTAAATTACACAAACAGTTTGCTGCAGGAATGCAGTAAATAACAATGTGGTGAAGCTTAAGTTGCATAGTTTCAAACGTGGATCAAAATATAGGAAAAAGGACTAAAAAGAAAAATGTACTCAGATGAACACGAACTGACAAAAAATGACAAAACTGAACTGAATTTAAACTAAATAAAAAAAAATCACACTTAATTATTTTTTTATTCAACATCTGAATGAGCAATAAACACTTTAGCATTTACAAAATTCAGTCAGCGATCACAAATACCTCTCTGCACAAGAAACAGCTGAGAACAGAGACCTTCAAAGTAAAAGTATAATTCCAAATATGTGCTATAATGAAATCAAATCTTTACTGAATGCATCACGTAACTCTTTCCAGATGAAAATGTTTCAGAACCTTCCAAGCATCTCTGTTTTTTCCCCCTAAAAATTACCAAAGCGTTTAATGAAAAGTTTGCATTTTTGACTTTTATCACAGTTTACAGAATACTGGTAATTAGACAATGATTTAGTTTTATCTGCCAGGCAACCTCCCTCATGCACAAAACGTTGCCACACTCTCAGAAGAACCAGGAATTGTCTCAGATTTTTCCAAATGTTTCTTCTTCTCCTCTCTTTCCAACAGTAGATGTGGGGGATGGGTGGAGGTGGCAGGAGGAGGGAGGAGAGCAACAGACCACGTCAGATGGCAGTGGGATGTCTTTGTGGAAAGGAGAAGGGAAGAGAACAGTCCTGGAGAAAGGAGAAGCTGAATGAGCGTTTGGGAAAGTGGAGCTGCCGTAGAACAGGAACCAGTGTCTCAGAACCTTTTCCTCTTCACCTCCAGAGTCTCTAAATGTAAGTAAAGGAAAATGCAACAGTTTTGTCATCCAGTAAAACTTTGCTGTTGATTTGAAGTTCTCTCTGCAAGAAAAGTTTGCTTCATGTCCATCTGACTTTATATGTGAGTTGTCAGAATCCTGAATTGCACATTGGGACTTTGAGACGTTTGATCTTTCACTCATTAGTTTAAATCCAAAGCTGTTTTTAACAAACTACAAAGCTAAAGTGAGCTGGTGTTTTCTTTTGAATCTGTCCTTCACACATGTCCACACAGCCCCCCCTCTCCACTCTTACACCACAACCTCTTGTCCTTGAAGTGCAGGAAGGGTCCATCAGTGCCGGAGCCACCCATGGAGCGTTCTGTCTCATGCACATTGTTCAGTTGGAGAAGGGAAGTGGTGCTGCATCATAAACTAAACAGAACCAGAAACATCTGCAGTGTTTATACGAGCTGGGCCCAAGGACCAGTGTTAGTAGAAGTGAAGACAGGAACAAACAGTCACTCAGATTCTCTTTAGTAAGTTTATAAAAATGAGCAATGTGCCTTTAGAGACACGTTTAAAGCTACAAATTTAAATTTAAATGACTTTAGTGTGATTGCTCTAACTGTTGTGACAGAATAAAGGGAACAAAATATTGCAATATTTAAAAATTTAATGTAATCACTTGAAGGGGATATTTTATGTAAAACTCACCTTTTGCATCATTTTCTGCTGCCAGGTGGGTCTCTACTGCCTCTATAAACTCTCCAAATGTAAAAAAAATCAGTCCTTCCTGATTTCTGCCTGTTTGGTTTTAGGAAATATTTACCTGAAATGAGCCGTTTCAAAAAGTCCCCGATTGTGACATCATAAATGGGAAAGTTTGCATAGAACTACCTCTTATTTGAAAGAGAGAGGTGCTGCTGGAGGAGCAGCGGCTCTACTCTGATCCCCTCCCAGATGTTTGGGCTTCTCAGCTTATAGCAACCTGGGGATGGGTGGGCGTGGCCAGCTCCAGCTTGTTTTCTGAACTTCATATGATTTTACCTTGTGATCTGTCCTTCTATTAGGCTTTTATCTTTCTTTGTTGGTTTTATTTGTTTTCATTTTATTCCCGTACAGCACTTTGGTGACATAATTCATGTCTGAGAAATCCTATATAAATAAAGGTTGAGTTGAGTTAAAGTGATAGAGCCCTGAAACGGCTCATTCTGGAAGGTACTGAAAATGTCAAGAATACAACTGCTGAAATTTCTTTATGCGAGATGAATATAGTGCAACAAACTTTATGAATATGTTTTGTATCGACCATAGAACGAATTTAACTTAAGATAAAGAAATCATAATTAGTCTCTTTTAATAAAATGGAGCATCCAGTACAATTTATGTTCAGGAGCTGAGTTGATCCTGCAGACTTTAATGATCATAAATGGGGTTGATTAAAGGAGGCAGCTACCAGATTTCAAAGGCTCTTTTTGTCCAATGGGAACTTTTTCAGACATAAAATGTTCCTTCTTTGTCATATTTTGTCTGTAATCTGATTACTTGTGAAGAAGAGACAAAAACTCTGCTAAAATATGTAAAAAAACAAAAAAGAATCAAGTAATTTTCCTTATGCATATTTATCAGATCTGCAGATTTTATTTGTTTCATTCAGTTCTTTTCATTTTTATCTTTGACACAAAATGTCTTTATGATATTTAGTCATTATGGGTACTGGTAGTGGTAAGAGGACAAAACATAACAGCTATCATAAATTAAACTACTGTATTTATCCAATGCATGGGAAAATAAAGAGACTTTAACATAATGTACTCATCTATCTAAAAGAGGTCCTTTTATATTCTCTTGAATTTTCACTGATTTACAGTAAAATGCTATTAAAATATATTTTATGGTAAAAATAGCTCTAATTTCTCATTTGCTCAAAGTAGAAATAAATAAATAAAAGCTTCAGTTGGTTTCTCTTAAACCCACCCCTTCCTTCTAAATAATAAAAACAAAAAAATCAACTATTGCTGTCAGTGGTGCCAAAACATTTCCCGCCCCTGAACCAGAAACAACGCCAGCGTTATTCTGCTCTTGTGGTTTTAGCTGGGGCTGGATCTGTTGCATGGAGGACAGTAAAAATCCAGAATGCTTTATAGTTTTTCTCTTAGAGGATTTGCTGACATGTAAAACTTGAGTGGTTGATAAAACATTTTGTGCATTTTGTCTGTCTTCCTATCCTATCCCTATCTTAGTTGATTTTCTGCCAGGATGTCATGTTCAGTCATTATTGGCAGCTGATGACCATTTTATTGCAGATGGAGAAACATCTGTAGCAAACTGATTCATTAGTTGCTGACGAGTGTGTTTTTGAAAATAATCCTGGATCAGGGTAAAATGTGAAGCTCCGTGTTTTGCTCTGTGCATCAGAACCCGAGTCAGAGTGAGGATCAAAGGGTTGGGGGGTGAAGCAGGACTTGAGCTGGGTTGAGGAGGCCACAGAAACCAGTCGTTGGGAATGACGGAGTGCATTCTTGGCTAACAGCAGCGTGTTTTGGAAAGCTCGGGAGTGGAGTGAATGGGGCCGGTGTCGGCATGTCTTTGTGCAGCCTGGAGTCCCACCAGATGAAGACGGTTGATTTTACTCAAACACACACACAAATAAACACACTCCCACGACTCCTGGCTGATACTTTCCCCTGGCTAAGTCATGCGTTCTGATGTGATCATGCCTCGGATGAGCGAGCACAGCCTTGCATCCTTCACAGTTTACGACTGTGTGTTCGCCCCGTGTCTCAGCAAAGTGTGCTCTATTGTTTTGGCGTGCTGTTGGAGGCAACCGTTTCATTCTTTTGGTCTCCTTAGTGTCACCGAAACCCTCAAATAAAAGCTGGAGCTGCAGGGATTACTTCACTCCTCAATGCGAAGTCTGGGAACTATGGCCGCTCGCAGCTTGAGCTGCTTTATAGTGTTTAATCAGGGTCTGTAAAATAAATCTAACGAGCTCTGGAGGTCTAAACGTGCGTTTGATGGTCTCCATCGCTCTCAGGCTGGAGTTCTCAAACACAACTTGTGGTATGGGGCCGATCCATGGGAAATATTTACTCTTCCATTTCATGTTTATGGAGGACAACAAAAGTGGCGACTCACATGGTTATGGCTAGTGAGAGAACAGCCCTTGTTTCATAATATATGGGACAAGTGAGAACCACTCATGTTGGTCTGTTGCTTTTTCTGGAGGTTTTTCACCCAGATGCTGTAAGTTTAAGTTATTATCTTTGTGTGCAGGTTTTCATTTCATTTGTGAGGGTTTTGTTTGGTTTGAAAGGCCATGTTAGTGTCTTCTGAGCTTCAGAAGTTCCTGAAGCTGCATGCCTGGAAGCAAACAGAACTCGGTTTCTGTCAGCAGATAAAAACGAGGAGTGATGAAACAATCCACGGCTGCGGGGCGTGAGTTTCTTTATTCTTGTTCTGCTGTGCCGAAACAAACTCCCAACAAGGTGATCAGAATGAATTCCATTTATTAAAATTAGCTGGAAACTTATCAGGAAAACTGAGCGCTCCCTGTGACTGAAAGTTATCTTCACCTTCAGCTTGGCGTTGCATTCTTAAGGATGTGTTTGGTCCTGCCCAATGCTAACTGGTGTATTGCAAGTGTCACTTAGATACGGGCTTTTATTTTCACAATTCTTGGAAAGACTGAAGGAAATTAGACCCTCATTAGTAACTTAGGATTTGCAAACTGTCCCTAACATCTGGTTTGCCCTGAGGATGAAGAGACAGGCTTTTAGGTGGTTTTGGTTTGAGGGCTTTTCTTTTGGATGGTCCAGATGTGAGACCGGACGAACAGAGCAGCAGTTAGGGGAACAGATTGGTCTGAGGTTTCTGGTTCAGGATTTCCAACTTACCAAAAAAAAAAAGCCTAACAAAGTCCTTTCTGACTGTATCAAGTGAGTCTCGTCTCGTAAAGATTTTTCCGTGAATGGGATTGTTTCTCTCAAATTCTTAACAGATGTGTCAAACCTTCTTTTTTATAGAAAATGGGTCAACAGACCCCCAGACCGACCGTTCAGCCGCCCACCTTCAGTTCTCATTCACTTCATCCCCTCGCAGCATGCTGCCGTGGCCAGCAACCATTACCTCAGCACCTTGGCATGCCACCAGAGCTGCTGCTATCTCAGACCATTTACTCCAGATTTACCCCTCGGCTGTCTCCTCCAGCTAACGGTCAACCGTCTGACCCACATAGATCCAGCGCTCTGTCAGAGGCTTCCTCTCAAGCTTTGGTTCATTAGCAGAAACGTTTGTGGATGGAGATTAACCGAGTCCACACAGCCGGCTGCTGTGGACTTTATGCAAGTTTCATGAGAGAAAAAGTGTCTCATGGCAGCGAGGACACTGTTGACTCACTGAGTGAATGAGAGGAAGAGTGTGTGTAAGTTGGCTTTGGGCCCTCGCTGCATGAATGTGGGAGGAAGCAGGTCCAGATCAGATGTTCTTTCATCTTGAGACACGTATCTGCTGTAAAATCAGTGAAACTCAGCATCGTGTTGGATTCATAAAATAACTGCAAGGCTGCTGGTGGAGATACATCTCCATGACCGCACAGAAACATGGAGAGCTGCAGTAACGAAGATCTGAAAGAGTCCAACAGAGAGCCAGCAGGGGTGCAGGAACCGCTCACCCACAGAAACCTTCATCACAGGGTTAAGTCATGATTCTGAGCGTCTGATGTGCTGTGGAGAGTAAAACACTCCCTCAGCGCGCTCACAAACAAAGAAAAGGAGGAGCAGCTCAAGCACTTTCCCAGACGTTTAACAAGCAGCAAACAAGAGGAAACTATTCATCAGATTCAGGATGCCGTGACCTTTCTGCCCTTTAAACCACGGGCTAATGTGTGAAGACGAGAGGAGAAAGTAGCATCGGCTTCTGTTTTTCTGCTAATGTGAAGTAAGTCATGCAGAGTTGTTTGATTTTTTTTTTTTTAGAATGGAAATGGTGATAAGAATATGGAAAGCCACTGTGTGTGGAAAGTTCTGAAATAAAATCAAGGACTGGAATAGAAAAGGGCACTCCCCAACTGTCCTCAACCACATAAACACAGTTCAAATACCTGATTGTATTTTTACTCTCCTCACGGCCACAGTTCCCTTTTGGAGGTTTGGTCTAACGTTTGTGACGGTTTAGATCAGAGGATAAGACAAAAATACTGATACTTCCTGTTTGCTTCCTGTTTATATTTGCTACTTCCTTTTGTGACAGACAATGAACGGTGTCTTATGTCTCCTGTAACCAAGCTGTAACTCAGCTTGGTTGTAATTAAAATCCTTTCCGTCTGTTTATCTTCACGCTGGGTAATTATACGTAGACACTAGACCGTGTACTTTTGCTGAGGTTTCATGTAATCTCTAATTAGGAGGGAAAAAATACTAGAATAGGAAAAGACACGGAAGTCCCTGAACTTTTGCTCGAGAGGCAGATGAAATGAGACGATGGTCAGAATCAGAACAAACACGTCTGACTCATCCTTGTGTTTCATGCTTCGAATCCCACACCTGTATCTCAGGTGTTATCTGATTTTGTTTTGACTCTCTTCGGTCGGCCATTGTTTGTAAATCAGTGATTCTCTTTTCTTTTCTTTATTAATAACATTAAGTGCAGCTTTTTAAAATGTTCAGGTGTTTCCCCCTGACCCATAAACGTGCAGGTGGACTACATGTTTGTTTGTTTATCTTTTTGGCGAAATTACTGAACTTAAAGGTACAATAAGTAAGAATTTTACAGCGAAATAATCACAAAACAGTCTAATGTCTCAATCGTGTTGGAAGGACGGTTACAGTGAAACAGATTTTCTTCTCACCTGGCTGGTGGTCTCCTCTGTAGTCTTTGTTTACAATCTGTCCCACCTTCATACTTCCTGGTTCCAGAGCCAATCAAACGTGAGATGGCGGGATTGCCAATATTTCGACAAAAGCAGCAGTGTTGTGGAAAGAATGCAAGCCAGTAAAAGGAGCGACCCAGAAGTTATTTCTTCTAACACTAAGCAGCCACGTTATCCTTTTGTTTTACTCTAATGTCGGGTAAAGAAGGCTATAGAGGCTAACGTTGAGCTAACAATGCTAACGGTGAATTAGAAAAACATTGTCAGCTCTAAAATGAGTGATTTATGAGAGGGGGTTTAGTGCAAAGAACTTCATAAAGTTGTTTTGTATCGACCATAGAACTATTATAACTCGGAACTAAAATTCACTTCAGTATCTTTTTAACTGTAGGTCGTGTTGCAATTGCAGAACTGAGCAGAGGCTCCACCAGTGAGACCCACTGAAGTTACAACCAGGCGGTTCGTCAACCAGACTCTACATATTTCTATGTGTGCATCATCTCATTGGATCATGATTTCAGAGAAATCTCCTCACTCCCACGAGACGACGGCGGCTGTGGCGGTGGGGTCAGTGTGGTCACGGCGACTAAATCAGAGCAGCAGGGTGACAGTTGCTTTCAGCGGGACCTAGTGACTCACATAAACACAATCTCGCTCCACACAGCATGATTAAGACACCACTGATGTTGCCTGGCTGGCTTAGGGTTCCTTCTTCTTCTTCTGCAAGTATGACTCCTCAGTTCAGTCGCTTTTCTTTAGGGTGTAATTTAAACTGAACTCAATCATCCACCTCACATGTTTGTTGTTGCAGTGAGGATCTGGCATTCTTTTCTGCTGCTGTCAAAAGTGGCACGCTGTTATAAAAGTCAGCCCTGATCTGTTAACAGCTGCTCACACACACACACACACACACACACACACGCACGCACGCACGCACGCACGCACGCACGCACGCACACACACACACACACACATGCAAACACACACACACACTTTAAACTTTGTAGCCTCCAGGGGTTATCTCTGGGTGTGATTAATCATGACTGTTCCAAGGACCATCTGGAAGTGAAGGTCATGGTCTTCTCACAGCTGACTGATGGTTGGTTTGAAGTCGGACGATTCTGTTTGATAACAAAGAGACAAACTGGACTTCCTGTGGGATAGTGAGTAAACAAGTAGAACTCTGATGATTCATGGTCGACGGGAACACGTCTACATGTCGCATACTTCTTACTGATTCTGTGTGACTCTAGTCTTCGTGTCTGTTCCTGCAGGTCTCAGTCCTTCAGTGCTCTGTAGCCGTCAGGAATGACCTTACCTTTAAGAGCTGGAGGGAAAAGCGAAGAAGAGGAAGAAGTACTGCTTGGAAAACATCTGCTTTGAGAGGATAAGATCAGCAGCCCATCTGGATTTAAACCTCGCTGACCTTTTGGTTTCACGGGAGAGGAATTTGAACTCTCGGAAGCAGAGCTCCGTCACAGGGAACATTGAGAGATTTGATTTCCTTCTTTTGAACTGGTGTCCTCAGAGGTAACGCCATGTGCCACGTCATCGTAACGTGCCGCTCCATGCTGTGGACCTTGCTCAGCATCGTCGTGGCCTTTGCGGAGCTCATTGCCTTCATGAGTCCCGATTGGCTGATAGGAATTCCTCGGTTGGACCCCAACGGGAGCAGGATGGAGGTGGACTTCAGGGAGTACCGTCCGTCTCTCGGCCTCTACAGCCGCTGTCTCCGTATCGACGCCCGGGGCATAGGGGTCAGCTGCGGGCCTTATGCTGGGACTTTTGGGGAAGTGGCTAGTGGTTTTTGGCAGGCGGCCATGTTGTTTCTGGCAGCCGGGACACTAGTGCTCGGGTGTGTGGCCTGCATCTCCATCTTCACTATGTGTTTCCAGAGCATTAAGAAGAAAAGCATATTCAACATCTGTGGACTGCTCCAGGCTATTGCAGGTAAGACATCGGCTTTTGGCATTAACAGAGTCCAGTTTCCGTTAAGGATTTATGCTCTCTTTTATTTTAGAGCTGTATGCATGGAGACTTCCTGGTATAATCACTTTTTCTGGGTTTATTCATTTAAAGTTCTCATTTCTAACAAATAAAGACAAGAACATATGTTCATGTGAGCTCAGATAAAGCTGGAAAGAACCAAATTACACATGAACGGGCTTTAAAATCAAGACTCTGCATGCACTTTGGTGTGAAGAGCCCGGGGGGATTTCACTGCTGTGACTTGACTTTGTAAGCTGGCAGCATAATAAAATTACATTTCACTTCTCTGACGGTGGATTTATCATCTATATATGCATCAAAGAGAAATCTGTATTGTATTTTTCTATTTGTTGGGTTGGTAGGAGTTTGTGTTTGGAGATAGAAGAGCGAGGGTTGTGTCTGTTGTCAGATGTTATCCGACCCAGATTTGAGTCACCTCGTCTCCATCTGCAGCGTGATTCACTTTTCTTTAGTTGTTTACTCAAACCTCCCTCCCTCTTTCTGCTTCCCCCCCCAGGCCTGCTGCTGATGGTGGGCCTGATGCTGTACCCAGCAGGCTGGGGCTCAGAGAAGGTGATCAGCTACTGCGGCCCTGAGGCGCTGCCGTTCCGGCCTGCTCTGTGCTCTCTGGGCTGGGCGTTCTACGCAGCCATAGGAGGAACAGTGGCAACATTCCTGTGTTCCATCCTGTCTGCACAGGCCGAGATCGCAACTTCCAGCGATAAGGTCCAGGAGGAGATCGAGGAGGGGAAAAGTCTTATCTGCTTGTTCTGAACTCGAGTGTGAGGAAACACCTTCTAGTGACGTTTCTTGGACGTGCATGTCTGGAAGGAGGACGTCCTGGAGGATTGTCTTTCTTGCTTGATTGTCTGGATAAAAGATTGTCCAAAAAATCTAAAATGTGGGTTAAGGACTCTTCTTGTGAGTTAGGTTCAAATCTCCTGTGTAGAACTGATAAACATTATCTGTTTTTTTTACATTTAAAGATAAAATTTATTTTTCTAGAACATTTTGCCTTAGAGATTAACGAAAAAGCTTTTCTTTTTCAGCTAAAACAACCATCAGCTAGCATATGAGCTCCGAGCGTGATTAGGTCTTCTTCTGCAGCTCTGATGCTGCTCAGTGGGGCTGTTTGAGGGTGCTTTACAGTTTCTGCACATTATTTGCCAAATGGACTGTAATGACTTTATATGGGGATGTTTTCTTTGATAAAATACTTTTTATTCCATTGATAACTCAGCTTTTCATTCATAAATCCAGAAAATGATTATTTTTCAGTGCTTCTTTATCTCGTTTCAAGGCTGATCAAAGGGGACCTTTTATTCCAAATTAGCATCTTCTTTTGCACTTTGCACTCAGTCCTTCACTCGTTTTGTAATGCTGCATACTTATTCATTTGGATTCCTCTGTTTCTTTAATTAATGCTCTGTAAGTCACTGTAAACGTTCAAGTCCATGCATTTCTGTGCTTTAAGTCATTGTAGATAAAATGTGCAATAATGACCTGAGTCTGAAAGTCAAAAAGTATTTCTGGTGTGTCTGGTTTTGTGTTTATGGTCTGTTTATGTTACATTAACAAGAGTGACCACATAAGATTTTACATGAGAAGCTGATGTGTGTGTGTGTGTGGAGAGATCATCTGTATACGTTGAACTCAATCTGTCTTTAATAAAATGATGTGATAAATGTGTTTATGCTGCAGCTCGTCTTGCTTGACTTGCATGAGGAAACAGCGACATCTAGAGACAGAAGATGGTCATAACAGGAAATAATCCTAGGAGATGGTTAGGTTAAATACTGCTGCCACAAATAATAAATCTTATTTTAAACTTTGAAATAAATCAGTTTGCAAACATGTTCAGATATAACATCAGAAAATGTATTCGATTATTCAAAGAAATGCATAATCCTAACAAACCGTGACATCACAGCTCAGTTTGACCCAGGTGTCTGCAACATCTACGATCCAAAGAGCTGTTTTACCCTCACTTCACTGGAAAAAAATTGTTACAGGACCTTTAGAAAAAAAAAGGATAATTTGTCTTTTTTTGAGAAATATCTGATTTAGGGGATTAGGGAAAATTAGGAAAAATTGTGTTTTCTCAGAATTCTTGGAATAATGTGAGAATTTTTAGATTAAAATCAGGATTCTGACATTCATCCTGAGATTAGAATCAGATTCCTCGTCCATAAATATCCACTCCTAGAGATTTGTTTTCATAAAAAAAAATTGTTTCTATTATTGGGTCTTAAAATTAAGAAAAACAAAAATCAAAAATTAGCAAAACATATGAAAGTTTTTTTTCAATGGGATGTTATTTGCAGAAAATGTGGAAAAACTAGATCTAAAAATATTGCCTGTACTTTTAGTGTCGTTATGTTGTCAAAATCTAACAAAAATAATTCAACAAAAAAGCTGAAAAGCAGCTTTAACCTGAATTTTTTCATTCTGATATTTATTCTGAGAAAAAAAAACTCACATTTTGAAAAAACTCTCAAAGGATTTATTCAAATTAAACCCACGAGCATTTCTTTCAAATTTTATTTCATGTTAATACCATAAATATACAAAACTGAAACTATTTCACATGCGACAAAAGCCAGACAGTAGTGCATCACTTTTTTTTCTTTTTACATGTGACTGATGAGGATCAAACTTTACAAAATATACAGGTGTCCCCTCTTCCTCTCCGGCTCGGTCAAACACCACGATCACAGCTCAAAAACACAGCTCTGTGTCGCCAAATACACCAAGAACACTACCCACTGTGGCAAAGGCTTCATACAAACAACTGTTTAAATGATGGAGAAGATGTGGGCGGAGTCAGCGACGCGTCCGTATAACTTAAGGTGAAATGGAAAGGGAACGCATCACAAAGCAAGATTTAAAAACTAATTTTTATGAACATTTGGTAGATTCCTCACAGCTTTTAAAGACAAAGAAATAACACTTTAGGGTTTTTTATACATCTTCACAACAAGCACACCTTTCGCAGGGTTAAACCGCAAATACGCTCTGCAGCCTAGCTACCATACAAATATAAAAAACCTTGATAAATGCAAAAATTTTAAATATCACCATAAATAAAAACATGTTTTGACTGACTTTACAGAAAAACAATAAATGTGCAATGAGCTGAGAGCAATACTGCCAGGATTTAATTATGAATCATCAGGAATTCATGAGATCTTAACTCTAATACTGGCTTTTAGGAATACGTCATGTAGCATCATTCATCTATCATGCACATCTTCAGACGGTCACGTTCAATACGAGAAGTGCTAAAGCACAAACCAAATAAAATCACACATTCAGAGTTCACGTCAGTGCTAGTAGTCTGTACAGCTTTAGGGTTTTCAAATGAACGATGGCGCCAAGTTGAACTCCTGCTCCTTTGATGCTGATTTTGGCTACAAAGATTTTGCTGCCGGTCGTTAAAAACCGACAGAGAAACGAGTGGAGATGGACTGTTAGTCTATGTGGTTTACACGTACACAGTATCGAGGTTTTACATTTTTAAATACGGACTCTCTTCTCGAGACAAATCGTATCTTAGTCGCTGTTCAGGTCAGGTTCCTGGTCTCACAGGAAACGAGACAGCGAGAGGCCACAGCCAGATTAATAGCAGCGTTAGTTTTTTTTTTAAAAAACAAGTGTGAACAGCTACAACATCACGTAGTAGCGAGTTAATGTCAAACAGAAAAAAAATGATGTGTCAAACTTCTTTTCCAGTTTAGATGAACCATCAGGATCAGTCAGGACATGCAATCAGGTGTCCCCCCACGCCCCCAAAGCCTGTGTAGCCTGAGAAACAGGAAGTGGAGAGAATGTGGCTTAGCCTAGTGAACTAGACCAGGCTAAATGTGGCTAGCTTGAGTGTGCTAAACATGCTAGTAACGATCATGCTGAACCAGCCCAACCTAAGCAGCACACAGAGCAGGAGTGGATCAGAAGGATCCTGGGGCAGGTTCTTCAATAAGAACAGAAACGTTTGCTTTTTTTTTTACCATAATGTCAACGGTACTGTCTCGCTATACAAGCACAGATATCAGATAAGGTGGTTTACCTCCAGGACCTCAACATCCACTAAATGGAAACTTAATAAACAGATCAGTCACTTTTGTCTAAGTGAAGAGGTCCAGCCATTCAGGAAAACATAATCAGAACTATGTGCACACCACCTAAAACAGTTCCTAACTCCCCATGACTCGACGCTGAAGCTGCTCGGAGGTCATCGCCAGGACAAACACAAGGTATGCTAGAACATCTGGCTGATCTGGGATCACCTCAGGACAGTAAGACAAGAAAAAATAAGGCGTGTGTAAGCGTGTGAGATCGAACCCCTCCACACACTCAGAGCACACCTCCGATCATTCAGTGGACGTGAGCAGTCACCTGACTGTAAAGCAGACCGTGTGCATGTTTTCGTGTTCTCTGAAGATAAACAACTCTGGTCCGTTGTTTTTATTTACCATCACCCTCCAAGACAGAGGAAACATTCGTAATTATAACCTGTTGGATCGGAGAGCCAGCAGGACCAGAGTTGTGTGTCTCCGTTGTGTCGTCGTGTGTGTGTTTTTGCTCGTTAGTGTGAGAAGACGCGCCTTGTTGGAGTTTCTGTTTAGGGGTGAGGTTTGAAGGCCCCACGAGCAGCGTTGGTTGCAGCATTAGCGGCGGCGTTGGCTGCCGCGGTCTGAACGGTCTTGTTGGACATGACTCCGGTCGCAAACTCCTGCTGAGCCTTCTCGAAACTGGCACCAGTGGTACGGTACAGCGCGTGGACCTGGAAAAGCAACATCAAGTGGACATCAAGACATTTTTCTTCTCATCTACTGTTTAAATATTAAACTTATAATCATCTCCATTATTAGTTGCTATTTAACGCTCGTGTTACCTTTTTGAACATAATAAGCGAGCCCACAGACAGTGCAGTGAACAGGGCGGCAATCAATAACATGATGATGCCCACTGGGATACTGGTGTTCAGACCAGTAAGAGCTGCAATCCAGCCACTGGGAGAAGCACAACAAAACAAAACAGGGGCATGAGCAAATACACAAAAAAGTCAGAAAGTGAAGGGTCAAAGCACAAGTACTCACCATGTCCCCCAGCCGGTGATGCCGATCGTTTGTAGAACGTGGACCCCAAACTGACAAATATAGATGAAGAAGAAGACGAAGAAGCGGAATGAACTATCACTCCTGCAGCGAGGAGAGGATGAAGAGAAAAGTTATAAAATCGTGCTTCATTGAGTCTTTCCTGCTACACAAATCACATTATTGTCATGTTTTCCACTTTTTCCTGTATAAAATGACTGCTTTAACTAAATGCTACATAAAGCAGCCTCATTTCCAACGTTCCTGCTTACCTAAAAGCCCCATAAAGTGGTCTGTACCAGCAGATGAAAGAACACGGCGTAAACAACAGGAACCAGAGCATAGCCAGGCCAAAATCTACACCGCGAGACGCATCCACGATGAACCACGCCAGGCAGCCGAACATGTTCACAAAGAGCGTGCCTGCGTGAACTGGTAAAACAAATAAAACCACAATAAACCCGCAAAATGTCACACAATCATCAAGTTGTGGTTGCAATTTTGTGACGAGTCAGCTGTTCTACTCACACATCCAAAGATTGTACATAATCTTGACAGTCTTCTGAAACTCTATAGGAATATCCACGGCGATATCGTGATAGAAACATGGGCCAACGGGGAACTTTTCTGGTAGTGGAGGCCAGTTGTTTTTACGTCCTGTAAGAACAAAGCAACTATTGTAAAATTATAGTTTTTCTGAACAATAGTGAACTATCTGATAAACAGGACATCAGCTTTGATCCAAACAGATGATGAGTGACCAATCAGGAAGCCGGAGACAGACTGACTGACCTCCTGCCACTCCGTGGGACTGTAACTCTCTCTCCCGACGGTCGAGCTCCGCAGCTTTCTTCTCCAACTCCTCCTGCCGTCTCAACAGCTCTGCTTGAGCGCGCGCTTGATCCTGCAGAAGACACAAATACTCTTAAAACGTACAACCCAACATCCGACAGCTTGTTATGACGGCCAATAACAGAAATGTTAAAGCGCGGGGCAAGTTAGTTAAAGAGGAGGGGGTAAAGTGTGGTTAGTTTCAATTGCACACATCTTTGTTAGTATTAAATAGCTCTAAAATGATACTGCAGTCAAAAGCTAAGCATGAGGAAAACGGGTTAAAAACATTTGGGATGAAACACAGAACCTCATTATGTCGCTGTTGGGCCAACAGAAAACAAAACAAAAAGAAAAGATGGAGAATCTGACTAATTTACTTTTAAACTGGGTTTATAAACCTAGTTGTTAAGGTAGCTGTGACTGATGAGTATTACCTGAGTCTGGTGCTGCGTGTAAGCAGGCGGTTCTTCTGTAGGCTTCATGATGGCAGGTTGTGTGTTCTGGGGGGGTGCAGGTGTGGATTTGGGGGCATTTCCAGGTGCTGCCTGCAGACCAATATAGATTACTACATTCATATTATGCAACAAAAAGACCAACATTGAGTAAAAGCTGTAATTAGGTCATATTTTTTTGTCAGCTAAATCCTCAGTGATTATAAAGTGTAGAGAGTTATGACTAAATGAGGTTACTGAACCAGAAACGCATAAATGTTTGCACATGTTTATCAGGGAATACAGTTCAGCTAACCGTTCTGGCATCTGTGAAGGGGTTGTACTCCTCCAGACCACCAGGAGGGGCCGACCGTGTCACCTGGGTCACCGAAGGATCCTACAGGGGGGAGAAATCCAAGCACAAATGGAAAAAGCTAAAAAATAAAAACCTATATTTCATTGTTTTAAATAACTTATTTAGAAGCAAAACAAAAGAAGTGACTAATTCATTTCCAAATTCATTCAATTCTAATAAAATATTCTTACATTATGAGGTATAACAAAACATTGCTAGATCTTAAAACATTTGAAATAAACTTTTATCCTTTTATGCACCAACAAAAATCAATTCAGGAAGGTTTAGACTGAACTTTAAAAGTGTTATAAAACAAGTGTGAGTACCTATTTTTGCAGATTCACACCTGTTGAGGCAACAACCCATGTTATGTATAGGGAACTGAAAAGGCCACCGAGGATGTTTGATTGTTTTAAAAGTCTAAGGCAGGGTTTGTTGGATTAGTATGTGCTATAAAAACTAATCAGCAAAGATTGTTTTTGTTGTAATAAAGCCTTATTCAGTGATGAGCACACTCTAGTGCAGTGGTACTCACTCCTGGTCCTGGAGAGCCAGGATCCAGCATGTTTTAGTGGTTTCTCTGCAGAAGCATGTTAATCACCTGCTAATTGAAACCAGGTGTGTTGAAGCAGGGTTAACGCTAAAGCATGTACCACTGCTCTAGTGTAAATGTGAGAAAAATGTCAGTGAGCTGCTGGCTAGAAAACAGCAAACTTTTATAAAACGTGGAAATGTTTATTATTTAGAACAAATTAACAGCTGTGATCATCTGATCCACAATGGAAAATGGCACAAAATGTAACCTTAAATCACCCAAAAGTCTCCAGTGTTTCTAGTAATCGTAGGGGCTTGTCGTTTTGGTGTTTATCTTGCTAATGCACATAGTATTCAGCACAAAAGATACCTTTAACTCAACCGTGACGCTTACAAAAGACTTGGATGCCAGTGGCTTTTATAAATAAAACCTTTTGCCAAACAGTAAAACCAAAATAACAGAAAAAACCCCTGAAACAAGCAACATTCAGCTAATGTTTTGCTGCTAATACACCTAGCATGGATGCCAACGTAGCTAAGTTAGCTACCTGAAAAGGATTGCTGAAATCCGGGTCTGCGAAAGGATTGCTGTCAAAATCGGACATTGTGCCGCCTTTCCAATAACAGTTTTCCTAATTGAAGACTCCCCACTTCAAAATAAAGGCGCCAGTCCTTTGATTAGACTGCCTCTTTTTGTTGTCTGCAGTCTCCTACGCCTCCAGCTGATGGAGACCTCTTGGTTAGCCCGTTAGCACAAAGATGGCAGGAGGCGAGCGGATGGAGATGAGCACGTGACCGAGTTCCGCACAGACAGCATCACATCTGGACAGGTAGAAACAAAACACTAGTCAGAATTTAATTTACAGATGTTTAGGATAACATTTCTTTTAAGATCAACTGGCTAGAGATGCCGAAGCAACACTGAAAAGCTTTTGACATGATTAGTGGAATGTGTCTGTGCAAAATTCACTTATTCATAGTCAAAAAGAAAAAATTTGACACCTCAAAGTGTTTTTTCCCTTCAATCCCCAATCATAGTCTTTCAACTATTATTCTGCTATCATTTTTCTATTCTTATTTATTGGACTTCATCTCCTATTATTTATTATTATTATTATTATTATTATTATTATTATTATTATTATTATTGTTGTTGTTGTTGTTGTTGTTGTTGTTTCTACTCATTATAAACATGTATTTTATTAATCTAAATTTTACCAGGATTTCTTATTTGTATTGACATTTTGTAGTTAAATTGTAGATATTAATATTGGATACTTCTAAAGTTTTATTTTTTGTTTGCATTCAAAATCAGCGTTATATTAGACTAATCATTACGCTAAATACATTATAGAAGCTCTTTTATATCAAATTTCCTCTATCCTGATGTTTATAATTATGAAATAACAGGAAAAATATTAAAAACCCATTTAACTTTCTAAAAAGTTTTAAAGTTATATTTTTCTTTGAAACTGTTTTGTAAATAAAATATTGGAAGTAATTGTTTCTAACTTGTCCTGACAGAGCTGGCGAGTTTTACCCACAATTTCTTATTTTATGTACCAGAAGCAACCACTTGGGGGAGCTACGATCTAATAGGTCTGCTCACCTCATTTTGCAGAATCTTTCCTCATTTGCCATCAATTTATTTTCATTCAAACGAAGGGTGACCATGTGAAGAACATCAGATCAGTTGACAGCCTGTAAATGTGATTTAAACATTTAAGCACCATTTACCCAGATTAGGCTCCAATTGGAGAACAAATGCTATTAGGTTAAAATCTTACAGTATGTGGTGAATGGTGGAGGTTAAACTATTCCCTCTCTCTGCTGGAATTCTGTTGCTCATTTTTAAACAAAGGCACCATGTTGCTTTTGTTTTAAAGAGGCGTAACACATCGCGCCCTCGAATAAATCTCGTGTACTTTTTGGTAATAAGTCACTAATCGCCTGTGAATCTTTTTCCACATACATAATGTTTTACTTTGATAGACTCTGGCTGAACTCAAACTGTGCATTCATTACAATCTACCTGCTGTCCAAACAAACTAACATACACACACACACACACACACACACACACACACACACACACACACACACACACACACACACACACACACACACACACACACACACACACACACACACACACACACACACAGATGCACAGAATGAGCATCGGTTCCTTCCCTAATCTCTTATTAATGGACCCAATCACAGACTCTATGAATAATCAATGGCCAGTGGTCTGCAACCGCAGTGCTGAGACCTTGAGTGAAACTGAATTTTCCTAATAAGACACACACACACACACACACACACACACACACACACACACACACACACACACACACACACACACACACCTAGAGTCTCTAATAAGCTCTGCTCTGTGGGCTGAATATACGTCACATGGTTTGTTTGCTGCAGAATGTGAAAGATAAACACGCGATGTCAGGATGTGTGTATGCACTGGCTGTAGGAAGGTGTGTGTGAAAAGGGAATGGTGTGAGAATAAGTGGTCCGTGTGTACTCGTCCACTCTCTCCTGCCTCTCTAATGCCGCTTTTCCTCAGATGACACCGTGTGGAAACAACCGCTTTGGTTAATAGCTGCTACATTAGTCTCTTAACCAGCTGGTCATGGCCATTTAGAAATGTTCATTAGGTCGCCGACCGGAGAGGATAGTTGCGTTGGCTCACTCTCTGGCTGAAAACAGACACAAAAAAAGCACAGAGAGAGCAAAAAACAGGCGTGACGACGGATGGAGAGAAAAAAAATGAGGCAAGGGAAAAAACTAGCAGATCTGACAATCAAATGTAAAAAGCTGCAGATGCAATAATCATCATATTGCCCTGAATAAGAACCTTGTGCTTAATTAGATCTCATTAAGGTCTATGAGTGTTATTTTAGGGTGCTGAAAGGTTGGATGAGCAGCACTTGATATTATGGGTTATTAATGCTGCAACATCTGGTGTCATTCTGGCAACAGCCTCATGCACGGTGCTCGAATAAGCTGGAAAATTGGGTATTCACCGGCTGCACTGATTGGATGGTCAGACACAGTAAAATTTATGCAGCATTCTTGCATGCAATACAAATATATCATATAGGTGTGTGTTCCCATATAGCTTAATATATATGGTGTGTTGTTCGTGTGTGAGGTTGTTTGTGCTGATGACCAGTCAGAACATATTACACACTGCAGAGGGAAGCAGCCCTCAGTAGCTGGGAAAGCAATTGATTCTCTATTTCCATATTAATGAGCAGATTTGTTAAGAGCCTGCAGGAGAGGAAGAAAATAACAGGGTCTTCATAGGGCGCGACATTTATAAATAAAGCTGATGCAGAGAAAAATGGAAATTAAACCTTTTAGTTTAATAAATTTGAGGCGTCCGCAGCAAAGCGAGCGATTTGCATTTCCATTTGTGGCCAAATAATGAGAGCGGCGGGTCCATGATGAGCCTGCTAGTGCTGCTTTTGGGTCGCAGACAGTCACACAATCACTCCAGCGTGCAGCCCTTCACATCGATGTCATTAGCTCAGGCCTGTTACCTCTGCTGCTTGGCTTTCTAAGATTATTTAGTGAGCTAGAGATTCTTATTGTCTTTTTAAAAGAGGAATAGGACTGTGCTCAAAGCAAAATCTACCCATTTCTTTATTTCCTGCAACTTGGGCGTGTCTTTATCCTTTTTTCCTGTAGATTTTTAAGAACTTCTGCAGGTTTGAAGCAATCTATCAGAAACCTTTACTTTTGCCTCTTGCAAACACTTTGGCGCGCGCACGCACACACACACACACACACACACACACACACACACACACACACACACACACACACACACACACACACACACGAAGCATCACTGATTGAATTTATTGGGGAATGGATGTTGACTAGACCACTCCAAGTAGGCTAGATTGTTGTTGTTCCCAGATTGACAGACAGACCCAGAGTGGCTGATTGAAAGTGCCTTTTAGCTTGCTCTCACTGTATATTTGATTTGGCAAAATGGAAGGGGGAGTCCAGTCTTTTCCCAGGATGCAAACACAAGTCCTTGTGTTTGTGTGGGAGTATTTGTGTGTTTGTGTTCTGTGCATGTTCGACTGGAGGATGCTTTAGTAAATGCTGCATAAAATGTACCCTTTCAGGTATTAATTGAATAATGCAGCACTCCTCTTGTCAGCCATGAAGTGGGCCACTTTTCTCAGTGGCCCGTGCCGCTTTCTTTCTTCCCCATGAATTGACTTGATTTATCCGTGTTGTTCCAGCCAATGGATGCCATTTGTTCCAAATATTTGACATAAACATGCAAAGAGCAAAGGCGTGCACTCATAAAATCGGCTTGTGGATTGTTGTTTTACAGCCCAAAGGGACCAACGGGGGAGGCTCTCAGCCTTTCAATTCGCCCGCAGCTCTTGCTGAGCCAACGGCACGTTAAAGCTCTCTTTTAACCAGCGATGTGGTGAAAAGGAACAATTGATGTCATAAAAAAACACGTAAAAGACGAGAGGAAAAAAGGAAAGGAGATGTGCAGTGTCCTGCTAAATATGTGCAGTTATTTTCCATGCCTTTAATGGGACACATCTCATTGGGTGCCTTATGTCCGCCTCCAAAGCGTAAAAAGATATTTAGCTTCACACCTGCAGGAGATTCCCAGCTGCAGATGGAGTCCTGGCTTGGAGAAGACTTTTACCTCTGCGAGGAAATGAACAGATTTGGGTTAAAAACAGATCTGCTTAAAGGGACACTTGGCAGTTGTGCTTGCTTTTAGCACCCCCTAGTGTCCATTATTAACTCACTGTGATTAATAGTGAAAATTAAACTTTTCTCCTCGCTGTGCGTTCGTGTTTTTAACACCTTAATCTAACTGCTGAAACGTCTCCTCAGCCTTCATTTGTGTCTACAGGAGCGGTTCATCACTAAATCAAACACATCAGCTGTGTTCATGATCTAAAACATGCAGGAAACATGCTGGAAGCAGACTGCAGCATCAGTTGCAAATATTATTCTGGCCACAGGGGGCGATAGAGGCTGGGTGGCCTTTCATTAACCCTGTAAAGCACATACTGGCTCAAGAAAATTATTTAAAAATATGCAAAAGTTGCAAAGTATTCCTTTAAATACTTCAACATGTTTTGTTTTATTAGGTCCGTGTCCATAGGTGCATCCTGCACATGCCGAGATTCGATTTGCTGATTTAGCACCTCCCTCATATTTGCCAAACACACCAGCCATCTGTTCTTATTACCCGGGTGAATATGTTTGTCTTCGGATATCAATAATCATAAACAAAGCCGCGGCTCCTCTCACCTCTTCTCCTGTATCTCCTGCAGCTTTTGCACACAACGCTGCCCTCCTGTTCACGTTTTCACGGCGCTCCGTCTAGACATTCCAATGCACAAAATGGTAAAACTCAAACATTTTCAGCTCTAATTTGAGTCGAGCAATGCTCACACATGCAGAATATAACTGCACACGCATAAATTCGCCCCCACTGCCCATGGCTCACGCCTTGACTGAATGTGTGCTCCCCTATTACAGACAGTAATTACCGTCAGTCACCCTGTGTGTCCATAACAAGCCAGCATAATGCCCTAATCAGGCCTGGATTAATCTAACCCTCTCTCTAATCACTCTAAAAGTGATTTATATTGTTTTTCCTGTTCGGAACAAATGAAATCTGTAGCCTAAATTAATACTGGCTTTTCATCACTGGGAAGCTAAAAAGCCAGTAAGCATCACATTCCTGTCATTAGGGCCGCCTCTGCGGACACGCACACGCATGCACGCTCCTGCTCACATACATATTTAAGTCGTGTGGTGAAAAGATGTAATGTAATATTCCATTAACAGAGTAAACTAACAGCATTAGTCTTCTGCTAAAAGGCTTTCAGACCAAGCAAATGGGGTCATCAGAGGAAGAAGTGAAGTTTTATTGCTATTATTTGATATTACACAGCCTGCTTTGATGATTCCAAATGCAACACGACTGCTGATGAATTGTATTTAGATTTGATTTTCAGCTGGAGGAAGTGCCGTGTAAAGATAAAACTGTAAATTAAATCAAATCTTTTCTGAATTATTCTGCACGTGCCATGTATGTCGGACTGTTCTTGATTTCAAGCTTTGGTTGAAGATGGCGGGTTTTTTTTGGTCCATGCCTCCTACTTGGTTTCATTTCCATTGTTAAACAAATCATTTCCAACCCCGACTCACTTCCTGCTGTTTTTCATTACGAAGACGAAGGCCGAACACGCGCCCTGAAATTTCCTGCTCACTATTCACTTTGTGCTCGGAATGCAAACAAACTTAACAAATGCAAATTGTTAACCAGTCTGCCGGAGCCTTCTGGGCTCCCGGTTCCGTGTTCATTTCCTCCACCGTGCTGTGCACAAACTCCAAAAAGCATTCCAGCCGTTCACCTGAAGGAGACGTGGAGGAAAGCTCTGACGGCGTCCACGCCTCACTCTTTCTTTTTTAAATGTCTGGTCCTTAATCTCTTTCTCTTCCACAGTGTCTCACCTTTGCTCCCCTCTCCTTCCTCCCTGTCTCCCACTCCTCACCCCTCCTCGGTCCCCTCTCTCCTGTTCTTTTCATGCTGTGTAATTCTCATCTTACACACTCTGTTGCTCTGGGGTATGAATAATGCATGGTGTGTGAGAAATCCTCAATCTCATGCTTGGCTCCCAGCGAGCATTACGGAGCTTGCATCTCTATTACAGAGATGAATAGGAGAGAGGGGAATATTGCACAGGACACAGTCCAACTTTATTGTTTGTTTTGAGCATTAAGCTCCTAGTAGGGGAGTTCTAATGTCAAATGCTGTCAGAACTTTTATTTGTGACAGCAATTACAATTTTCCTCACTGTTGTGAAATTATTAAACCAGAATGAAAAGACTTGAATTTAAAATTGTTTAGGTTGTTTGCTCTAGAAAAATAGTTTTTGGGTCAATTTTGTGAAGTTGAACAATCTTTTTATTCTTGTATTCTGGAACTTTTCTTTTGTTCCGTATTTTAATTTTGTAGGAATTGATAAAACGACAACTGCAGGTACAAGGATTTCATCAATAACAGACGGGCGTTTGCATTCATTAATCATTGTCCTTTATTTATAAAATATTCATGAAAGTGAGATCAGATTACTTATTGATAACTTACCTTTTATTATTATTTAAATGACCACCTCAATAAGTATCTATCTATCTATCTATCATCTATCTATCTATCTATCTATCTATCTATCTATCTATCTATCTATCTATCTATCTATCTATCTATCTATCTATCTATCTATCTATCTATCTATCTATCTATCTATCTATCTATCTATCTATTAGAGGTGGGACTTGATTAAATAAATCAATCTAATTAATTAGAGGCTTTGTAATTAATTAATCTTGATTAATTGCATTTTAATCGTTCAAGGAAATTTGCCCCAATGCAATTTTTTAATTATAAATAATGAGGCTAAGACTCTAACAATACATATGGACATTATTATTGTAAACTCAAGCTCTTTTAATAAAAAAAAAGAATAAAAAGATTTAAAATGGCATTTTAATTCAAAACAGGAATATATATATATATATATATATATATATATATATATATATACACACCATCTCACTACACATGTTTTATGGAGTGTGTACTTGTGATAAAAGCACTCACGAGTTAAAGTGCTTTTCTACCACGCTCAAAGCCATGTGTCAGCACTAGACCACTAAATCCACACAATTCCCTGGAACGGTTTCCCTTCCTCTGATAGTCTATCATTCCTCTGTTTCACATGGCTGGCTGCTGTGGCTGACAGGGCCAAGTCCTTGAGGAGATCATGTGTCTGTGGAAAGTACAGGACAACCACTGATGTTTCAGCGTTCCTGTGTCTTTATTCTTGCCCCGTTCCTGTCTTTCTGCTCATCTTTTCCTCGAGATTCTTGACGTGTTCTCGAAATGCTCTGATAAGGATAAGTTGACATTTGCATTTTTAAGAGTCTATCTCTAGTGCTGTGGAACATGCTTGTTCTATTCTTTTTAGCTTTAATTTTCATGTTCTTCAGCTGGAATATTACATTTTAAATCTAAAAAGGAAAGTGTACGGATTTAAACCTCTGTCTTCCATTTTTGTGGACAAAGCTGACTCTTTTGTCTTTTTTTATGTGGATGAACCCCTGATGAATCACACTAACGACCCAGGCTCCATGCTGCAGCTCTGCTATGAAATTAATACCCAAGGAATGGAGATATAGGGCAAATAGATGAAAATAGGAACCCAATATTCACTCGTGGGTGCTGTGTGCTCACACACACGCACACACACACACACACACACACACACACACACACACACACACACACACACACACACACACACACACACACACACACACACACACACACACACACACACACACACACACACACACACACACACACACTGCACACAGAGCCTGACAGGCAGGCTATTATCCCCCAGCTCGTGCTGCTGTAATTGGCTATCGCTTTTTACAAATGTGGCTCCCTCTAACTCGCATATCAGCTCCTATCTCATCAGATGTGCAGCGGTCACCATGTCAGTGCTGGTGTGTGTGTGTGTGTATGTGTCTTTATATGTGCATGTATATACGTAGGGGTCACTGATGTGCCCATCCCTCTCATGTCTTCATCTCACACACTCATTCACGTCCGTACTAAACGAGCTAACAGATGCCAAGTGTGTCAATGGCTGTATCCTCTTTAGCCGAGCCGAAGCATTTAGCCATTAGTTTGCTAATAGCTTCAGGATCACTCACACACGGGCTGGGTGATGATGAAATATTAGCTTAGCTCAAGCCGTCATTAGTTAGCTGGGGCTTGCCTCGGAGATCAAGTTCAGTTTATTTCTCATGCAGAGATCAAATGGGTTAATAGCTCAATATGGAGGCTAGTTTCCCAATTTAATGGTGTAAAACAACTATAGTTACTTTTGTTTTGTTTTCATAGGGAAAAGGTTTTACTTTGTTCTCTGAAATCAGGTTTTTTGTAATTTTGTTTACTGTGGTGCTCCTGATATAGCCGACTTTAATGATGTTTTTTATGCTTCATTTGATCGTTGATAGTGTGGGAAATCTGGTAAAAGTCTCAAATTAGAGCGCCTAGACTAATGAGATCTGTGTGAAATAACGAGTATATCATAAAAATGGGAATTTGAAGCTTTTAGACATTTTTATAAACATCAAAATATAACTTAAATAAACTTTGGAACATTTTCACAGTTTGGATTCCAGATTATATGAAGGAAAGCATGCCTCTTGCCCTTTGCTGATATACATCAGGGTTAAAACACTCTGACACAAGCTACAAGAAACAAATATGTCATCATTAGCTATTATAATCAACTCTGGAAACAATTAAAAATGGTTTGTATTTATATTAGAAACATGAGTTACAAACAGAAAAACTTTAGGTTACAATGCTCTAGTGCGATTGTAGTAAATAAAGCTGAGGAGTAAAACGTTAAAGAAACATACTGTAAACAGTAGCAGTGCAAATGTCACACAATATTAATTTTCATTTATCTAAGAAAACCCTGCAGATTGCATGGAGTCAGTGACCTGTTGTGTCAGTGACTTTACAGCAATCCCTTTACTAAAGCCGGGCGTACGCTGTGCAACTTTTTCACTTTTTTGAGCCGATTTTCCCCTCGTGCGAGATTCTTTGAGCTCGGGGCAAGTTTTACGTCGTGTAGTATACAGGGGGTAACGACGAGAGGCGATTAACAACTCACGACAAGCTCCCGATTAGCAATCGTGTGGTCGCACAAATTTAAAGTTTTTGATATTTTGCTCGTCCCTCGTGGGGTTATCACGTTTTCACGAGCATTGTTTACTGTGGCTGAAAGAGCAATGCAGCTTATTGGTGCTTACTTTCGGGGTTTTCTTCCTGTTGTGTCATAACTACTATTTTTAGCATTTTTTTAGACTGCGACGAGTTCATGCCACACGTGCAGTGTGAGCAGTCAGGTCGTATCCAGTCATTGGGTCGTACAGTGTGAGAACCTGACTCGTGAGATTTGCTCTGCAAGGAAGTCGAACAGTTTGAGATGGAGCTGAATGCTACAAGTAAAAAAGTGACACAGTGTACGCCCGGCTTAAGCAAGCATGTAGCGACAGTGGAGAGGAAAATGCCGCTTTAACAGGAAGAAACCTCCAACAGAACCTGGCTCAGTCTGAGCAGCTATCCACCACGACTGTCTATGGTTTGAGAAGACAGAGCAGATACACAAAAAAATAAACAGATAAACTAGTAGTAGTACTTTCTATGTTAAAGAAAGTAAAACGTAAACAGCAGAAGAGGGAACTGTTCAGTGGTTGGCAGTAGTGTGCCAGCCGATGGCCTCCTGCAGGAAGGTATGACCGCTGAACAGAACACCAGACCTGGTGTAGCTTCAATGGAGAGAAAAAACACTTATAGAAAACATAAAGTTAAAGCTGAAATAACAGGAAATGATGCAATTGTAAAGTAGTGATAGAAAGAAGTAGCAGAGTGGATACGTGGTCAGTATGTCCTCCATTATAGAAACGAGTCCAAGAAACAACTAAATTATTATACTACGATATCGTAGGAATAGATGCTATTGCATATTCCACATGCTGCCTGTAGGTAGCAGTGTAGAGAGACAATTTTGAGTTTGCATGTGCAAGTATTCCATCAATACTCATACACAAACAAGAAAAGAACAGCTGTCCACAATATTCATGAGTTTGTCATATTTTATTTTATCACCAAAACGACCTGAGACTCATGACCACACGTTAGTTAGACAGAAGAGAGGCTGACCTACACCCGTCCCTCTGACCGTCACCGGCTGGGTGAAGTGTCTTCCCCAAGGACACAACACTG